>QEAR01000009.1:316763-393632 GCA_006535965.1 Spizellomyces sp. 'palustris' | reverse complement strand
CCTAACCTAACCTAACCCTAACCCTAACCCTAAGTGACTGCTAATAGACACCGTAAACCCTAACCCTAACCCTAACCCTATGAGCTGAAAGATTAACTGAAGGAGGTGTGTTGAGACAAGGTTTTTTCCTATGTATCTGTTGTTCTGGTGCTGTATTGCAGGCCCAGTGCACTCTGAAATGGAAGACCGATGGATTCATCGACACCGTTGCCGATTATGAACAATTCAAAAGACGTATGATGGGCCGGGGCCGAGATGGGATATCATGTCCTTCTGAAATCCAGCAGGAGCTTGCTCATCATAGCAAGTGTACATTGAATCACAAGCGAACATCTCTTTGAAAGGAGTTGGTTGGAAATTTGACGAGGGACAGAGCAAACCTGTGGGGTTAGCATCTCTAACCCTCCTATTTGGGATTTCTTTCTCCATCTGCATTGAAAATCCAACGTTACAGTTCTGTATGTACCTCCTCGCGCTCAAATATTGTTTGTTGGGAAGTGTGATGGTGTGACGCAATGTCGACCAGTACAATCATTTTGAGCAGCTGGTCTTGTCTGAACCCATCAACGAAAGCATTTGCTATTCAGAGTTGTCATGTATGCTCAGGCATTCTATGGTTGAGCGTACCGTCATGTCGCACCACTTAGATACATGGATTATCAAATGATTTTCGTCATCTGGTCGGGTCTGGCGTTTAACATATATTGAAATCCTAGCGCGAAGCCTTCACACGTTCCCTGAGCGGCTGGTGTTGGATTCTTCAAGTTCACTCCAAGTATGTCCGCCCGCAATCTCAGGTCGCCCCTAAGAATGGATCACTGGTCATCAAGCCTTTTGAGCTTCTAGTTTGGCATGAATAGGCGCATTTCTTCACCAGCTGGCGTGGGTTTGCCCCTGCACTGGAGCCTCTCCAATCTACAGATTTTGATTAGGTTCACTGAAACTGCATGGGTATTGCTGTCTACAGAACCTTTCCTGCGGCAGCCGTAGACAATTCATTAAGCAGACGACGTTTCTTTCTGTAGTAATAAAGTACACAAACATCGTGTTTCCATATATGCAGGTGCAATCTAAACTTATCTACATGCGATGTCACACCGCGTCGAGCAGGTTATATCACAGAACTGAGTAGCGAGCACCACCCGCAGCCTCGCTCTCCATACTGGAGATGGTAGCCTCCGTAATGATACGTTTGATTTCAGCCTTCGCTTTATCAATGACGATCTGTGTGTCGCCTTCAATAAACTATTTAACAGTATATCTGTAAGAATTATGTCGGCAGTATCTGAGGATGCAGAGAATTGACTTACCAAGTACAACTTGCGTTCTCCAAGACCAGGTTGTTTGCCAGGAGGAAAGTAGGTGCCTCTTGTTGTAATGGCTGCACCACTGAGCTCGGTGATTTGTGAAATTTGCTCCTTGTTTGTAACGCGCCAACGTGCCTTTTGCGGATAATCGTTGATCTCAATCTCATATGCATATGCAGCCTCTGATGCTTGCTTCTTGTCCTCGCCGCCGGCTCCTGCAGCCGCATCCTTGAATTTCGCATTGATTTCGGCAATGATGTCGCGAGCTCTGGCTGCTCCTGACGCACCCACAGCGGCATTAACCTTTGCGGCTGCCTCTTGTGCAGCTTTGACGGCCGCCGATGCCAAACCGCCTCCATTGGCTGCTGGTGTCGTACCTGCACTATCACCGGCGACTGGTGGAGGAGCTGCCCCTGCTGGCACTGCCTTTGCCTCGAACTTGACATCTTCATCTTCCTCATCATCTTCGTCATCGAAAGCAGCACCATGAGCTTTCTTTTGAAGCTTCTTCACCATGTCCCGCTCTTTTTCCAATTTCTCCAAACCTTTCCCGCCAAACCCGGACGAAGAATACTGCGCCGCGCCTGTCTTCACCTTCTGAATGAATGCGTCTGCAAGCTTTTGCAAATCCTCCGGCACTTGCACCTCGCTCATTGTCAATGCCTTTAAAATATCCACCGCAAACTTCTCCTGGTCAGGCGTAATGAATGTGTACGCTGTACCCTTGTTCCCCGCGCGGCCCGTGCGTCCAACGCGATGAACATAATCTTCCATATGGTTGGGACATTCGTAATTAATGACGACTTTCAGCTGCTTGACGTCCAAACCTCGAGCAGCCACCGATGTTGCAATCAAGATATTTGTATTTCCTGTTTTGAAATCGGAAATAGTGGAATCCCTATCAGCTTGATCCTTGCCACCGTGAAGCGACTGACATGGATATCCCTTTCGAAGAAGTAAGGTGAGGAGGTTGTCCGCAGCTTCTTGCCGATCAGTGAAAATCAAAACTTTTGCATCCTGATCCTCGTTGAATGTGCGACCAAGAATGTCGAGCAACCGTAGAAATTTAGCATTCTCGTCCTGTAAAACCTCGACAATTTGAGTGACATCGGACGCCACAACACTCCGGCCGCCGACGGTGATTTCCAGTGGCTTGTGAAGAATCTTTCGAGCAAGAGCTTCCATTTTTCGCGGAAATGTAGCTGAAAATAGAATAGTCTGCCTATCGGGGCGCACGTTGTTAACGATCCGCATGACCTGAGGCTCGAATCCCATGTCAAACATACGGTCCGCTTCATCAAGGACAAGGTAAGTAACACGCTTTAGATTTGTAACTCTGCCACTGTTCGCGCACAGCAAATCAATCATTCTTCCTGGAGTACAGATGATGATTTCAGCTCCTCTTTTCAGTTCCGCGATCTGGTCTTTAATCGGTGAACCGCCGTAACAGCAAACTGCGCGGAGATTCAGCGCCCGAGCAAAATGTTTGCATTCTTTGTGGATTTGCACTGCAAGCTCTCGTGTCGGGGTCATGATAAGTGCAATTGGTCCTTCTTGAGCTTCCAAAGGACGTTGATCTTTGATGTGTCGGAACATTGGAAGCAGAAAAGCGATTGTCTACAACCATCCCATTAATCAATGAGATGAACAATGCAGCACGTAGACGAGGCATACATACTTTTCCAGACCCCGTTTTGGCGATGCCAATGACATCCCTCCCGCTCATAACCGCCGGTATAGCTTGCGCTTGAATGGGTGTGGGCCTGTCATACTTCAAAATCCTCCGAATCACTTCACCAACTCCACCTGGAAGACCAAACTGCGTCCACTTCTCAATGGGCTTGGGACACCTGACTCCGCGAATCTTGATACCATCTAGTTCTGCTCGCTTCAGTTCTACTTCCTCATTAGTCATATCTCCAAGTTCAGGCGGTTCAATATAGAAATTCTTTCGGAACGGCTCGTAATGTTGAGTGCTATGATCGACTGGTGCCAAATCCTTGCGCTTCGCCGCAAGCTTTTTAGCAGCAGCAGCAATCAAATCATCAGCGTCGTCACTCATGGCCTCTTGATCATCGTCTTGGTCGTTGGCTTCATTTACGTCCATAGGTTCGTTTTGTTGTTGCGCCAATTGGTCATCCTCATTCAGCTTTTGAACTTCCGTGTTCACATCCTCCATGAACGCTTCCAGAGTATCCTGATCATCTTCGTTCTCGGTGGACTTGCCAGCATCCAACTCCATATCGTCTGGGCCTAACATCCGCAGCTTTTTACTGGGTAGTTTAGACACTGTCGACTCGTCATCATCCGCCTCAAAGCTAAAGGCAGACTTTGGTTTTATTGCTAATGGCTTGGGGGCTATAACGGTCGGTTTGATAGAAATTCCGGATTTCACCGATTTACCAAACCCGAATTTTGCAACTGACTTGGAACCTGACTTTGATCCAGAAGAGCCAAAGGCAATAGATGATTCTCTCTTCCGGACCCCATGATTCGGTGATGTGGTTGCTGATGCTGGCCCGCCTGATCAAAATATCAAAGCTCAGTTTCTGTCTTATTGAGATGCATTTAGGTCGTCTCACCTGTCACGACTGCACCACCCAACTTGGTAGTTAAATTGCCATCTTTCTCCGGAGTTGCTCCGTCTTCCTTCCTTACCGAGACCGGGCTCGCCTCCGCCTTTGAGGTCTCCTCTGCACCTTTTTCTGCGACTTCCTTTGCTGCTCTTTCCCGTCGCCACTGTTCAATTCGCTCTCGACGCTGTCGCAACTTTTCTTCTGCATCAGCTACCGGTGTAGTAGGTTGCTCCTGAAATGATAGGGTTACGCATGATATGGAGGCCACGAGAGAGAACATGATGAAACACAATCGAAATACATACCTGCACCAGTTTCTCGTCTTTCCCTGATTCGTTGCTCTGCCATGCAAGCCATGTAAGTATCGTTGTGCTCGAGGAGTGAGCAACATCAACTATGCATACCTTGACAGCTGACCCGGTCTTCACAGCGACATTTTTCCCTGTTGTATGCATCTGACCATTATTTTGCTGCCGGTGGTCCACGGTATCGATGTCCATAGCATCGCTGAGGCGCTTTGGGCTCTCCTTCCCATCATTCCTTACCGTGTGTTCTGTCCGTGTCTGGCCATTTGTGCTGGATTCCACCGTAGGGCGTGTCACCGACCCAGACCGCTCTTGGTCGCTGCGGTCATCTTTCTCCCTATGGCCATCACGGTCATCGTCTTTGGCTTTGGAATGCCGAGATCTCTCACTGCGCGACTTTTCTTTGCTTCGATCTTTGCTACGATCTCGCCGGCTCTCTCTGTCCCTTTCTGACCGATGTTTTCTGCTTGAACGGTCCCTGTGCTCCTTGCGACGAGAGCCATGGTCGTCGTCATCATGCTTTCGTCGTTTGTACTCTGGTGAGGCGTCCTTGTCTCTGGAGTCCTGAGAACGGGAACGTGAGCGAGAGCGGTATCTTGCCATCTCGTTCGTTGACCGTTTCTGTGGGCAATGTGGATGGTTGTTCGTCTTTCTCGCTACGACTGCGCCAGTTAACCTATCATCTGCTAGGTATATATTTATCATCTCAATCACGTGGCTTTCAATGATCACCAAAGCATCGGAATTAAAAAAATGGTATATATGGCCCAATCGTCTACCCTCCCTACATTTCTTCCTCAAAATGTTTCCTAGCTTCCGCATACACTTCATCCACTGGTGGTATGGACGAAATCTACAATGATTCAATTAAGGATTGTGCTAGACCATAGAAGGATTGCTTGGCGCACCTCAATGCAGCGATTCTTTCTTTTGTAGTACTCAACAACAGGAAGGCTTTCCTTTTGATATGTGACAAACCGGGCTTTAATCGTGTCAAGAGTATCATCTGCCCTTCCGCTTGTTTTTCCGCGCTCCAATAGACGAGCTTCCAGTACAGACAAAGGACAGTGAAAGTATATGACCAGACGGGGTTGGCCGACCTAGTCGAATGTTAGCATCTTGATTATTGGAGCATAAAAGTGAACCTGTACAATATACCGTTCGTTCAAACTCGAGGGTTTGGTCGACAGAGCGAGGGAACCCATCTTGTGAGCAGCCACGTCAAGTCATGGGCTGGACGTTGAATAAAAGCTGTCATATCCTCACCTATAAGAAATCCTTTTGCTTCGAAATTTTCTTCTATCTCTTGGACTAGCAGACCCATCATTACGTTCTATAAAAAACGATGAGGTTCAGGTAAATGCTCTCCGCAAAACATCCCATGTCAGTTTCGTACCATTGGAACCATTCCTCCCTCGATCATGATTTTTTGCACAAATTGACCAATATCAGAACCCTTGGCGACCTCATTTCGCAATAAATCACCGGTGGAGATATGTTTGAGCTGGTAGTCGTTAGCCAGGCGAGAACATTGTGTGCCTTTGCCTACTCAACGGTAAGACGACATGGCAGATGCGGCGTTTTATCGCCAAGGTACTAACCTGACCCAGGGCCCCCTTCGATTGGACGAAAAAACGTTAGAAATTAAGGGAGCTGTAAGGCTAAGAGATCGAGACTCACCCAGAATAAACACGACGTTGGGATGATTCAATGGCTCTGGCAAGATGAACACCTTTCTGGCTTCTTGATACACTTCATCAATGGCTCGCTCAGAGGAAATCTTATCGTTTTATCCGTCATCAGTGAGGGATTAGATTCACCCACAATACAAGCTGCCAATACTTCCAAGGTACACATACCTCTATCACCTTGCCTTTCGATTTAAACCAATTTATGACCTCCACACTCTCTTCCTGGAACGTTTGGAATCGTTTCCGTATTGTCTCCAAATTGTCATCCACTCGCCCGCTAGTCTTTCCACGCTCCAAAAGTCGCTGCTCCAGAACTGGAAGAGAGCAGTTGAAAAATAGGACTTTGCGACACGGCCCGATCTTGGGAGAAGCATTAGCAGTGGGCCGCACGAACACCAAGCTCTTCACATACCGATTTTTCAAATTCGTGGGCTTGCGACATGGCGCGCGGAAAGCCATCTTTATGGATCTTTGTTAGGTTCGGATATATCACGCAATGTGGCATTACTCTCGGCGTCTCGGCACATTACCAATGAGAAATCCGTGTGTATCTAGGCCCTTTTCTTCCATAGCGCTTCGCAGCAGCTGCATGATAACGCGCTGCCAAAACGTCCCAGCCTGTGAGCAAAGAACAGATAGAGCGAGCGACTAATCCTGTAGTTTGTCACCGACCATCGGAACCATCTTGCCCTCCTTCATAATTCCTTCAACCTCTCTGCCGATCGCCGATGCCTGTCCAATTTCTGCCCGAAGAAGGTCACCCGTGGACAAGTGCGTAAGTCCGAATTCTTCCGCTAACCGCACACACTGTGTGCCTTTGCCTTTGAAGACAAGTAGAACCAGGTAAACATATACATATGGAGCACTAGTAACTTGATGACATACCAGATCCGGGGCCGCCTTGATGGTGAGTTTAGCTCAATTAATCTATCACTTTTGTCCGCACAAGCCAAGGCACATATCTTACCGAGCACGAACACCACATTTGGATGGTTCAAAGGCAGCGGTTCTTCAAAATGTTTTCTCACCGCATTGTAAACCTCATCGACTGGTGGTTCGGACGATATCTACATTCTCACGCAACAAATGTCAGAAGGGATAATGTCGGGCACATCCTTGACTGTACACATTTATACCTTTATGCACTTTCCTTTTCTTTCAAATTCTTTGATAACAGGCAAAGATGTTTCAATAAATGTTCTGAACCTCTTCTTGATGGTTTCAAAGTTGTCATCTGCTCGGCCGCTCGTCTCGCCACGCTTCAGTAAACGCTTTTCGAGCTGCTTTTCAGAACACTCAAAGTATAACACGAATTTACACGGTCGAATCTGCATTTCGAAGAATGGTGTGTTATGAGCAACAATCCGCAGTCAAATGTTGAGACCAGTGTGTGCACCTCTTCTTCGAAAGCCGTCGCCTGGTCAAGTTGTCGCGGAAAGCCGTCAATGAGAAATCCTTCTGATGCGTCTGCCCTTTCCATGCCTTCACGAAGGAGTCGGACTGTGACATGCTGGCGTAATGGAGTGTGAGAGAATGACCACAGGACATAAACTGCAAGCCATTATCTAATGAATACCATGGGTACAATCCTTCCCTCGCGCATCATCAAGTCCAGCTCTTTACCAAGATCGGAGCCAGTGGCGACTTCAGCGCGGAGAAGATCCCCAGCTGAAAGATGAG
This sequence comes from Spizellomyces sp. 'palustris', assembly GCA_006535965.1. Classification (NCBI taxonomy): domain Eukaryota; kingdom Fungi; phylum Chytridiomycota; class Chytridiomycetes; order Spizellomycetales; family Spizellomycetaceae; genus Spizellomyces; species Spizellomyces sp. 'palustris'. The sequence goes on along the minus strand of QEAR01000009.1, from coordinate 386,073 downwards.
TGTAGTTAAAGTCCTTTGCAATTCGTGCGCATTGCGTTCCCTTTCCTGGCGCAGTAAATCCCACAATGAGTTTCGCAAGTGCGTGAAAATATCTGCTGGAGTACAGGAGCACATACCGCATCCAGGGCCGCCCAATACAAACACAATGTTATCCCAAGCCTTGCCCAAAACTTGCTTTCTTTCAGGAACCGCCAAGGTCTGAGTAATTTCTTTCACAGAATCCTTTACTTGCACTGGTTCCGGTGGACTCGACGTTGGAACGCTCTGCACTGGCACTTGCTGGTCTAGTGTAGGTACATCTGAGATGTTGACAGCTTTGATCGGAGGCAAAGGGATTGGGCCTCCTAGGGTCCTTGTTGCTGGACGACTTTGATTTGTCGTCGGTTCAGTGCCACTGGGAAGAGGCGACTCCAGTTCCAAGCTGCGTTCATCGACTCTTTTTGCGGCTGATTTGATTGGACGAGCGTCGGTGTCCCGGGCTCCGCTGTCATTCCTTCGCAAGAGCGGTTTGGATGACACATCCAGCATGATCTCAGGCCCACTCACGACTGGACTGAACTGCTGCTGCATAGGAGGTAACGAATGAGGGGCTGGCGGTTTCTTTCGCAGGGGAGCAACAACGGCTTTAGATTTTCTTTGCTCTGGCTGTCGTCCGGGCAATTCTTTACGTTGGGTTGAAGACGACGTTGATGATGGAATAAAAATGTCCCACTTTAGCTTTGCCTTTCCACCGGGCAGATCTCCCAGGCGGATGCGGTGCACGCAGTCTTCAATGTAAGCAAGTGGATCATCGGGCCTGGTAAAGGTCAGGCCCGTCACGATACTCTTCAAACAAACTTGTCAATGAACACCCAAACAAAAGACTTGTTAACGGGACACCGACCTCTAGAATCTGATTAATGTGATTTCGTTCAAAGTATGTTGTTGCATCCAAATGTGGATCTGGTGGGAAAGGTTGATTTCTGCTCATGTTCTTGTCCAGAGAATCAAAAGATGGGTATGCACCAAGGTCTCCCCGCACAATGAGTAAAAAATCCCACTATGATGCAGGACAGGTACTCGGCCATTCAAGGGATGTTACGGATTTAGTGTCATGGAATTTAATTGGCAAGGAACATGGAGGGTACCAACTGGAAAAGATCCTTTATTGCCAAAGGGGAACAATAGAATGCTGACGCCGCCGTTTCCCTGAACGATCGGCCTAGGACGCTATCTCGAATAAGTGCACATGCACTCACAACAAACTGGGCATGCACACGACAATGCACACGACATGCAACACAAAAATAACACAAGCGGAATTGGCTGTCCGACATGCTTATATAAGCCATTTGCGTGTCCGAAAAGCTTAAAAATTGAATTTTGCGCTCCATCAAGCGGCTCATCCGTACGACCAGCCGACGGGCAAAAAAAAACGGCAGGCGTTAAACAAGAAGGAAAATGGGTTTTAAAGCGCCGGCACCTCCGTTTCCTCCCCCCGCCCTCCAGACCTCCTCATTTCACACTTTCCGGATTGCAAGCTGGTTTTGCACTGCCGTGTTTTCGTTTCGTTGTATTATATATAGAATTACATAGAAGAACAAAAGCGCCGGTCGCCTCTCATTATGGTCAAGTTGGCAAGTATTCTCGTTATCGCCGTCGCGGCCCTCAGTGCGACGGACTCTGTATCCGCTGCGGGTCTAAAATGCAGGCGCCGGCTCGCTGCACGTCACGAGGGAGCAGCAAACTGCAAGAAGCGGGTCACATCAACACCCGCAGTCTACCCCACAGCGACGCCAGAACCTCCTTCGTATGTGGAACTGCCCAAAGTCGTTCCGGCACCCGCGCTTCCCGCTCCGAAACCTATTTCTACACCTAAACCGGAACCGGCCAAGTATGTGGCCGTACCCAAACCCAAACCCACGCCGACTCCTACTCCAAAGCCAGAGCCAGAGTCCAAGCCGGTCCCGAAAGGCTCATTCCAGGATGATTGTCTCGCCACTCACAACCGCCTTCGTGCTCAAGATGGCAAGGGCAGCCTTGTGTGGTCAGCCAAGGCTGCTGCCCATGCTCAGAATTGGGCCAACCAACTTGCGTCCACTGGCCAACTTGATCTTGAACATTCCGGTGGTCCCTTTGGTGAAAACCTTTTTGGCTCTTCAACATCTGGCGACGGCAATCAGGCGTGCGGACCTGCAGTTCAAACCTGGTACGATGAAAAGAACAAACTGCCCAGCAGTGGGTTGATTGGTGATGGAAACTTTCTCGACTATGGACATTACTCTCAACTTGTATGGGGCTCAACGAGGGAATTGGGTTGTGCACTCGGTGTCAAACAAAAATCTGGCGAAAAGCTTTCATTTGTTGTCTGCGAGTACTTTCCTGCGTAAGTTTTTCACATGTCTCTTGCGTTAATATACCCAGATTTTAATCCGGTTTTCGCTTGACAGCGGCAACGTTGTTGGCCAACCGATTCCTTGAAATGTCAAAGTTGGGGCTCGGTGTTCTTCTATGAAACTTTGCTCCTCTGTCTTTTACTCGCTCGGGCGAGTTTTTACACTTAGAAGGACTTCAGTGTGACTGGAGCGCGGGCCGCTTTTTGTTTACAGTAGAAGTTGCTCTTAGATTTATGTACGCAAACAAGAAAATAAAATTCAGTAGATGAGTTAAATGGCTGGAAGGATTGGATTGGGCGGGGAGGTGATCAAGTTTATGTTTTGGGCGAATGTCAACAAAAAGAACCAAAGAAAAAAAAAAACAGATACATAAAATAAAAAAAGAAAAACGTTTTCGAAATGCTCGGTTCCTCCCCCCGTTGAGCAATCTGAGTTTTGCTGTGTGCTGCCGTTGGGGCCTTTTTGTGGTCACGGCCCTTGTTTTGCACGGTTTCATAAAGTTGGCGACACGGGAGCACCAAGTAGAAAACGATGAAATTCGCCAGCAAAGGAAGCGCAGCAGAAAGTGACGACACTATTTAACAACGTTCGTTGACGTCGTTTCGCGGAGGAGTAAAAAGAAGGAGAATCGGGCGAAACAGGTTTTCTATCCTTCGCCTTTGCTGCTTTGCTGCGCATCGAAAGTTGATATACGACCAGCCCACACACACACACACACACACGCGCGCGCGCAGTCCTTTATATTTTAGGGGGTCGGGCCAGCAGCGCGAAAAGCTCATTTCACCCCCTCCTTCCCATCTGCTCTTGAAGGCTTTTGAGAGATGGTTCGGCAGTCCAACTTTTCGTCCGTACACCCGTCAACAGGAGCCATAGCTCTGACACCCACCCACTATGACAAACGCGCATTGACGTGTACAGACCCACTTGCCCTTTCACATAGCCTGCTCAACTTGACGTACTTGACGTGCACACACGCAAGAATAGCGCAGGTACTGGCTGTGGACGGCGGGCTAGAGTGTCTGGTGAGGATTGTGCTGAAAGGAGTACAAAAAGTCTGTGTAGCCAAGGGAGCGCGAGCACAACAATGGGGAGTGTGCATTGTTGCCGGCGTGTGCTGTCTGAGCAACGTTGCTGTCCGTGGAAATCAGCGACTGAGACGACGCTTGGTGGAGGCCAAGGTGATCCCGGTCTTGATCGTTGTTTTGAGTGGTGCCTTTGCGGCGGGAAGCGGGAAAGGTCCTGCGCTAAAGACGACTGCGGACGGTCAGGATGTCCTTTCTCCACTGGCGGCGGCTGCCATGGCCGTTGAATCACAGGATGGTTCGCCCAACATCAATACCACGTATCCACAATCGTTGCAACCCGAACTATCCGCAACTACAGCAGATTCCCTTCCACCAGATACCACCAACGGGACATTACTCGGTCTTCCGAGCCCCAATCTCTCAAGCACGACAGATATAGAAACGACAACCACAACAACAACAACAACAAGTTCAATTACGACTCCTCTTATACCTGCCTCCACGCATCCTACTCTTCTGCCAGCCTTGAAGCTGACTGCATACCTCTCGAAATACGCCAGTCTCCGTGCACACCTCCATGGCAGCACACCCAATATTTTTGCACTTACGGAACACTTTACCGGTCCTCAATACAATCCAGAGATCCGAAGATGGGCAATCATATGCATGAGAAATGCGTTCAAAAGAGCCGACGGATGTCAGCCGTTTCGAAGATGCGGTAATTTTGGACCGGAAAAGAGATTTGAAGATGCCTGCGGACGCGTAGAAAAAATCGAAAGAGAATTTCTAAAGTGCTCACGGTGTAGAAGGGTTGTATACTGCAGGTATGTCTGAGAGTACTTCTTCTCCGGTGCATTCTCCATCTCATCGACTATGTTTGTTTGTGACAGCAAGCAATGCCAGCGCGCGTCCTGGATTGCCCACCGAAATTGGTGCTTGAAAGTTGAGGGAAGATGTGGAAGTTTGGTAGAAAGCGAAGCAAGCATTTCGGGACGGGGAGGTGAAGGGCGTTTGGAATCATAGTTGACGCTGGTATATACACGGAGATGACTGCGGGATCATCCATACTTAATGAGATTTATATGCAGTTTTATCCTATGGTCGTTTGGAATATATAATAGATGTTGCGTACCAACGGCCCTCATTCTTGTAGTTTCTTTTGCTTTCTGTGGCTGCGCAAGACATGTCGTTTGACTTGAGCGCGGTTTTGGATGCATGGTGGTCGTGTCACGTGTTGTGTAGGTTGACTGACTGACAGCCTTCTGTTGGCGAAGCTTCTTCCATTTCGCACTGCACGTTCTTGCGAATTGGCGCATAATGTCGGACAGCCAAGAAAAAACTGAGCCGTCTCCGGCAATATCCTGGTGGGATGATATGAGCTATGGTATCTGTTCCAATGATTCGCACCACAACCGGCGCTGACATTTTGACATACCAGAAACCTACGACATTGCTGAACAAGAAATGATGAACGTTCGGCGGGCGAACATTGCCAAAAGCCTCTTCTGCTACATCTGCCGAAAACAACTTCCACAGTCGAGGTACGCCCAACTTGCATTGTTAGGCACTGTTTCAACTCTCACCCAATCACGTAGATTCTCGCCCGAGGAACAAGCCTTGCATTGCCCCCCGCAGCCTGGTCCTTGGTGGGCCTTCAAAAATCGTCTGAGTAACAGGCATCACAAGCACGCGTGCATCGACTGTACCGCAACCCCTGAGACTCATCTCCGATGCAAGTGCTGTGATAGGATCCTGCTCAAACGCTCTTTTTCAAAAGTGCAGAGACGGGATGTACTTCCAGCATGTGAACAGTGTGTAAAATGGGGAGAGAGCGCATGGATGACAACGGAAGATGTTACTGAAGATGCTGGTAGTTCTGCAAAAGATGATATGACCGTTTGAGTGAACCAGATAAAGATCTACAGGATGTCAGGAAAATGAGAACGTTGATTTTGTCGTGGGAGGTTGAATCACAAGTGAGGGATGCAAGTGAATCGGATTCAAGTTTATTTTGTGCATTTATTGCCATTGCAAATTGCTCTTCACTTGAATACATGTCGTAAAGTATCGAAAGTCGAAACACTTGAATACATGTCGTAAAGTATCGAAAGTCGAAAATAGTTGACTGTCAAAGTTGGACCTGCTTACCTGTCGGCTTACATGAGGTGATCGCAGTCACGTGGTGTGTGCTCTTCTGTGGATGATGGAACGACTTATTGCTCCGAAACCACATGGGGTGATCAGGTAGCATCTGGCTTTTTATTTCGTCTGGACTGTTAATTCTTGAGCCTTTGACCTTGTGTCCCTCCCGGACTTGTAGATCCCCGTCCACGCTGTTATGGAGCGTCCAGGTTCGACTTCTGCAGTGTTCCGCCTACCGACCTATGGGACGGTGGCAAATGGCACACACTGGGTAGCACCCAAAAAAGAACCAGAAAGTCCCCCACCATCTCGTATAGGCGACATCAACTTTGGACCAAGCCCACGCTCCTTGTCATCGGAAATGCTGGGAGTACATGCTGATGAGCCCGTTCCGGCCGGAATGAGGACTCCCGTGAACAGCTTGGCAGAAGTAGATGGTTTCGGGATGGGGTCACCAAGTGGAGGATCCATTGGTGCGTCTGATATGGTGCCGACAAATATTCAGACCGCAGCTGCATCCTTTCCTGCCTTGTTGAATATATGGGCGCGTTTCGCCACCGCCAAGCCCGTTGCCTCTCCTATAAATGGAATGCAAAGTCTAATGGAGTCTGTACAAGCCAGTTCAACTGTACAGGCAAGCGACATATTGTTCGCACCTGTGGATAATGGACGAGTGTCCTTGCGTAACAATCAAGAACCGGTCACCGGCAGACCGGGCGGGCTGCACGGCCCTACCGTTGCCGCTATTCATAATGCGAACGATGAAATGAAACAGCGAGAACTTTACCAACTGCAGTTGGAGATCCTTGAGCACTCGGAGAAAGTGGATTTAGTCGAAAATCAGTTCATTGAAGACATGAATGCCTCCTATCAGCATCAAGCTGAAATTGCGAGATTGGCTAACGAATGTGATTCTCTACGAGCACGCATTGTGAACTTGCAAAAGGAGTTAGCCGAAAAAGAAGCCCAAAGACAGCGTGTAGACGGAGCAAGGAATCAGCTACACCTAAAATTGGCAATGTCGAAGCAACAGTTGGGTGAAATGAAAGCTGAAGCAGCGACAAAGCGTGCTGACCTACTGGCTCGATTGAAATATGTCCAAATTGGTCAAAATGCAGGACTTCAACCCCTTGGGATTTCTACCCTTGAAAAACATACAAGCTCTCCAAACCAGTTGATATCCACCCTCAACTCAAATGTCCTTGATACAAGCAAACCCCCTCCTTTGTCTAGTAATGAAATTGCGATGCAGACTGAGGAAGGTTCTTCTAATCGCGCGATGTTGCCCACCTTGAAAAACAAGGGAGCTGCTGTTGAGAGCAGATGGTCCCCGATATCCGAAATTGAGACCGCACCAGAGGCACCTCTTGAAGATGCTGTGCAAAAGCTTTTCGAAAGCATATCCCAGACTCCTAGAAGATTAGGCTCTGAGCCGCAGCGTGAAAGCCGTACTGACGAGAGGCCTGTAGTAATTTCGATTATAGAGCGAGATACTGACCCTTCGAAGCAGGCCTTGTCAGAATCACGCGATGTAACACCCAGCCGAGGCAACGACAACAGGCGTACGGAAAAGTCCTGTAGCCCCGAGCGGACTAGTATGAATCCCTATTTCATCGCATCTGGAAAGCGACAACGTGTATGCCTACATTGGAATCGTGGCAACTGCATTCATCGCAATTGTTACCATTTACATCAATGCGCTTATTGTGGCTCATCTTCACATACCTTTTTGGAGTGTGACAGGAAGGCACAAATTTGTCTCCTCTGGAACAAAGGTCAATGCATCCTAAGCCGGTGTCCTCGTTTGAATGTCTGTGTGATTTGTCATGGAGACCATGGACTGTTCGAGTGTCCTCATAAGGAAAAGGGGAAGCCAGAAATGCCGGGAAGGAAGTATACAGATTTTTGTCAAAACTGGAACTCGAGTGGACTTTGTGGCTTTGATACCTGCAGTGAGTGTAACATTCTGTCAACATACCATGGTCGAATGTGATCATGCCTAAACCGGGAGAATAACACCGACCCCATCATTACTCAGAACGTGTTCACCGATGCATAAATTGTGGCGGTGCCCATCCCAGCTTAGATTGTCCGGCAGTTGTAACTCGCTATGTTGATCGGACCGTCCCTCCACCAATCGCGCATCCGGAAGAGAGCTTTGCGGCGGGGCGACGAAGTCCTGCAACCCATACTTGGCAGCATACGTCTGACAGTGCGACAATGGACGTAGGTAGTCTTCGCAAACGTGGCCGACATGAGGGGGAACCTGGCGAACGCGAAATCCGGATCAAGAGATTCAAGAGTCAAATGGAAGCAACCACTCTACGCAAGCATAAGCAAAGCGTGCCCGCAATCACTGCTGCTCCGCAAACTAGAAGATCATGCGTCTATTGGAATAATCACAAAGGATACTGTAGAAACGGCAGTCAATGTCGCTTCCTTCATACATGCGCAACATGTGGCTCGCATGAGCATTCTGCAACAGTCTGTTCGATCGTCGCGTCATGATCACAGCGGGTTGCGTAGGACGAGACGACGTGGCATATAGCTGTATCATCACATTGTACTTAGGTTGGCTGACAATGACATTCTGAAGCCATAAGGTAGTCATTCATTTGAGTATGCATCCATCTAAACCGGACGGATTGTCGCCAGCCCTTTGCACCAGGCATTCTTCTACTGCAAGATCCACTACCCTTTGATTACGTAATGTCGATCAATGCTGCGCACAATCTGGTGAAACCTGTCAACCACTGTTCGGACATCTGGCGTTCCTGCGATCATGGCTCGCATCCTGGCCAACCCTAGGAGGTCTAAAGGAAAGGGCCCCGCATCTGGACCGCAAAACACGAACCCACAGTCAAATAGCATTCATCCTAATGACCATGACAGGAATAACGGCGTTGCCAAGCTCATCGAAACCATAACGAACGAGCTCCAGTGCAGAATCTGTTTTGAGCTGTATCGCGACGTGAGAAGAACGCCTTGTGATCATATGTATTGCCGGTATGTCGCTCCGTCTTTTCTGGCTAGCAACTCGCAATTATTGACTTTCTTGGTTGTGGGTACAGGGCTTGCATTGAACTGTCGCTACAATGCTATCAAAAGTGCCCGTTATGCGCAAGAAGGGTACGACGCCTTGGTACACCCAAAAGTAGAGGATACCGTAGTGGCTCAAGTATCATATTTTCAAGGTTGCTGTGCAGGACTTGTCACCATGCCTCAAGGTGCAAGATCTCGCTGATCACCTGCGAGGTCATATTGCAGAGACGCCACTTCCACCTGTGAGGTCCAGGGACGGAGTTTTCGACTTGCCCAGTGTAAGCATTTTGATGTGACGGGTAACCCAATAGTGCGAATTAAGGAAAACTATAACTAGTCTGGTTTCAGGTCATAGCAGGTCGATTTAATCCTCAATCGTCGGGGAGCCAGGCGTCAGGCTCTCAACGTCCGCACTTTCAACCCTCAAACAACCAGGTCATTTTTAGCGATGGACACAGGCTTGGCATCTTTGAGTTGAGCTCGAGGGATGGAGACCATGACACAGGTGTTTCGACTTCAGGGCAAGGTGAGAGCTGCACGCTATTTAGCGGTCCCCGAAAGGTGCTCATTTTCCTGTATCATAGGGCACTATACCAATCCAACCAGCGGAGCCACAGATAACACTCCTTCTAGTCAGACTGGAAGGCCTATCGCCCGTCCGCGTGGTAGATTCGCACCAAATGAACCAGCAGTAGCTCCCCCACGAGAGCCTGCGGCGACCTTCGCGTTCGGAAGTGGTCTTTCGACAGGTTTCTCCTTTGCTGCACCAGGCGCAACTCAGGCAAACGCAAGATCGGGGAACAATAGAGGTCGGCTCACGGATGGGCCCTCACGCTTTAATCAAACAGTGGGCTTGTTCGGCAGTGCCAGAACGACTGCATCTGGTTCATCCACGTCCAGATCTGGCCGGTCTTCATGTGGTCAGTCGAGCAGGCCTACTCCTCGGTCCGGAACATACACCAGGGCAAACGGCGATGATATCCATGAAAAATATAAGCGCTTCTGTGAACGGAGACAGAGGAACAAGGAGTGGATGACGAATGATGAGGAAGCCGTTGCGCTTGCCAGAGATTTAAAATTATGTCTAGATGTACGTTGAGAGGATTTTAATCTACGATTTGAATCCTCTGCTCATTCGCATTCACTCCTTTGTTTCACTAGGGATTCAACTGCTGTGTATGCCGCTTATCCTGCCAACCTGGAGAGGGAATTATATTGACTTGCAAGCACACGATATGCACGAGATGCTTCAGGAAACGCATAGACACAAGTATGAGAATCCGGAAAATGGTAAAATGCCCGATACGCCGGTGCTATTCTATTGTGACCACAAGGGAAGTGGATATAATACTAGGATTAAACAAGGCGATCGAGTACGAGGCTGTGGAAATGGCATGGATAGAGCGAGAATTTCAAAATGGTCAAGGGTAGTAGCAAGGCGATAGCAATTGGATTGGATAGTGTATATATATGAATCTAGGAGGAATGCGAATACTTACCTCAATCTTCAATCGTTTCAATGTGCCTGTCGGGTGCGCTGTGCAATGCCCATTGTCGTTGGTTATTAAGCCAAAGCACTTCCTCTCCATTGAATGTGATTCGATAGTTGTCGGTCCAAGCCAAAAAGTAACCGTTGACGAATGGAAACACAGGGTCTTGAAAGGTCATGTCGAAAACATGAAAATTGGGAGGGATAGGAACTTCGACCTCTGTATCGTCCACAAAATAAAGCCGAGCAACTCCACCGTTTGCTCTTTGGAGGCGCAGGTGGAGGTTAGGGGCAAGGCGGGTTTGCCGGATGGCGTCGTTCTCAAAGGAGAACGTCCCTTTGAATGCTGACACATTCTACGATAGTCACTTGTAGCAAATCACAACAATACAGCAACTCAACAAGAAAATACATTGGTAGTGTCAGGTTTCGCAGCCGTTGGTGCAGACGACGACGAGGAGATCATTTTGCACAGATTGTTGGCAAACACTTGTGCCTATTCATAGTTGCAACTTGGAGTTTCGGGCTGTCGTTGTGTAGGTCACGAGATTCAATTCGTGTAACCCCACGGCCTCACGTAAATATTGGGATCGCCGTGCGCAGCTTCCAGCGTTTCTGCCCTCCCCAAAAAGCCCATCCTTTCTGGCTCCTTCCTCCCCGGCATAGACATGTTTGTCAGTACCATATACAGGATAATAGGTTCTTCTCGTCGTCGTCGTCGTCTCAAGCTGTCGAAATCGAAACCTCCTACTATCAATTTATTACAAACAAAGGAGCTGGGACCAGGTGAGCTCGAATTCTTCGTGGACATTCGTGACATGCTATCTGGGTGTATTTACAGTCTCTAATTACCAGTGGACGGGAACCAATTGGATCTCATATCACAAAAGTCTTCATGTCGCGGCCGTATCCTGTGCAGTAAATCACAACCGGAGACTACTCCTACAGAGCCATTATGCTCCGCCTCCCCGCTGTCAGGCGGACACGAAGCGACTGAACCCAAAAGAACAACCCGCCGTCCTTTACCTCTCGAACTCTTGGCAATGATAATGTTCTATGCCGATGATCTTCCTACTGTCCTCAAATTTCGACTCCTCAACAAGGGCTGGTATGCGTATTGGACATCGTTTGCGTTTGCGGCTTGCATGGCGCCTTTTTGGAAACATCTCGACTTGAAAAGTTTGGGTGCCTGTCGCTGTATGATACGTGTGGAAACTCTGCGTCTTCTATTGGAAGGAAATCCGTCCAGATCACAGCGTGGAGCGCGGCAATGGGTGGAGACGGTGCAAGTCCTCCAACATACATGGGATCCTGCAAAGTTTCTTGGATCTGCATCCATCGCTCTTCTTATCAGTAATTGCCCAAATATGAGAACCTTGGACCTTTCCGGATGCGATAAATTGGAAAATCTGACCAAGACACTAGCCATCGTCGGTCGAAACAATGGTTTGACTTTCACTCACGGAAAGCTTGAAACGCTAAACCTCAGCGGATGTAGGCGACTGAATTCCACCGATCTATGCGTTTTTCTTCATCTATTTCCACACCTCAAATACCTGAATCTTACCGAGTGTTTCAATGTTGCACATGTCGGATTTGTTGGACTGGGAGAGATGGGATCTCTGGAAGTACTTTCTGTGAGGGATTGTCCTCAGTTCGATAATTTTTGCATTGGACCGCTACTATTGCGATGTTCCCGCCTTCGCGAACTTGATATGAGTGGAACCAAGGTGTCGAGCCGTGGTTGGGCCGAGGTAAATCAGGGAGCATATCATCATTCTGGTGAAAGCTTAGAAATGTTTGTTGCATCCAAGATGAGACTTTCATCCGGTCGCGAAATGGACTGGTTATTAAGGATGGCTAAATTGCGAAAGGTGGTCATGAAGGATATTCAGGGGCTGGCTCCCCGTAACTTTGAGAGGCTAAAAAATGTACTGATCTGCAAAGGGTACGAACGGTTGGAAATCAGCAGGGCTCCTTCAAAAAAGCCATTATCTTTTTGATTCCATTATGTCTTGGAGATCGTCATGCGACGTATGTTAGCGTTAGCGTTATACCCATTATTTCACTGTACAGTAATCCCCTACGTATTGAAATTGCCTATAATACACCGCGTGGAACCGCAAAGAATTTTGATACACATTGATGCCCACATCCTGTGCAGCACTCTAAACTATGCGAAAACCACTCTAAATACAACGAGTTAATACCAGCGTAGACGAGTGCCTTCCCGCTTGTCCCATTCACCTTTGTAGCAGTCTAGGTGTCCACCATGTGCACACCCTTGACACCATATATACAACCCTTTTGCCGTTTTATGGCTGCAGGTTGTACTAGATCAGTATTATTTGGGTCCAGAACCTGATTGCATCAACGTACCAAAAGGAGCAAGAATTTTGCAATTTCCCACAATTCTCACAAGCCCAATTTGGAGTGTGTATGTTCGGCATAGGCTTCGCACAATGGCAACATATTGTGTGGAGTGTTGTGGATTCCTAGGCACATGATCGCAACTTCAATATCCACCTGTCAAATGCATGCATATGCAGCATTCCTACCTGATTGCGAACCCTCACGGAGGCCACTGGACACGCTCGAATAATTGCTGTAGCGGCTGTCCAAAGTTTAAACCTATGCAAGAGATCTGTGAAAGATTAGAGTGCATCAATGGCCGTCTTCGAACCGAATTCTCTTTCTTACCAATGTAGGAACAGAACCATAGCTCTTCTTTCTCCTCTCCTGCCCTGATTCGATCCTTTAATACTAACAGGATGGTGGCACACATTTGGACATTGGCCTGTTCCGCATAGTATTCTAACATATCCCTCACCAAGTCCTCTGGATTCCAATCCGGAATCACCACATCTTGGTAAACAACTTTAGCGCTATTCACCGTGCGTTGGCTATGCTTAGATTTCCCTTTACTACTGTCACGTTTGCTATGCGGCTGGTTCTGTTTTGACTTTCCGCCATAAAAAGGCTTCAAGATTTTGTTTGTCCCAATGCCGAAACGAGCCAATGTTCTTCGTCCGGCGCCCACTTTCAGGCCATACGTGAAGGAAGACTCCGAGTCATCTGAATCTCCGTCATCATCAACCTCTTCTTCCTCTGTATATCCTTCATCGCTATCAATGTCACTTTCTGGAGCCAATTCCTGTTGATCGTGGTGTGGCGATAGCGAACCGCGTCGCTGAGACCCGTGCGGCACAACGTAGTCCCTCATCCATCCTTCCGCATTTGGCCTCATCATCTCGGTCAGTAGTGCAGAATCCGATTGCGCGCTACCGACAGTTAACTGGGGATCGACACATTCGTCTGCAGCCCTACCGACGGGAGTATTTCCTATTAAAATGAGACGTTCAGCGACCGATACTAGAAAACGTGAGAGTAACCTCCAGCGAACCTGCTTGACGATCCCAATTGTAGTCACCCTGCTTGTTTGGACGTCCGAAGAGTTTTGTCAAATTCCGAGATTCTGATGGTTCAGTCCCATACAATAACTGCAAGATTTTCCATGTTTGTGCTGTTCGGTGCAATTCAAGATCTATGGCGACCTAATTACACCAGGTCAGCGGGGGATTTCTTTCATTTGATTATATTCCCTCACCTCCGCGTTGTGCTGACATGACGACCAAATATCGTCGCTCTGTATCGCATAATCCTGAGCGAGCACAACAAAAGCATAATCATCGAACGTTTCGGTGTCCACGACCCCGACTTTTTGACGTGGTCGATATTGCGGAATCTATTTTTGCGGTTAGAAGTTCGCATTGACAACGTATAAAATGGGAAAGATGGACAGGCAAATGTTCGAAGAACCTTACCTTATCATCGCTTGTGCTGCGCTCGGGCACCATCGGTCTACGAAAAGCTCTTCGCAAGGGATAATATGACCCAGTGGGCATAGACCGGCTGTCTTCCATCGCAGTATCCTGTCGCCGCTCATCAATGGCAAAAGTAATATCGCCGTTAACATTCCAATTCATGGCACAGGTGTTCAGTAGACTGAGAGGCTTGTAGCCTGTACGGATATCATGGCGTGCAAAAGTGCGATCTTTTGAACAGGACCATATGCTATTCGCATCTCGCCATAAAAATCCTGAGCGACGGAGAGTCAGAACCTGTTAAGGAGAGATTCATCAGCAGTGATTTGCTTACCGGTTATAACTCCATCATGAGCCTCGATGGAGTGTTGGGCAATATACGGTCTTCCAACATCCCACGTATGAATCCGGAAGTCCGTTGACAGGGCACAACAGGCAAGCTGACTTTCATGTCCTGGACGCCAATTTACACGAGACACAGGCGCAATAGTTTGAATCGCGTAAAGCGGCTTTCGGCTGTCAGACTTCATATCCCAAATCTGTCCACGTAATATGAAAGGTCAATATATGACGATCCCTTGGGATATAGGTGTCCATGCTAAGTGCAGACCTTTATTTGTCGATCACGCCCTCCACTTGCCACCCAGCGCCCCTCCGGGTGCCAATCCACCGTCAGGGCCAACCCATTATGGGCGCTCCATTTGCGCTCATATTGCGTGGGGTAGCGGATATCCCATTTCTATTGAAAGGGTTAGTACGACTGGCCGCTGTTGCATCAAACCCAGTGTCATTACTTGGATAGTTCCATTCTCGAAAGCCGCTACAAACTCGAATGCGTTCGTCGGACTAAACTGCACATCTCTAACACTCTCGGCCTTTCCCTCAAAGGCGTTGCGGGCAATGCTTTTAGCGCGCAGGTCCTTAAATGCGGAATGGTGAGTTTTAGGGACTGTGAAAGTGGTGCATCCTATGCTTACCCAAAGTCTCATCGTCCCGTCCTGCGAAGCACTCAACAAAAGAACAGGTTCGGTTGGATGAAAATTGATACGATTCACCGCCCGTGTGTGCTCCGTCAATATCCTCTCTAAGGACGGGTCATCAGCTGCACAGAAGCTTGCGCGGCTGGATCTCGTCGATTAATACCTAGTTTCTGAGCATTTGGGCGATTCAAATCCCATATAGCCACGGCACCGTTGGTCGCGGCTGTAGCTATCGTGCTTTTGGCAACTATGATGTTTTGATCACCAGGTTAGGAGAATTCGCGCCGCTTGGAGCAACCGCCAGTACGTACATATATTTCCCCATTTGACATCATTTATACTGAAGTTCAGGTTGAGCTTGACTCCCCCACGAAGATTCAGGACCTCTTTTACATCCTTATCATAAACAGATAATATCTTTAAGACTGAAATGGCGCATATCAGTTAACCTAGCACCAGAGGACAATCTGTAAGGTCCTGACTGCAAAAGCCTACAATGCCCTACCTTCTCGGCCGGCGACCGCTACCCAGTCCTGCTCTGGAGAGGCCGATAGAGCGCTTAAAGCGCCGGTCAATCGGAAGCGCACTGGGCGTTGTAAGGTAGAGGGGACTGCGGCCTTATCACCTCCTGGACCGGTGCTTGCCAATGACTGGTTACCTGTGAGGGTCTCACCTAGCACTGGAGATCGTTAAGCATGAAAAGCCACCCGCCAGAATAACAGGAATTGACTCGAGCAATTACCGCCATGTCGCGAAGTTGAGGCAGTTTCGGAAGGCTGTCCTCCAGTATCCGTCGAGCCAAGTAACTGTTGCCGTGCGCTTGACCCTTTAGATGGCACAATGTTGGAAAGCACGGCCTTCTTCATGTCGCCACATCGTTAACCTCGCACTTGTCCGAGGTGTGTGCTGTTCGTTATGGAAGTGAAATGAACGGTGATCTTGCAAAAGCCTGCAAGACCAGGTGCGTGATGACTCATCAATTGTCCTGCTAATCTGAATACCAGAACTGAACGCCCCAAACGTCTCTCCATCAAGACATTGACGAACAAAATGTCCACGATAGCACCACCAACCGCCAAAGAAACAGCAGCAGCCAAGGGAATTCTACGAAAGCTCGTCGCTCTAGTAGCACGGGCTTACTATGAACCAAAGCACATAATAGTGCTCGACTTGCTCTCTCGAGTCAATTCGTAAGTTGCCTTGACTGACATTGTTGTCATTAACCACCGTAAAGGAAGTGTGGGTCATACTGAGAAGGGCAAAGGGGGGATTTATGGGCAGGCAGTGAAATCTGTGACAATATCCGGAGTCTAAAGTGTCCGAGAGGAATTGCTTACCATTCGCTGAAATTCTTTTTTGGTTTGCAGCCAACGAGATGAGGAACTGGCCAGAGCACTCAGAGTACAGTCAAAAGAGCTCCACAAGGTCTGCGGGAAGCTAAAAGCGGACGGACTCGTGAAAGCGTAAGATAGTTGCTCATGGTTGTATACTCGTCGGCGACCTTTCTTCTAATGGAGTTCTGTAGCGAAGCGCGAGGGGAGCAGATCGGTCCAGCGATGGAGAATAGACCTCAAAGAAAGATCAGCAGATCTTACTACTATATCGATTACAAGCACTTTGTTGATGTAGTCAAATGGAAGATCTACAAGATTGGCAAAATGATAGAGAAGGAAGTGCAAATGGTACTATTTCTGTGCCCTGCTCGTTTGACTTACATTCGTGCGCTGGATATAATATATTGTCCTGATAACTGTAGCAAATGGCGAACATGCCTTACAAGTGCCCAGTATGTAACAAGGAGTTCTCGGCACTCGATTTTGCAATGTTGGTATGGACTCTCCGATTCTGAAGACGTTCGACATGGTCACGACGTTGGGAATGACCTTTCTGCATAATAAAGGACAAAACCGCGAACATGGTTCCTTTGTGTGATGTCTGCAGAGTGGAAATTCAACAAGGGAGTGCGGGATTGGATTCCACTGGTGTAAGCGAAAAATATACAAAGTAGGTAGGCCTTCGGTGGTCTTGGATTTTCGGCAACGACACAGATTACTGACTCTGATTCAAGGTTCATGAATGAAAGCCAACCCATCGTCGAGCTGCTTAAACAGACGGATAAGCTCGTGATACCAGAGTCCGTTACTCATATTTGCTCCTGCACGTGAGGAGTCTGTCGCTCTAACAGCTTCTCTTTCATCAGATGGGTTTCCGATGCCCAATCAGCTGATGCGGGAGGGGCACGGCCAGATGAGCGTGAGCTCAGTTATTCACAGGAACAAGGGGCATCAATAGGGAATATAGTGATAGAGGTGGAGGACGAAAAACCGAAAGTTGGAGACGAGGAGGATGAAGAATTTGAGGACATTGCTCCGGATGGAAATGGCACCACCGACGATCGTAAGACATTACAAACACTGGTTGTGCAACTTTATTACTTGGGTTTCTATTGACAATGCCTTTACGTTGCTTATTCAAATAGCGCTTGCACAATATTATGCAAATTTGGAAAGGACTACAAGTTGGAATTCAACAAGGTAATTGTCATGAGGGCAGTTATCAGATGCGGGACGCTTTCTGATATCCTCAATTTTGGCCGAGCAGTGGAAGACGGGAAAGTGGGGAAGATGGGACACCAAGTCCAAGTAAAACGACAGGCGGAGAAGAGCCAAAGTAAAGTGCCAATGTGATGAGCCTTCCTTCTCTTTTACTAGCGTCTGTTAATATGTTTTCTGCGCAATTGAATAGTGGAAAGAGGAAACGAGACTCGATTGAAGAGGATGATTTACCTAGTCCCAAAAAGGTTGCCTCAGATATCCCACAAATTGCTGTTCTGGACGATGATGAGTTTGAAGATGAGGATTTTGAAGAGATATGATTCTGGTGACTGTTGAGTGTCCAAGAGGCATATCCATATTCCACAGTTGCGGCACAAATAGGAGGCATCATCGTCTATTGTTTCGTCCATTCTGGCTGTGCTGAAACGTTTTATTTATTGTAACAGATGTAGATGTGCACTATAATACAAACGCACGTACAGGATGGGAGCGGGTCATTATGAAGCATTATACACACTCTATCTAAGTGGAGGGGAGGGGGGAGCGTAGCACAGATAAACACATAAGAGAGACCAATCGTCTCTACATTGAGAAGCATTGGTAAAGTTGGTCGTCATCATCTTCTTCGTGCCGACTCTTTGCGTGGAAAGCGTGTTATGGTTTATCCGAGCGTGAAATAGTTTTGCAATTTACGTTTCCTTATCCGCGCAGCCCAAGGGCGTGAGCGGTACCAAGACCAATTGGCATGGAGGGCAACAGTCCCGTAGCAGTAACTCCGTATTTGTGATGACTGTTTCTCAAGTGTTTCTCGACGATGGCCGCAACACGCTGGCCGTATTTTGAGTTGCGAAGTGTCGATATATGGGGAAGAAGGAGACGGATGCACATGTCTTTCTGTAGCGGGTCCGCAAGACTGAGAATGTGCTGGACGACGTAATTGGCGAATTGATTGTTCATCATTTCAAGAATGGCTGGGCGGCTATAGGCACAGGTTTTTAGTATTCAAAGTTACTAGAGTGATATCTCAGGTCGTAACTTACCCATCGCGGACACTTGGAGTGAGGACAGTCTCGATCATTTCGTACATTTCACGCTTTGGTGCCAATTTAAGGCCTTTCTCGACCACTTTGCTGGCGTATTGATCGATAGCCATTGGATAAAAGTTTTGAATCAAGACCTTCATGACATAATTCTTATCGACGGGTGCCCCGTGCTCGAGTATATGCTGAATGACCCAATTGCCCCATTGTCCTATTCCAAAATGGTTAAGACTTGGCCCGAAATCGACTAGACAAGGGAAGAAAATAGCACATGAATACGTTACCTCTCGCAACCTCAACCGTTCTCGCGAGAACTTCACACAAGATGGGGCCCTTTTCCTTTTGGGAGCAATTCTCAAAAATGCATTGCACAACCAAACTGCCATTTTCATCATTGGCAATGGTGTGCCACTGCCCTTTGAGAGATGAATCCAGGTAATGCATGACAGCAGGTGGCTCCGAGCTCCACTTGATCTGAAAGATACGCTGCCAAACGTGGCAGGCAAACCGGTGGGTGATGGTCTCACGAATGCAGCGGAAGAGCTCAGAAATAAGCGAGGCTTTCAGGTCCTCTTCGACTGTGTCGAGGGCTTTTTGAACCACATGGCATCCGAATCGGTCGCAGGCGAGGTTCAAGACATTGCCTCGCATGGTTTGTCCCAGGATACGGACTTGCTGAGGAGTTCCTAGGAGGCGTGATCGACGTTAGGTCCATGGTCAAATGAAGGATAGAAATGGCCCGCCTAACACTTACCAAATTCAAGGGCCCTTTGCATCAAAAAGTTTCCAAAGCGGTTCTTCATCAAGCTGAGCGCTTGACCAAGGATAGCGTCAAAGATCATAGCCTTGACCTCTGCGTTTCCTGTCTTTAGTTTTTGTTGTAAAAGGAGGGACGCAGGCTGGTCGTTGGTCCGGACAATCTTGTCCACCAAAAACTAAAAACGTAGTACGTAGAAACAATGAGGTGAGATGATGCACACATGGCAAGAGTATGCATGTTACTCACGAATAGATTGGCCGCCGTGTTCTTTTCCTGAGCTGCAGGCAAAAGCCTCCCGTTCCTGCCGTACGACAAGTCATCGTCACCCATCAGTTGGCCATGATCCATCGAGGTATTCCTCAGCATGTTGGCATCACCGTATGGGTCGAGAATAGGCTTGGTATCAAGAACCGCAAATGAGTTTGTTTATGGGAGTGAAGAAAGCCAAACACTTCAATTGGTTCTTACCTCGGCTGACAAGGGCATCATGGTAGGGGACATGTTTAGAAAATCCAGGTCGCAAGTGATTGGATTCCAGATAGATTTCCCATTGGACATTGCATCCCCGTTACCATTGGCATTGAAAGGTACAGGCACTTGCTCAATGGATGGCGTGCTGCTCTTGCTGCTGCCGTTA
This sequence comes from Spizellomyces sp. 'palustris', assembly GCA_006535965.1. Classification (NCBI taxonomy): domain Eukaryota; kingdom Fungi; phylum Chytridiomycota; class Chytridiomycetes; order Spizellomycetales; family Spizellomycetaceae; genus Spizellomyces; species Spizellomyces sp. 'palustris'. The sequence continues at coordinate 366,204 of QEAR01000009.1, read as the reverse complement.
CTGTAGAGTGTATCGGACGAACCCTTGGGAGTTTGCAAGTGTGAGCGTTTACAATGATGTTGGTTCGGCACTGTACAAGACAAGTGGGTACCTCACGCGTTACCTCGTGCGAAAAGAAACCAAAAGGGCTCATGGTGTTCTCTGCACTGCTCCAGATGGATTTGACCGGGTTGGCAGGAGCGTTTTGCATGCTGCTGGCCGAAGGAGCGCGAGGAGGGTGTTCTCGCGAAGGATGCTCATTGTTCTCAATTGGAGTCGGCGTCTGCTTTTGCGAAGGCGTCTGGTGGAATCTTGCCACCAGACCTCTAAGCTCATCAATTTCTGCGTTGCGTGTCGCAAGTTCGGACTCGAGGGACCGTCTCGCTTCTTGCATTTGCAAGCGGAGTTCTTGGATTTCTTTATCTTTTAATGAAAGCCGGATACTGTCAGCTTCCTTGGTGGAACGCATCTCGGAGAGCTGCGAGCGACAGCTCTCGAGTTCCCGCTGAAGGGAGAGGATATACTGCTGCGCCAAAACGTTGGGATCTGTCAATGTTGACAAAATGGCAAGCAAAGAAAAGCTGTGTATATGACGACTTACATGACCGCTATCCGAATCCTTTTCTTTTAGATCCCAGGCCATCTTTGCATACTCAACCGCATTGCTTTCCAACCGATATTTGAGATCACTCGTAGTCCTCAGTGCTGCTCTCAGCTCACTGTCTAGCTGCTCGATCTGCTTGTCCTTCACCTCCAACTTCATTTCATAGGACGTGGTGGTATCCGCGACCTGTCTCCGCAAGGAAGTGATGGACTGGAATATGGAGGTTGGAATGATGTTGCATGGAGAAACACAATCAAACCTCACAGTAGGTACCTTTCCAAATTGGTCAATCATGCCCCCTCGCAATTGAAGCTCGGCGGTGCTTCGGGCTAGGCATGCATCACGGTTGCACAGCTCGTTTTGCAGATAGGTATTATGCGTTTGAAGACGAAGCAATGTCTACATACGGCGTTCTACAAGTTATTTCCTTGGGCGAGAAACAGAGGCGCTGGACACACACTGCTGCTTACCTCCTTTCGCGACTTGAAGCCGCGGAATGCAGCCTGAATCTTTGTTGCCGCGGTGACCGTCGCTGCGGGCTGCGCGTTGCGCCGACGCTTGCTGTTCCGATATGCTCTTTGAATCGTAAGAACAGCGCGCATCATCCTTGAGTCATTTATCGGAAAGGGACATTTACTCTAGAGGGCCGAGAAGGCAAATTAAAGATTTGGTTGCAAGCTCATTCAAGGACATTAGCAGGTACAAACCATCTCCGGCTGACCCGCATTGGATGCTTCCTTTCTCTGCGCCATGCTATTTCCATTGATTGCCCCCTCTAAGGCACCACGAGCTGCCAAAGAGCTGTTTGATGCATGGGCGGAACCAGTGAGACCGCCGAGATTGGGTGGGGTCCAGGAAGTAGAGTAATCTTCCAATTGGAGAGAGGAGAGGGTATACCGAATGACATCAAAATCCCCAGTTTCTTGCCTCGGTCGCCCATGGCTCGCCGAATCCTGCTCCATAGCTGCAAAGATGTCTTTTGCTGAGTGATAATCGTTCATAATCATTGAAACGAGTGACATCTAGATAATGGCATCGGAGTTGATTAATGTCGAGAATCCATAAAACTCATTTGAGGACCATGGATGTTGCAATGTAATCCTGCCACACACGTACGCGAGGCTGGCACTCTTTCCAATCCACAATAACACTTTGAAGGACAGATCTCACAAACAAAAGGTCTAACCAAGGACGATTCCTTTTCACGCGCGACGAGTAGCAAGCCGATGTGTGGGGATCAGTGTTATTCTTTTACTCTCACAACAGGTTTCAGGGCCACGGTGAAACTGACCCGAATCCTGCAGTGAAAGGCTGGGAGAGAGTAGCTCGGAATGAGCACGCTTGTAAAGTCCTTTTTATGTACGCTCAACAAGAAAAAAGACTGCTTACTAGTAGCAATTTCGGTCTCAATCCTAATTCCGCGCGTCGGCCTCAGTCTTACGTGATCGAGGTCAGCTCTCAACCTTTACTTGCTTAGACACGCGACGGTTATAAGTCTTGTTTGTTTTTCAATGTTTCGGGGTTTCGGTAGGCGAAACCAAAAAGGAAGCCCTGCGACTAGAATTGAACCCCCACACGCTTCGGGCCAAGGGATGTTATTGAACGCTAAAAATCCAGTCAGCGCGAACAATGGAATGGTGCCATCGCGGGGGGGCCCGACGACGACAAAGCAAACTCCGACGAAATGTACATGACTAAGCATCCTCTTCTGGCGCGTTTTGATGGAACTTTTTGGATTTGATAGACGTCTTTTTTATTTGGTTGAAGAACTCGCAAGATGTCGGTCGTATGGGATGTTCAAACGAATGTGTTTGGCGGGTGACGTTGGCGGAAAGTGTGTTTGTGTCGACGGCGGGGAAACCTGTGGAGGACTACTCTTGGTCTCGCTCTTCCCCATCAATGGCACGTGAGCAAACGCTTATTAGTTGCGCTGTCGGTTGCGTGTCTTTCGTTGCAACTTGGTCAGCGAAAACATTCTCGATACGAACGCTCGAGAATCAAACAATCACTTTAGCGTCCGTGTTCAAAAGGGGGGCTAGCCCTCTTGTGTCGTGATATATCCTCAACGTTTAAAAAGAAACGAACAACAAATCGTATCCGACAATGGCCATTATCGCTCCAGCAAAAGTGAACGCCAAACCTGTCTCGTTCGACAGCCCTCCGCGTCCCATTTTCTGCTATGGAACTCTCATGTCCGCAGCAGTGTACTGTAAAGTAGTGAGTATCTAAATGTTTATTGAATCCGCAGTCCCAATGTGATTACTTACCCTCGATAGGTCGGCACCGCATCCGCTCCTCTATCCAAACCAGCGACACTCGTAGTCCGTGTTGCACAATCTATAAACCTGCTAAACAATCTGGATCTGACTGACTTTTGTGCCTAGGGTTACCGTCGACGACAGGTCCGTGGTGCAACGTATCCAGCCATAACACCCGCCACAGCCGATGATAAAGTTGAAGGATTGGTCGTACACGTTGAAACACACGACCAAGTGCGCTTGTTGGACCTGTTTGAGAGTGATGTGAGCGGGGCATGGCAATGCAAGACTTTTCATCTTATTCTAACTTTTGTTCGCTCATTGGCAGGACTATGAACGTCAAACAGTCCGCGTCCATCTTGCTGGTGAGGCAGTAGACGTGGATGTCTATGTTTGGGCCTCTGGGGACAATTTGCTGTCCAAGGAGGACTGGGACTTTGAGGATTTTTTGCAGAATAGATTGCAAGAGTGGCTGCGAGATAAAGAAGTGTTTGGGGATCGGCCAGAGGATGATCAACAAGAGCATCCACATGGTCATCATTTCGTAACAGCTGCAAGAGAGCTAGATAGATTGAGAAATACCAATAGTGCATGATAGCAGGACAACACACGTTTTGAGCGCTTGAACGGTCAAAGTTGAACGTTTGAATGCTGTGCTTTACATATTAAGACTCTACAGGATATACATATATACGAATAGATGCAAATAAACGCAACCAACAACGACAGCTGTCCAACTCCATACCAAACTGTAAATTAATACTGACACATGGTATGCTCCTACCTAAAATCCTACGCGATCTACGCGGAAGGACTTCCGGTTCTGTGCTTCTCCATCTCGAGTTCCAGCTCCTTCAACCGGATGTAGGTTATTTCCGAAATAGCTCCACGGGCAAGCAGGGCCTCAGGACTTAGGTCTTGATCGGGTCGGGTGCCATCACTGGCAAAAGATGCGCTACCCAGCAACTTGACAGCATTAATGGGAAACGTTCCAGCTTGCTTTGTGTTCTACAAGTATAGTGTAAGATACTTTCACGACATGTATGCTTTAGGTTATACGCAAGGGCGACTCACAATGTTTGTACCGTACGCCCATCCATCGTTAAATTTTTGTCTGCAAACACCCAGAATGCGTTTTTAGTAACTTATTAAGAGTCAACAACGTAAACAGCTACATACGAAATAGCCACAACATCTCCTTTCCTCAACAGCAGTTCATCAGGCAAGTTTGGCGTAAAAGAGTATGTACAGCAGGCAAACTGATCCAGTTGCTCATACAAAGGCGGAGACGTCGGATCTCCAGCTAACATATGAGCTGCTTGGGCACCCAAGGGACCCGCTCCGATGGACGCGGTTCGGTCGTTGGATTTTGCCACCGTCGGAATCGTCAGATCAGGCATGGTCCACGAAGGGGGAACATGAGGAGCGACCAAGTAACCGACTGGAATGTTGGAGATCGAAGGCGGGTTATTCACTCGAGGAATATCATGCACATGGATGGTAGTGTGATGGATATCGGTAGACTTTTTGGGCTCCGATTTGTCGGCACTGAGAACCTTTACATTCTTAATATTTGACGACTTGTTTCTCGCGCGCCGACGCCACAAGAGTGCGCCGACAATCACACCCACAACGAGTACTGCACCGGCGCATCCGACTCCAATCTTGGTTTTCAACATTGTGTTTCCTTCGTCTACTGACTTTGGAAGCCATTGCAAAAATGTCTCTGCTTTGGTATCTAGCACGTAGATCTTCTTGTCCATGGGTGCGTCATTTGCCTTGTCATGGCCGCCCCAGATAATAATCTTGCTGGGGTCGGCGGTGCTGACAACCATACTGTGGTCTCGTCGGGCACTGGGAGTTAGTCCAGCCGGTGCCAATGGTTTGTATCTTTTCCAGGTGATGCTGGGCAAATTATTGCCGTCGAACGTCCAGATATCATCGTACGACGCGTCGTTACTACCAAAGGTACCGCCGCCAAAAACGTACACATGATTTGCATTGTCCACTACAACCCGAGCCGCTGATCGAGGCCCCGGAAAGCCATCTGGGCCCGTAACATTGGCCAAGACCCACTTAAAGGGTCGCCTGAATATTAGCAAGTTTGGCCTGACGTACTAGACTCTGTAAAACGGATCCCCACCTGTCCATTCGGACCAATGCTAGTATCAAATACCTCGCAAGTGTTCACAGAAGGTCCTTGGCCACTAATTGCGCCAAAGCAGATGACGAGCCTGCAGGGCGCTTATATGAGAATCCATTCCTTGAAAGGGAGACCAGACGAGAACTTACCATTTTCCGACCGCAATGGAACAAGTTCCTACTGTCACAAGAGGCGCGCCCGTCTGGTTCAAAGGTGTTATTAGTAGCCAGCTGGGACCAAAAGTAGATTGATAAGCATGCCAAGTGTAGATTAGACAATGGGCTATTGGACTTACGTGTTTGTAGTCAGATCTAACCTCCAGAGTTCCTTATTAAAAGGTTCGCTGCTTCCTGCTGCGTATCCGCCGTATACATAGATGGCATTCCTGGAAGCAACATACGCAGCTGAATGCCCATATCGCAAGGCAGGTCCCTAATGAATATGTGCAAATGTGAGCTGCTACGCGCTGTTGACAAGAAACACTAGCATGTACATACAAATGTCGATCCTGGGGCCGGCTGCGTGACCAAAGGCTCAATCTGTCCTGTGAGAGGATCGAACCAAGAGACGGCGCGGTCTTGAATGTAAACCTCTGGGGAATACGAGACGGCGCCAAAGGTGAGCAACACCCTCGAGCCGACGGTCACAGCGACGACGCCAGTCGTAGGAGGAAACTTGATGTCATCGTATCTTTTCCAGACAAATTCTGTTCCTCCATAGTCAAATGCAGCGACCTGTTTACAAACAAAAGAGATGCATCAATGGCAAGATCGATGCAGTCGTAAAATCGATCCAAATGATCTACTTTATGAAAACTTCCAACACCTTGCAACTCCCGCCCTTCCAAATATGCTCGCAGCAAAACTCACGCACCTGTGTAGATCCAGGCCCCGAAGAACGGGCAATGTTCTCGTCGACTCCGCCGAGAACAAACAGGCGGTTGTTGAGGGTAAAAGTTGCTTGTGCGTACACGGGGCTGGGTGGGTTGATATCCACGAGCGCGGCGGCCTGCTGAGCTCGGACGTTGCCGAGAGACGCGACGACAAGAACCAAAATGACCAGCGCCTGCATTGTCCAGCGAGAAGATGGCGTCCTGCGTTAGAAAAAAAAACCGAGATGGAGCAAACGAGCCTAAAAGCATTTCCCACCTTTCATAAACCTTGTCAGAATAAAATTCGAACAAAGACAAACGGACGAAAAAAGCGTTCTGGACTTTTGCAGGGGGAATTCACTGTGGAGGCACAGTCATATCCACAGTATGGCACAGTCATGTGATGGCCGCGTGGCGACGAGTCTGAAATGGGGGATCCTTCCTGCACGACGCCGAAAGGCAAAGGGTTCCGTGGGAGTGCTTTGGGGGGGGGGGGGGGGGGCGAGACAAGACCAGCGGACTTTTGCAAGCGAGACGAGCTGCGATCAGCAAGCAGCTCATGGCCGTCGATGGCCGTCGATGGCAGCCGAATCATCCTGCCAGGCATTGCAGGCCTTGGACCAAAGCTAATCCCTTGTCGGTCCACATTCTACAAGGCAACAAAATATTGTATTTTGTGAAAACTGAACGCATCTCGCAGTTGCATAAACTTTATCATATATTAAATTCTATCAAGGATACCCTCAAACTCTTTCCAATCTCTCATGACCATCTTGACTCCAGCATCCTGCAAGACCTTGGTCATCTCCTCCTGACGCTCAGGCTCATAACTTCCCACATAGCCAATGACCGGGATTCCCGCTCGCACAGCACTCAGTGTTCCCGACTTGCTGTCCTCCACGGCCACGCATTCCTCGGGCTGCTTGCCAATGACTTTGCAGGCAAAGGTGTACACTGCTGGATCGGGTTTGGATGTTGGAGTAGGAAGGGACGTTGCGGCACTAAAGATGTGGTTTTGAGGGAAATACGCGTCTTGACCCGCCTTGACCAATGATGCACGGACCCGCCGCTCAGCAGAGGAAGACACGACAGCCAGTCCATATCGCTTCTCCTTGTACAGCTTATCCAGGACCTCGTTGACGCCGACACATGGCTCGACCATGGCAGACAACTTTGCAATCACTCTGTCCTCTTCTTCCCGCACGAGTCGCGTGAGCTCGTCTTCCGGTATGGGAAACGCATACTTTTTCTGCAGTGCAACGACCATACCGCGAAAGTTCATTCCGACAAATTCGGAAATGAGCTCTTGTGGTGTAAACTGGGCCGGGACATTATGTTGCGCAAGGATTTCGTTGATGAGTGCGCAACAGGCGTCAAAGGCAAGATGCTCTGACAGGACGAGCGTATTGTCGCAGTCAAAGAGAATGTGGTTGATGGTGACGGTCATGATATGTTTGGGTCAAAAGTTCAAAAGTATACGCAGCAAGGTTGGGCTTCTTTTTAATCAATCCCCCGACCAAGGGCTGACGCCGGGGCGCGGGGACCCCCCCAAAGGAAAGTTTCGCCGGGGCGGATGGGTTTCGGTGGCTGGCTGCTTATCACTCCATCCGGATCCAACGTGTATCTTTCATAGTTATCTCATCGATATGTTGCTACAAAAATGACGTCGATGTGTTATGGATACAACTGGGTGGCGCATTCCTCCATATTCGTTAATTATCCGTGGGAAGGTTACGGGTCCCCGACGCCGCAACTGAAAAACTTTGATCGGTGCTACCTTGGCAAATGAGCGGTCTGTTGGGCGCAGTCGTGCCAGAGTGTCGGTTGTGGGAATTGCTCTGTAAGCCAAATTTCCATCGGGGAATGTTCTTTTTTGCTAGAAACCTTGTTACGATTGGGTTGTTTGGGTAAAGCGCGCCACGCTGTATGAAATCAACAAGCTTAAACAAGATAAGGCTTTGCAACCTTCTTGCAAATCGTTTATTGATGACATTTACACAGATTTGTAACAATGCATGAGGAAGAGACAATGGAAAGCCATGCAAGAAGCAAGTTCCAGAAAATAGACGGATGGGATGAACCAAATGTTATTGACTGCATTAATGCAAACATTTGAAATGGCATATGAAAGGACATGTATATTTCGAAAAGGGCAATTGGGAGGCGGTAACGACAGCGTGTCCCCCTGCCATGTACTTACGTCAATTAGAATGATCGGAAGTATCGGCACCTTAAAGATGGGGGAAGGGACCCCGTCCAAAGAACCCTCGCACTGCCAATGTGGAAACGACGAGGGCTCAAACCTTGGCAAAAAGTTAAAATAACGAGTACACGTTGATCGGGAATTGCCCAGAGCCCAGCATTATCGCCTTGTCCCGGGTATCTTCGTGTTCTTGGTGTGCAAAAGGACTCAGCCCTTTGCCATCCTTTTTCCACTCGTCTTTTTTGCACCTTCAGCCCAAAAGGCCCGTTTTACAACAAGTTTAACTCGGGTCCTTTGATATTTCACGTGTGTGCAATTATTATGGATGGATTCATACATACAATGCATTCCAATCACATCAGAATATCCCCGTTGCTTTGACCAATGTATCCCACATTCCAATCTCATTCGGGGCCTATCTGCTTAGTTCAAATCGATACTAAGCCGTTGGATACGTTTCCTTCCCCCCACCCGAATTACCTTTTGGCCCTTGGACCTTTTTTCGCTGTCGATTTTTTGGGTTATAAAAAGGACGATCTTCCTTCTCCCCCTCCATCGGAATTCATATTCTAAAATATCTACGCAAACTTGTTTTGTATTGTTTAGCTAGGATTTGCGTTTGTTTATTTTAATTGCCAAAGAGTCGATCGTCCCTTTTACATCATTGTCGATTCAACTGCTCGTGATTAGTTTAATTCCACCTTTTTTAAAACAAATGGTGAGTATTCCAAGAGTATTCATGTCCACTATTTGAGTTTTATAGTTTTCACTCACAAATGTCACCCTTTTTAAATTTAAAGGCTCCTGCATACCGCGTCCAAGACAAGAAGCTTCATCGTGCCGCTGGCGACATTGAGAAGCACTATGAGCGCAAATCCCAGGTGGACCCAACCTCGCAAAAGGATTTCGTACGGACCAAGCTCGATGCAGCCCGTGCCATTTTGACTGAGCTCGCTTCAAGACCCAATGCCAACCGCATCAACCCAGGCAGTGCCGAAGACCTGGTTCCCAAAAAGCCTTCATACCAGCTCTGTCGTAGCGCTCTACATCAGCTGCCCGCCACTGTAAAGCGCCCTGCTTATAGCCCAGCTACCGTGACGCCCGGTATCCTCCACATTGGCACCGGAAACTTTGCCCTCGCTCACATGGCATCGTACGTCAACGACATGCTCGAGCACGACCAGCGATGGGGCATTGTCGCCACATCCATCCGAAGCAACAAGACCATCTCTGCCCTCCGCAAGCAAGATGGCATGTACGTCCTCGTCGTCCGTGAGAACCAGAACCGCAGCCCGTCGGTACTCGCTCCCGTGGTAGACACCATGTTTGGTCCAAAAGATCCTCGTGCTCTCATTAATAGAATGGGCGAGGAAAACATCAAGATGGTCACGGTCACAGTCACCAACAAGGGCTACTACCTTGCCGAAGGCGGCAAACTCGATGTGTTGCATCCCGACATTGCTCACGACTTGGCACATCCCGACCGACCCAAATCTATTTACGGTTACCTTGCAGCCGGTCTCAGCCTTCGTGCCCAGACCATCAAAACTCCCATGACGATCATGTCCCTCGACAATATTGAGCAAAACAGCAGCACTATGAGAAAAGCCTTCGTCGAGTTTCTCAAGCTTGTCAACCCTGAGCTGGTCTCTTGGGTTGACGACAATGTCGACTTTCCCGTCACGCTAGTCGACCGCATCACACCCGAGCCTACCGAGGCGTTCCGCAAGGACGCGCACAAGGTAATGGGATTCGACTCGACTCTAACCATTGGTTGCGAATCCTTTCGCCAACTGGTTGTCGAGCGCGGACGGTTCCCCGAAACGACTCCCAGTTGGGAAAAAGTTGGCGTGCAAGTTGTCGATTCTTGCGCCGAGTACTGGCAGCGTAAATTCTACTGCCTTAACGCTGGTCATCTCATTGTTGCTACCTGCGGCCACCGTCTTGGCTGCAAGTACATTCACGAGACGATGGGCAAGCCGACCATCTCTCGACTCCTCACCAAGGCACAAAACGAATGGTGCACATTCCTCAGCGGCAAGCCTGCTGAACTCAAAAAGTACACGGAATGCATCCGAAACCGGTTTTCAGATGCTAGTCTCAACGACACTGTTCGCCGCGTCGGTGCCCGAGCAACCAGCAAAATCTCTGACCGATTGTTGTCTTCAGTCGAACGCGCCATGACCGCGACTGGCAACAAGACTGACGTGATTCGCGTGCCTGCCTTCACCATGGCCGTCTGGCTCCTCAATCTTTCTCGGACCAACGAATCAGGCATCCCCTTTGAAGCCGATGACGCCGAGTATCACAAGGTTCACCCCATTTACACGACCGCCATGGGTCACCTCGTTGCCTGCCCCAAAGAAGCAATCCACCTCCCCATGGATGCTACACGCGGCATCCTCCGCTCCCTCGCATCGACGCTCAATGAACAACGGTTCAACCGCCTCGCAGATGTGGACGCCTTTGTCCGCACATTTTCCTGGTCGCTGTTCGCCATTCACCGCATGGGACTCGAGCCTGCTATTGCGACCTTGTTGGAGGCGACGCCTGCATCGCCCGCGAGTGTCAAACGCGTGGCGAGCACAGAAGCCAAGAGGGAAATGTGGAAAAAGGTTCACATTGGGGGAAAAGTCAAGATTGTTCGGGAGTTGACCATTTAAAATAATACGACATTGAACCGCTTGATACCCACCTTTGGCGGTTTCTTTGACGTTTGTCATTATTCTTTTGAGTTTGCGAATATCTTTTTTGTTGTGTATTATAAACTTTTATTTCTTGTTAATAAATTATTTGGAAACGAACATTTCTTGGCTGGGGGAGTTTAGACATTTTGGAACAGAAAAATAGCCACGTGACCTGCATTCAAGAACGTTTGACTTTCATGGCAGGTGGATTTTTATTTAGGCATGACCTTTGGGTTTTTCTTATTCTTTCTGATGATACAAGAGTGGTGTTTATCGAATAACCTACTTAGACATTCCATGTCTTTTCCCTTTGTATGTCCTTGAACAGCCTTAACGGTATGGTTGAACACAATGTCAAAAATCCTGAATGTAACCAAAACACCTTTTCATACAGTTTCTTTTTCAAACATTTCATACTACAATTATCCTGAACCTCTGTTCCTAAATGCAGTACCTCTGCAGTAAATACAGTTTGTTTTCATACGCTTATGGGCAAAACTCTCAAATACTGGGGCTCTAATTGGCGATCCTGCATGTTCCAAAACAAAGAGCATTCGAAACGTACACAATTCACTGTCATCCTTTAAAAATAAAGCCTCAAAGATGGTTTTTGGCGACGAGGCCGTGGGGACCTTGTGTTCATCCTCTAACAACAGTAGCTATCAAACACCCATACGCGTAGCATATCCAATTGCCCAATGACTTTCACAAGGTTTTTTTTTTCACGGGGAGTCTTGTACATCGGACTCGTTTCTTTTGGCGATCTATGGCCGATGGACCATCTTAAGATCCTACTGTATGATCCTTTTGTAAACCTTCTTTCAGTGTCTCTGGATTTGTTTGGCTCTGTATATAGCCGGGCATAACAATAATGAATGCGCAGAGATACAGATCACATAGCTCGACTCTGATGGAGGATGTTACAGATACCCGAGAACCGATCTAAACCCCGGGCGGGGCTGCTACCTGTTCAGATGGCGACATTTGATGTTGACGATCAAGTTGATTTTTAGCGAGCCTAGTAACCACCTCGTACATCCTTGCACCCGACCTGTTTTGTTTTTCTTTTGGGCGCGAGCGAATCCTGTCCCATTTCATGCCAGTAAACGGATAACATGAGGCAAGCTGGTTACGCCAAAAAAAAAAAAAAACTCAACGTGATACCACTGTGATGAGGAGTTGATGCAATTTTGGTTCAGGAATTTGGCTCCCCAATGGTGCTCGTGCATCTGTGCATTTGGAGTGCACCATAGTATTGCGCTTGCACTCGTTCCCAAGTATGATACTGTGAAACAGGTCGTTTTGTCGTGGATCGTACTTTTGATGTAACTTTGGGATCAATGACAAGAGGTATGGCTCAGAGAAGGTAAAGGTTGACTGGACTTTCTTCATTTGCCATAATATTAGGTAGTTTCGCAGCCGATTGTACAGTCTTGATGGATAGCACAACTCGTTTCCGTATCATCTTGGACATTTGTCCCAACTATATCATACAACAGGTAGAGATACTGCAAAACTGTCCATCCAAAGCGGGTTTTTACCTGGTACGTAATGACAGAGATGAGTGGGTTTCTTTCACACTTTTGAATACGTTGGATGAAATGCTTCAACCCTGTCCGTGTATGATCCATAGGTAATCCATATGATAGATTCCAGTCAACAGAGCTTAACGGCTTACTGAATGGGCATCTTGCTTGCCAACAGTCTCCTGGTCTTTATGACAACTTGTTGATATTAATTTGATGTTGTGAACCCCCAGGTGCCCACAACAGCAAACTTTATAGGCTTCTTTTACAAGATGGATCGCATTCTAGAATACCGGGATGCATGTATCTCGAATGTCACATTTGGTCTTTTTCAACATGACAATCATTCTGCAGCATAATGGCCCGCAAATCCATGTTATTCCTTGATATCATCATTTCGAGTCGACAACTCTTGTAACGCACGTCAAGGAATGAAGGCTGAACTGAACGTATTATTTGGCTTTGCCCTGTCAGCCTTGGAAAGAGTTACAGGAAGGGGTCTGGTTCATCATGCAAATTCATGAAAGACAAGGGTCGGCCTTCATAAACTAAACAGAATTGTCACAGCTGTCAAATCGCGATCCAAAAATGAAAAAGCTACCTGGCGGCGTGTCCCTGCCCGGCCCATGTTATACCTTGCTTTTTGACGTCCCTCCCTCGACATTTCTTGCGCATGAGTTCTTGCAACTGCTTGCAAAATGCCCTTCGCAGCCAACCATACCCACACCGCACCAACCACCGGCTGTTCGAATTGCACATACCTGATTCAGTCACTTCAAGACAAGGACAATGAGATTGCCGCACTCAAGCTCAAGGTTGACAGTTTGGAGCAAAAGCTGAAATTCCTAACAAGGAGTACGGACAATGAACTGCGTCGAAATCAAGCGGTGCATAGACGAGTGCAGCAAGAATTCCTGGACGCAATTCACGACGTGTGTATATTTGAGCGGAAATTGAGACCTGGCCAGATAGAGGCGCTAAGGACCCTAAAGAGGTTGGGAACGGGCGGCGCTACGAGGAATGGACCTGTGCGGGGAACCGTTGTAATGCCCACTGGATCCGGAAAGGCGCTGGTAGCCCTTTTGGCTCAGTTCTACCTCCAGCCTCGAACCACACCTGTCATTTTTCTTTCCGCATATATTCACCCCACTTCTTCGCTACATGCCGTGCTATGCGGGAAGACGAATCAGCATAACGCCCAAGTTGCAGAGTTTCTTTGCTCCAGGCTCCCCTTTGATTGCGATAAAATGTTTACCTTTCGCGACTTTTATAGCCAGACATTTACGGTCATTGCCAGCTCCGAGCACAGGAGGTCCTCCCGTCGACCGTGGTGGAAGAAATCACATGCACCAACGGTACTGTTTTCAACGTTTCCAACTTTTACCGAAAAGTGGAAGTCGGCGGTTGAGCATATCGAGCAACGGTGCGGAACGGATGCAGATGGGTTGACTGAAAAAAAGAGGCAAATGGACAAGATGATTGATCCGACACTCATCATCATTGATGAGTCCCATTTGTCGACTGAAATGGTTAACAATGTTGAGACCAGATTCCCCAACACGCATGTCATTTGCTTGACGGCCACTCCACAGTGCCAAGATAAAATACTGTACGAGCTCAGAGATGCGGATGCAATCAAAACTGGCATGGAGACAGGACAACAAACAAACAAGAATTCAGTCTTTATTGAAGTAGAGATGAACCTAGATGAAGTCGGCCTTACCTGGAACTCATCTCTATTAAACAAACGACAAATAGAACACGAGTCGTGCACGTCAAAAGCATTTTGCCGCACATTGCTGGAAAAAGCTGTCATTCAAAGAACGTACGCGAGAAGCATTGCAGCTATGATCGGTCACCTCCGTGCGACGATACATCCCGAGCTGTATGCAATCCATCGATGTCCAGATATCGCAACTGCAAAAGCTTACGAGAAACTCTTTACTGAGCTGTTGGGGTCAAAGGCCGTGCGAGTCATCACCAGCGATACATACAGGTCTAGTGGCACTGAAAAAGTCATCAAAGACCTTCATACCAAAGACCCAGAACTTCAGATTGTGATATTAGTGAAGATGCTCACAGTCGCTTTTCACGACCCTCTCATCGGCTTGGTTTCCGTGTCAGACTTGAGTCTCGCGGCTCATGAAGTGGTGCAAACCTGGGGCCGAGGATCCTCACGAGAAGAAACCTCGCAGAAATGGTATGTGGTTCTCACGCCCGCCATCGCCCACTTTGATTACGCTTGGCGATTTTGGAAGGCAAAGGCGTACTTTGGGATTCAACGGGCCTTTGAAGTTATCAAGGGTGGTGAGCCTTTTACGGAAGAGGAAGCAAACTTGATGGGTGAATTTACTTCCGACTATGTTCGAGAGACACGGGGAGGTCGGGATGCCATCAAGATAAACAAACCGCATCGACTGCAAGCAAACTTTAAAATCCGCGATTTCCTTGTCAATGACACATTGGTGACGCCAAATCACGACGAGAAGCGAGAAATCGAAGGGTTATTGAGACGATCTACCGCACCGACCATCGAGCCCCCATCTCCTTTTGAAGAGCCTGATGAGCAATATGGGCAATATCGTGAATATACTCCCGAATGGACATCAGAGGCAGAGGATACCACTCTCCTGTCCACTACTAATACGGTAAAACCTCTCATCGTGCAATCTGATATTCTGTCCCACTGACTGACTCTTACTAGACCGCTTACCCAACCCCTCCCTCCATGCCAACAATCCCTATGACCTACATGTGTGAAATTTGTCCAATGCATTTCAAAACTTTGGACGCGCTCGAGGTTCATAGAACGCGTTCCGAAATGCATCAAAAAAAGGTCAAGGAGACCATTGCGCAGTTCCGTCGTGAACATCAAACGCAGCCTGATCAGGAAAGTCTCAGCCAACGCAAGAGGACACAGTTAGTGACTCTAAATAGCCCGTCTAAACTTTTGAACCACGAATCTACGAAGCATCGTTCAGCTGTCCAGTTAAACACCCCAATTCGCGAAACGAACACACCTGCCCAACGCGAGAGCACACAGTCGGATCTATATTGCCAAGTGTGTGACGTGACTCTAAGTAGCCATTATAGACTCTTGAGCCACTTTGAATCCATGAAGCACCGTACAGCTGTCCAGTTAATCACCCCACCTCGCGAGACGACAACCTCCCCAAATCATTATTGTGAACCTTGCGGTAAAGCATATAGTTCCAATAGTAACCTATTGAGGCATACCCGGAGACATCATGCAGCCGTTGATCCTATATCCCTTCTATCTGACTCGGAGCCGGAATACGAAACCAGACCAATGAATCTATATCATCAATTCCGCGATCACCGCACCAATCCGGCCAGACTGTCGGACTTTCATTTGCGGACTCTCGACGATGACACCGCATCAACGTCCCCATCGGTCCATTCGGAATCGGATGTGTTTGATATCGACAGTGATGCGGAATCAGAAAAATCAAGTACTGATAGTTATTTCGATGGCTATACTGAGCGAGTAAGCAGGACGTTCTCTTGCGATCAATCCACAAGGTTGGTACGCAAAGAACGACCCTTGCCGTGGCGATTTAGGATCGATTCAAGTGATGAAGAGGTTGTCTGGGACGATGCTGTGGCTTCACGCAAACGACGGAAATATCACTGAATACGTGATATGGGAAAACATATTATTTTGTGGCATATTGGAAGGAGTAGAGGACAGATATTAATTAGTGGAATTGGAAAGGAGCCAAAGCTCCAAATTTCACGCAACGTATACCCCTGCAAGCACGATTGTATAAACATGTATATTAAAGCGATTGTAATATCAATCGTAGACGAGGGTTAGGATGATGCGGACCCACATCCTAAAAGATTCCACAAATGTCAAAGCAAATTTATGAGATATCGTTACGTTGGCCTTTCTGGAATCAAACGGATGAACAGCGTTCCCCTGGATGAACGACCTCCACCAAGGCGTCCAGGTCAAGCTCTTCACCTCCAGAGCCATCTCCGTCCACAACATCCACTTTATTAAGTTTCGCCTCCCTTCTAATCTGCCGCTTCAACATGGCCGCATGATGCACACTCGCTACCACACTAGGCGGAGGATTATACTTGTTGATCGCCGCAACTTTTTCTTCGGGTGACACGGGCAGACCATCCAGGACCGTGAGTTGAGAAAGGAGAAATACAGTCCGCAGGCGATAGGATGGTGAATTTGTTAATGGATTATCGGATAGGTAGAGGTCCCGCAAATGTATGAGGACTTGTAACTGAGCCAAGGAGTCAATACTGTTTAGATTGTTGAAGGATAGATCGACGAAACGAAGGGATGGGAGACTGGGGAGTGGTGTTAGACTTGTTATGCAGTTGTGCCCAATGTAGAGGTCTTCCAGGTCTCCAAGTGTTGCAAGGCCTTCCAGATTCGCAATACGGTTATATCTCTTGATGAATTTTTTTTCAGTAGATTAGCAGCAACCCTTCCTGTCTCAATTGAGGCACCAACATTCTTTGCTTACCAGGTCCAAGTACCGAATAGGTAGGCCCTCCAATCCCTCAATCATCAAAATGCCATTGTTCCTTAAACTGAGGTGTGTCAAATATCTACAGTCCTCCAGCCCACTGATTATTCGGATCAAATTCCCTATCAACTACAATAGTTATCAGGTATTCTATCCACAACAAACCAATCTGGTTGGGCACTTACGATCGAGGCACAATTTGGCCAAGAATCTGTGCCGGCCCATCTGTCCAATCTCTGTAATTTGGTTTTTGGAAAGATCAACGTGTTGGAGATTGTACGGTGGATCGAAATCGAGGGCTTTGGTCAGTTTGTTGCTCGACAGATCAAGGTGTGTTAGATAGCGCAAATGAGATAGTGTGGAGGTGTCTAGGCGCATTTGAAATACTCAGAAGGCTAAAAGTATGGCATGACAAGGGCACTTGCGTCCTTACCCGATATGCTATTTCCGGGCAGTTCGAGAATTTGCAGGTACCGATAGTTTTGGAGGAAAGAGATTTGGGAAATGTTTGCATTCTAATTGAGAAATATGAATGAGTGACAGTGAATGGAAACAATTAGCGTGAAAAATCCGTCAGTTTTGTCCTAACCGGTATCGATAACTTGGTGTACACTTGCTTTAGCTCTTCAGGTGATCTTCCCAAGTTTGATAATCCTCGTTTCAACACCTCAAACGGCACTGGCAGCGCCTCCACTCTTCTACGATACTCTGCTTCTTCATTTACTGCCGGAGTCTCTTCAACATCTGGTACAGCTTGATCCTCCTTCAACACCTCATCCTCGACCGATGCAACGGTCCCCTCTTGAGGTGTCCTTCCCCTGGACTTGTTGTCACCAGCCGAACCAGGCCGTACAGAAGCCCTACTGACGGATCGAGAACCGAGATTGGCCCGTGAACCGGAATTTGCGAGAGAAGTCTGGCTGGTTGATTTTCCCGATCCAGGTCTGCGTCGAGAGGTTGTTGAGAGGCGGGTTGTCGAGTTTGTGGAGGATTTAGTCAATTTTGATGTCACTGCTGATGACACTCGGGAAGTACTCGCTGCTGGTGGCTTTTTGCTCATCCTTTGCTTTTCGTCGAGTACTGGCGTTGTTAAAAAGATGACTCGTTTTGCCAATCCGTCTGATCGTGATGAGGGTGATGAGATAAGCACACGGTTAGTCACGCGAATGGGTAGTGCGGAGTCTATTTGGATCTTTTGGCAGCTTACAAAGGGCGATCTAGTTTGAGCTCACTTTCATCTAAAATGGCGACCCAAGCACCTTGTGAGAGCGCAAGCTCGCTATATCTTCCATCCACCGATTTGACCCCCTATCATCCGTTGCCAGAGGAAATCCTTCAAATGTCCGAAGCTGAGACAGCATGTCAGTACTGTGGAATATCATACCTTCTTCTGACAAAGTATGAGCGTATGCAAGAACATGTCAAGGGATTGGAAAAGGACTTGCGCAGCATGCAGGTGGGGTGAGAGGTGGGTTGGCTGCAACTTGGGCATTTGTGAAACTTGTTCTAATACCGTTCTCCATCCCTCTCGGCTTGTCCAGGATTATGCTCGTGAGCGACCTGAATTCCTTGCTCGACTGGATTCATTAAATGATGCACAACAAAAAGCCGCTCGAAAAAATGAGGCATTAGAGGAACAGTTGAAGAAAGTGCAGGAAGATGCAAAGAAGTCTCTACTGGCTTTAGAGGATGCACAGGCGCAGAATCAAAGGGTTACAAATGACCTGGTATGTGGATCTGTGCATTCTGCTGTAAACCTCATGTATTCAAAAGCGATATGCGAATGTTAGGAAGTATCGCGACAGAAATATTCAAAAGCAAAGGAAGATCAGCGACGCCAAGTACACGAACTTGTCCAAATTCTCACAAGTATCCGCGCGGAGCTTTTGGATCAACGAAAGCAAGTTAATCTGGTGAAGGCAGATGTGCGACAGACGTAAGCTACAGACAATTTTAGGCGATGGTCGTCCGATGATGCTCACTTTCATTCGACGAATGTTTAGCTATTCGCGCAACCTTAGAGAGCTCCTGCCAACCGTTCAGCAGGAGTTGACCGGCCAATTTAATTCCTATCTACGTAAACAGTGTGAAGCGGTTCGAAAGGCAACGCAGCTGAAAGCTCAGGGGGATATGGGAATTTTGCAAAAGGAACTGGATAATCTATGTGGGGAATTGCAGGACAGGTGAGTGATATAACGCAAAAACCGTTGGTACTTTGCCCAACTGATTTTTTCGGTGAAAACAGCCAAGACCGAAATGATCGTCTTATGCATGATATCACTATTCAGAAACTGGAAGCATCCGAGCATATAAATACCCAAAAAAGTGAGTATGCACTGCTGTATAATCACAATAAGCGTAGGAGTTCCGCTGATTTCATTTCGTAGATTACGCCCAAGGTTTACAAGCGACTTGCTTGAAATTGGAGGACCAGCTGCACGCCGCAAATACGCTGGTTGCGGTACGCATACTACAATTTACAAGACCATTGAGAAAGAATTCATGCTAAACCAGGCAACATGACGCTTCCAGGATTTGACGCATGAACGTGATAAGCTCCGTGCCCGAATGCAAGAGCTAGAGAACCGCTTTTCTCAAGAAAAAGATCTTCATCAGAAAGACGTCTGTGCTCTCGAGAACAGAATCGCCGTGTTGGATGGGAAAGTTGCACTCAAGGAGGTATGACGCCCAAAAATGTACAGCTGTAATCTGTCATGGATGTCATGAAGAGTAAAGGGATTCAACTGACAGAGAGAGTTAAAAGAAGCATTGGACAAGTTCAAGGAAGAGCGGAGGTCTTTGGAGGAAGGAGGCACTGCTCTGGCCAATGCTCACAGAGCCATGGCGCAAAAAGATGTGTGTACACAGCTGTTCTCAAAACCTGAGTGACATTTATTGAAACCATTTTAAATTCTGTGCAGGAACAAGTCCACGTTTTGGAGCGCACTATCCGGGATCTTCATTCGACGATGCAAGGCTTACGCGCGGAAAGGTAGCCATTCACAATACCGAATATTTTGCAATCCCATGTGTTCTTACGTACAAGTTTAGGCAAAAAACCATCGAAGCCCATCAAAGCAGGATAAAACAGCTTCAAGATAAGTTCTTGGAAGACATCAAAGAAGCCGGACGAACGGAGGTAGACTTAAATCGTATATCAAGCTGCAAGGTGAATCCTGACGAAACGGTTCTATATTTGCAGGCCGACAAGCGTGAAGCAGACGTTCGCCGAACGTTGACAGTTGATAAGGAGGAAGCACTTCGACATCTCAGAGAGACTTTGAACACGGTAAGTTCAGTTTCTCGTAAATGCGACGACCCAGTAATTGATGGTCATATTTGGGCGACAGGAAATGAATGTTGCGCGGGACCGTCTGCAGCGGCAAATTGATGCATTGCGGCTCGCGAAAGATGAAGCAGATCTTCGAGCGGCTCGCCAAGTGACGCACGCTGAAGAAAATTGGGAGCGAAAGTACGCCGTGTTGAATGAGCAGTTCAACAAGCTGCAGGTGAGGATTTGGTCCGTTTACTAGGGCCTAGCTGCTCGTATTAAGCCAATGCTATTCAGTCATCCAATGCCGCAGACTTTGCTCACTACCAGGCGCGTATTCGGGCCCTCGAGGAACAACTGGCACTGACATCCGCTCGACCATCCTCGCAACCTTGTACTGATCCCAAGGAGCTCGCAGATTTGAAATCCACACTGACCAAACGAGAAGCCGAAATAAAATTCCTAAAGGAAACGGTTCGATTGGAATGTGAGGAGCGGATGGAACTCCTTGCAAAGCTTTCTATCATTCAACGCGGAGGATCTGGGGAGAAGGGTGCCACAACGCCTCAGGTCAATTATCGCCCTAGTAGCGCTACCCCACAAAAGTTATCACAGACACAGTCGATGCCGCATCTGCCCCCTGCACGCGAAATGACAAGCCCGTCAGACCCAGGGGAGAAAACATTCCAGGCGCTCATGAAAGCGGCAGCGGCTAAAAAGGGTAAGGTCCTGGCCGCACGATCGAGTGCGGATCTGAGGAGCAGTGCAGTATTAGCCAGGGGGGCGGGAACCAGGTCATCCTGGAGTATGGGCACCGGAAGAAGGAAATAAACGTGTAATTTTTTTTAGCTATCTACATGGGGTTGAAGGATAAAGCCCACTTCTATGCCATCTAAGTCAAACTCTTCCTAATAATTGATATCTCTTGGCTTCATATGACGCTATTTCAACATATCCATCGCCACTTCTCTGTTTATAACGCTATGCTCTCCATCCTTCAGGTAGCGTTGTGATGCACCTTGACCACATCTTCCATTCCATCCAATTGCTCTAACAAACGTTCAAAATTTTGGGATTCAGCATCCGACACGGCGATCTTCTCTTCACTCACATATGCCGTTTCGAATTCCCTGATCTCATATCCTATAGCTTCAAGTCCCTTTTTGACTGCAAGAAGATCCTTCACGGCACAGTGTACCTCTAGAGTACCTTCCGCCTCGTCTGCTTCTACGATATCCTCCACTTCGCACTCAATCGCACTATCTTCCATCTGCGAAATTGAATGGCCCGACGTCCCTGCACTAAACACGATACGCCCAGTTTTGGTGAAAAGGTAGGCCACGGGCGTCATGCTGCCTCCTCGCTTTGTAAATGCATGCCGCACTTCTGCAAATGTCCGATTCCTATTATCTGTTAACGCTTCGACAATACACGCCACGCCAGCGGGACCTAGACCCTCGTAGACGGTTGAGTACAATTCCTCGGCTCCTCCTGCACCAGCGCCAGCGGCCTTTTTAAGAGCGTTTTCCAGTGTTGCCTTGGGCAATTGATGTGAACGGGCAAGTTGGAGCGCGGAGGCCAGATACAGATTATGAGATGGATCAGTCTCACCACCTCCGGCTTTGACCGCAGAGATGATTTGCCGAGTAATTTTAGACGTCTGGTTAGCCCTTTGCAGATCGTTGGCACCTTTTGCTCTCTTGATCTTTGACCACTTGTTGTGACCTGCGTGCCGGACTTGGGAGTGAGATGCGGATGGTGGACAAGGATGGGAGGACGGGGCGCAAGGGCACTTGGGGCCAGATAGTAGCTGGTTGGATATAAGTGCTCCCCATCTTTGTCCAGACCATCGAGGAACCCGGAGGAAGGACATGGTGCGTTGATGGCAAAGTGGTTTGAGGCTCAAGGCTCGATGGCAGCCAGATGAGTGGCACAGCCACCGAGCCTTCGGACTGAGTCGTCGGGCTTCGGACAACTTCTGATGACAATACTTCTTCCTTTTGATGCTGCGACGCTGGACGTTGGAGGTCGCTGTTCCCTGTTATCAAAAACAGGTGGTGGTGGATGTTGTGGATCGGTATCTTCAAATGTATCTGCAGAAACAGCAATTATCTTGCTGCAATGCGACAAGCATTTGGGTGCAAGCTACCACAAGCGTACCTGGCGGGATGGACCAACTCGAGTCTTCTCAAATTGGCCAACTGTCTAATAGCAAATAATAATGCCCGAGCCATCTTGCAACGTTTCTCATACTTGAGTCATACACGGTGCAAGCAAATATCCTAGAGTTGTTTGTGAAGATGCAGACGGGAATGCGTATATCTGAACGCTCTCTTCGAACAATTAGCACCAACCATTAATCGCTGCCTTGTCTGAAACGACTCGACCTCTGCGCAGCCTCGAGAGGATCACCTTGGGTTTGCTTTAAGTGGACAAGCATACACATTGTAGAGCACTTATTGGCACGTTGGGCGCACAGTTGTCAAAATGTAGCAAGCTGAAAGTACTGGAGCTTCACAAATTGGGACGTAAGCATATCTTACGGGTTATTACAGAATTGGCAGTTGACATCTTCCTTTCGCCAAGAAGGAAGATGATTACTCTGATCACTCCTATTAGCCTCGCTCCATTTCGTAGGACGTCAGCTAGAATGTAAAGCAACTGTCCAAGTCTATAGCTCAGGGCTTTGTTCAGGTTTAAAATACTTGGATGTCGAACGTGGTCGATTGTGGATCCGCGGAACTTGTCTTCGTCTGATGAACTTGGGCTTTGAATTTCCGATAAGCTACCTGACGGTAGAGTTACCCTTGTCAGTGGTTACAAGTCTGTCAACGGGAAGGCTAGGAGTACGATCCGCAATCGATCAGGCAATAGGCAATTGGCGACGAACCAACTAGCTGCAGGGGCTACTACCGTGTCTATTAATCTGGAGGCACTCGAATGGGAGTAGCAATTTACGTTCACTAACCACGAGTGCTGAGATTTGACATCCAACATCCCCAACCCCCAGTAGACGTCCGAGTAACTAGAGCTTTCTTACAGCAAGGTCCGCAGGTGTTTACACCTGATCTACGGTTTATAGATACGGCAATGATGCAGTGTGGTAGAGATATCTGACGGACCTTTGTTTTTATCATATTTACAGAAATAAATACATTTAATTGCGGTGAATCAGTGAGTAGTCCTCAATATGGGTGCCTGTAGACCATTTACGGTTCCCCGGATTCCATAGGACCTTGACTCCCCCCCTTTTCCATTCCATTGTCGACACCAATGCCTGGTTCATGTATGTCACCGGAGCCTGCAATATCCACCGTGTACTGTCCTTGGTTGCGGATTGCATGCAGGAACGTGGGAAAGCTGTTGAGAAACTACATTCCAATTCGTCAGTAACATGATCAGTCCACAGACTTGAAACGACGGTATCTACCATAATCTGGACCACCTCGTCCTTTGCTGTATCATACATCCCAACAGTTATCTTATCTTCGCTCAACGCATGCTGGACTTGTTCCCGAATGCTTGAGGGCAGATTGACTTCATACGGCGCACCAGGTTCTAAATAATTTTCATAAAATGCCTTATACAGCGCACGAGCTGATTCTGGAACGGGCATGTCAACAAAGGCGGGAAGGGGCCCGCCAACTTGCTCATTTTCGCAAGACTTGGACGGGGGAGCAGACGTCTCGATATGTGGTGATGAGCCACTGTTAGTGCTTGAAAGTCGTGAACTTGGGGCAGGACTTGGAGCGCGATTCCGGGTTAAGGAGCAAACTTGCGTTATTTGTAGCGGGTACCCTCCTCCGCTCATAGATGCCCGGCGACGGAGAAGATCGTTGAAAATCTTCCCGCTACGGATGGTAGATGTGGCGAGAGCTGATCCATGATGTGGCATTCCGGCAATAACAATGTTGGCACGTGCGAACGCTGCTGCCGCGATGACAAGAAGCTCCTGGTATGCTTCGAAAAACAGAGCGTTCTCGACACAGAAATCTGCGAATCAACAGGACTCTTGTGAGAAGTGCGTTCACCAATACGATCCAGAAGGCTGTTCAGCTCTACCTG
Organism: Spizellomyces sp. 'palustris'; assembly: GCA_006535965.1. Lineage (NCBI taxonomy): Eukaryota > Fungi > Chytridiomycota > Chytridiomycetes > Spizellomycetales > Spizellomycetaceae > Spizellomyces > Spizellomyces sp. 'palustris'. The sequence continues at coordinate 342,083 of QEAR01000009.1, read as the reverse complement.
CTGCCATATAAGTTTTAAACTGGTCCCATATTGTTTTGTCGCTTAAAACTTGTGCAAAGCTCGTCATATTGTGAAGTAAAACCATTTTGGCACGGATCCGCTCGTCTCGATAGGACTGAATGACGGGACATAGAACGGATATTGTATGGGCCACCATCAGCCCAAGTATGTACCAATTGTGTGGATGCCACTGAAGGTAGGCGATCCGCGGAATGTAGCGCCATGCCAGAAACAGCTACGTAACCTGCGTTATTCTAGAAGTCCAGAAATACTGGCTGAGCGCCGACTCACCGTAAACAGCGGCATGGTGGTAAGCACGCTAATAAGCAAGTCATTGCGAACACCATAATTATCTCTCACAGACCGCAGCCTCCATAACACTATCGGACAAGCTATGGTATAATAGAGAAACGTGCCTAGAAATTGTGGCAAGTACTAATGGCACCGAAAATAGTCCATTAAGCTAATGATGAAGAATAAAATGCGCCTCCCAGTTAGTTCCTCTTACCTCCCATTGGGATACGCAGCCGGGAGAGGTAGCGACTGTGGGCCATATCTGGAACGTCTTCGTGAATATCTAAGTAGGATAATTTCTATCAGTCAGGCATATATTGAGACATCACGACCCCAATTTACTGCGTACCTGAACCAATACCATTCCGATCACGTCCACTCCCATAATCACTCCAAACCAGAAAAGCAGGTATCTATCTGTGGACCTCTCTCGATTGGTCCACCACCAGTTGTCTCGCATCCCTCTTACGGTATCTCTGGGTTCAAAATGGTAAGAGCCTCCAGCCCGCCGCCCCATGCGGGAAAGCGAGGTAATTGATGGATGAATGGCTCCATATTCACTCGAGTTGGATACTGGCGACGGTGGTATTGACGACGGGAGGTACAATCCCCGCATTATGGTGGGCTTGTCACGAAGACTAGCAGTTCTCGAGACTTGGGTAGACGTGGAAGAAGGTTCGTCGCTCAAGTAGGTGGGTATCCTTTCAAGACTGCCTGTCCCAAACAGTTTGACATGATTCAGCTGTACTTGGAAGTAGAACTTTATGCTGCAACAAGATATCAATGGGAGGATCGAGGAACGATCAGCAATGCAGAAATATCTCACCCTCTTACAAGCATCGCTAGACACCACGCCATTCCCGTCAAATTGTAAGCCCATAGCTGTATGAAACAGGGCTGACTAAAGTAGATCTTTGTAAGGCAAGATGTTGCTACCGCTAGCCACCCTGCTACCGCCTGGTAGGGAAGACATGTAGTGAGTACGCTATATTACGGCTAAATGTCCGCTGATAGCTGGGATCAGTTTACCTGAACAAGGGTCCAGCCAACTTCCCTACCCGCCATCAATTGAGACTTTCGTCGCATGATGAAGAGTCCCGTTGTCACAGCCCAAAACAGTGTCAGGATGGATAACACAATCTTGTAACAAGTGGGCCATGTCTCTTCTAATATGCAATGATTCCCGATCAGTGATCCTGTTTACCAGACATGGGTCATGGAAAGTTTGAGCATACCAAAAGCGGTAGAATTTGGGTACGGAAGAAGCACCATTGCTGGGAGATGTTGATGGGGAGCAAGCTGATGTTAGAACAAGACAGCAGGGAGCCAGCCCGAACAAATGTAGAGCTCAAACGTTCCCCCTGCGAGGCGATAAGTCGCCCAGCAACATCCAAAAAAGGTATCCAACCGCTGAGGCTTCTTTCCATGGCCAGCATTATCATGCTATATATAGATGGCGGGAGACAGGAGGTGATCCGCAAGTGTCCTCTATATTTAGCTTGGCCCGAAGGGTCGTGATCAGCGGGGGCGACATTAAAAGCCCTACCAGTAAATAACGATAGCGTCGCAGCAAGATCGGAAGACGTGGCGCAGGTGCTTGCATAAGCCGACGTCATGATTATTGGAGCTTCGATTGGATTGCTCCGACCAACCACGAGTGTATCTTATAATGCGGTGAATAGGGCTTCCCGCTCCATATTGGAGGGGACTCAAAGGGCTTTCTTACCGTTATCAATTAAACTGCCTTGTCGAGTTAGATCTTATTTCATCGATCTCCGTCTGGTCTCCAAAGAACATGCGCAAAGAGTCAAGTTATGAGCCTGTACTTCCCCGAGGAAAGCAGGGTTCAGGCGCGGACAGGTACACTATCTTAGAGCTAGTCCATCAGCAAACAAGCCTCTCAAATACGAATGATTGTCGAAAATAGCGTACGATTCCAGGTATTGGGGATCATCATCCATTGCATCGATTTCTTCATTCCAAAGGGAATAAAGCGCAAACGTGTTGGATCTGGAGATGATTTTGAAGCGATGCGCCAGCTGCTGCAGACACGCATCACAGTGTGCCTGCTGCTTACAACCCTTGTTACAATGGTACAAATTTCATAAGCGCCCACATCTGTGTCATATGTCATTGTGGATATTAATCGGACATAATCTCTTGAAAGAGCTTCTTCACTGTACAGGATTTAGTCCTTGTGATAATGGAAGCCAAGAGTGGTAAGCCGTAGACTCCCACCTATTCTGGTCGCCATCTTATTCGAATCTAAAATAGCCACATCAATAGGATACAGTGTTCCACCCGCTTACATATCTGTAAGCATTATACCTCTCCCGATTGCAGACGCGATCAACTCAGATCTTTTCAGATTATGGACTTGCTGACATTTTTGGGAACAATCATTTTCTCTGTTTGCTTGGCGGGTGTCCGTTCCGATAAAGTATGATACGGTCGCATGTACCAACCTTTGTGGACGCTTATGTGTCCTACGCATAATGGCTTTTAGGTAGATGTTCGGCTATGTGGCAAAATCGCTATTTACTTCATTCTCGGTAATTGCTTGTGTGGCGCCGATGATCGCGAAAGGGAAAAATTAACCTCTGTCTCAGCTTTGTTTACCTTCATTTGCACGGTATCGGATGCCTTTTGGAAACTGGGGTGCGTAGCTGAGAATTTCCTCACTGATCTCATCAAGATTGTAATACATACTGCAATGCAATGTCGCAGGCATTCTGGTTTCCTGATCGGCCCGCCGTTTGGATACTTTCTGGTCGATCGCAAATTTGGAACCCATGTCGGATACATCACCGTCTTGCTGTATATATGGTCTTTTTACTGGAGCCTTGGTGGGATAGTGCAAGAAATTCAAAAAGATGATTCAGCACTCACATAGAGTCGTCATTTCAGGTCGGCAACTCCCACCTCTGGAATCACATCAGTGGTACTGGGTGCTGGGGGACATTTATGTCATCACTTGCGGATTTTACGTCCTGGGGTCTTTCGACCAACTCATGAAGTGCCAAAAAAGATTAGAAGACGACGTGCAACACGAGCGGGAGGCAAATCAAGCCAAAAGCAGGGTGCGGTTACGTTTTGCACTTTACTTTCAATGTGTGATTGAATTTTCTGGCTGAATTCTCTCTTGCCTGTAATTTAGTTTATCTCTTCAATGTCCCACGAACTCAGGACGTAACCTATACTCCGTTGTCATTGCGTTTGACGGGCCCCTTTCTGACACTCGGCTTGCCTCGATAGACCGTTGCATGGGATACTCGCGAACGTGGAGCTCTTGAACGACCTATGTACCAATGATTCCCAACGGACCTTATTAAACACAATAGGTGAACTTGCTATGGGTAGTTGCATCTATTTTGCCGCTTAGCTGACTCTTGGACCGTCCAAGAGTGCTCCGGTCAGAACCTGCTGGGAATTATAAACCAAGGTAGGTACGACATTATGTCTACAATGCAAAAGGTCTCGCTAAAACCATTGGCTACAGTCTTGGTTTACAGCAAAGCAGAAAGTGGTGCAAAGCAGTGTGAGAATATCTACGAGTTTGATTTGGTAAGAATAACATGATAACGAGAGTTTGTTTATTGTTAACAATTTCCGTGTCATTTTGCAAGTTCAAGCTCGTTGAAGAGGTCCTATCAAGTTTGGGTCCGGTAGGATTTAAAAAGGGTATTACTATGAGCTTCTTTCTTGGTGAGTTCTTGTCTCGATTAATGAATTTGGCCTTGGCCCAAACCACTGAAATATGAAGTGGTTAGAGTCCCTCTCACCATATTGTAGACGAACCATCAGCTCTGAAGGATGTCTACGGCAGATTCTCGTTAATGTAAGCATTGTTGACAAGGCACACGAACATAGTGCTGAAAGACTTGTCTTGTAGCTATTGGGCAACAGCATCAAGTTTACGCAGGTCGGTATGGTTGACCTCGTCATCACCGATACAGATGCTCCTCCAGAAAGTAATCCCCTCAAGGACGCGGCCCCTGAAACAGCTCGCAATTCATGTGCATGCGACCGCCCGAGACAATTGAAGCCACAAGAGGCAACACGCAGGAATGGGGGTTTCAGAGAGAAAAAGCCATCGGACGCAAATGAAGAGTCGTTTTCTGGCACAGATGATCAAGAGTCTGACGACCCATCGTTTGCCGAATTAAAAACAGCAGACTTGCGTCTGTGTTCACTTTGCGAGGAGCCTGTGACTGATTACCATCATAAACGACGTGTGACATTTCGAATTTCGGACAGTGGATGCGGTATAGCGGAGAGCTTTTTGGAAAAGATGTTTGCGCCATTTGAGCAGGAAGCTACAAACAAGGATCGTTTGATCAAGGCAGTGGAAGGTACAGGATTGGGAATGTGAGTGTTCAAGTGAACAAGTACCTACCGGCGTACCATCATAAAACATAACTGTTTTGTTATATCTCAAGGTCTATCGTCAAGACGCTATTGGACGAGATGGGTGGAACAATCGTGGTGAATAGTGCCGTGGGTCAAGGTTGAACGAATGAAATGAACATTATACTATTATGTTTTTTGACAAGGTCAATGATCCTCGTCCAGGCACAACGATAACAATTACCATCGATCTATTTTACCCGTCCGACACCAGATGGGTGGATGCAGATCTGCAACGCTTAGATGGCGAATTCTTGTCCCATCCTGTTTCAGAACGCAAGAAGTTTATAGAACGTTTTGACAACGTTAAACTTGGAATATGGAAATCGGAAGGCGATTCCATGGGCAGAATCCGGTTGGGCATGTATTTAACGAGATGGCGTGTTCCTTTTGAGGAGATAGAGGCACGATGGGACTATCCAGAAGTCTATAATGTCGATATCGACGCCGAGTGCAAGAAATGGAACGCTTTTGATATCCTCGTCCTAGACGATGAAGTTGGGCAGTTGCGGTGGCTAGATAGGATCTTGGACAGCAAAGATGTGAGTACTTGCGAGCATTGCGCACAGATTGAAGTTGTTCTGACAAATAACTCTTGTAGCGGCCCATAATCATCTATTTCACTTCACTCCAAAATTTTCAAGAAGTCTGCAATGCTGCCGCTCCTTGGCACGGTCAGGTAAATGCGATAGACTAGGACGTATACAAAAGATCGACAGCGATCCTCAGAATGATATTTCCTTCCTTCTAGATCCGTTTTGCGGTAAAGCCTGCAGGTCCTGCAAAGATTCTGCCCATCTTTTGGGACATCTTGATGAATTCACCTGGAGCAGCGGCGCACGTTTCTGATGTCACGCTTAAGGAGCTAATGTCAACTCGGGGGAAACTCGATGCAGAATTAGAAATGGACCAGATGAAGCAGCAATACGAGATGAATGGACTGACGGGGAAACGGACGCACAGTAGTATAACGGTCCGAGAAAATGGAGATAGTTCATCGGAAAACAATAGCATAACCGACCGGAGTGAGGGCAGCAGTGAGGAGGCCACCGATGAGTTTAGGATTTTGATTGCAGAGGTGGGCGCTGTTCATACATTGGTGGTCGTTGCGTCAATTAACGGTTCTCATTCATTGCGAATGTCGTTCATTATTGCCAGGACAATGCCAGTAAGTGTTTCACAGTGAATCGTCTAATACTGTCTAATCTAAAAGTCTAATATCATAATGAACTGTCCCAGTCAATCAGCGAATTCTATCCACTTTTCTCACCCGCAAGAACCTCCCACATGATATTGTTGAAAACGGTCAGCTAGCCGTGGATGCATGGCGTGAAAGGCAGCACCGATTGGTAAGTGTCCTTGATCGGTGCGATTTGCCCATGCTTGCATAAACAAATGAATGTCATTCTTGGTCAGATCCTGATGGATGTTCAGATGCCCGTAATGAACGGCATCGTGGCAACGTCCTCTATTCGCGCTATCGATAAAGAATCGATAGAAGCCAACCTTGCTGAGACAGGGAGCAATTCAAATGTCACGCCATACCTACGAACCAATATTGTTGTTTTGACTGGATTGGATAACCCAGAGGATGAGAGAGCTGCTTTGACTGCTGGTGCGGATCTGTTTTTGACAAAGGTGGGCCCATTTTGATTCTCATACGCAAGGTTGCGGAGTACTCAACATCACTGTCCACACCCTGAAGCCCGTAAGCATGCGGAAACTTCACAAGTACATCCAAGAGATCCAAGATGCGCAAGCAGCGTTCCGACAGCGATATAGACAACAAAATCAGGAAGCGAAATCTGATGGATTTGGATCTGCCCATGGAGAATCGAGTTGACAGGTGGTCTACAGAGTAGAGTAGGAATGTGGCTGTAGAAAAGGGCGAAAAGGGAGGACTGGTGGACCAGCTTAGGCAGAGGGACGGTTGTAGGGACTGGGCATATGGCTGATGAACTTGAGGATATTTATTCTTGAGAAATAGCCTTGTATTTATGTTACTTCAAGACGACTGTTCCTGGTGGCTCGTGGGAATAAGGGCATGGCGATTGCGCGCTGGCTTCGTCAGTGAACAGAAAGGTCCCGGATGCTACCCTCAAGCGTCTATACGTTGAACAGTAGGGAAAAACAACTTGGGTCGCCGAGAACGTTGCAACGCTCTGCTAGGTTCTGTCTTGTCGAGACTGTATGGCTACGCGATCGCAATGTCCCTACAGAAAACACCCTCAGTACACGAAACCAATTCGTCATGTAGAAAGTCTTGCTCACCTTGTCCTTCTTGTTCAGCGAGCTGCTCTTGTTTGAAAACAGCTTTTTGCGTAGATTTACGAGTGTCCGAACGCGTCATCCGTCCGAGTGATGGACCCGTTTTTTTCCCACGCCAAACGCAGGTCGTTTTTTGTTTGAAGACGAGCTTTGAGCAAGATATTGTGTGTGTGTTTTTTTGAAGTAATTCACGGATATTCGAGCGAATACATGACGCTGCAAACATTCTGCAAATTGCTGTAGTGGCCAGCGCCCGTTTCCGTTTTCGCTGTGAGCGGTCTACGCTTTGCGTCCGCACAAGTGCCCCGCACTTTACACCAAGACGAGAACTACTGCGAGGACGATTTGGGAGGACTATTGGGAGGATTTCTTTGCGGGGGGGATTTCCTCGTCCGCTTTACCCCCCTCCAACTGACTCATTGCCTGCAGCTGCTGCTCTTCGTCACATCGCCCCGCCGTCGTTCTCCTTTCTTCCAATCGCTTTGCTAATTAACGAAATGACGTTCGTTTGTGTTGCGCTCTCGCCAATATTGGGGATGCGGCCGTCTTCCATCGATGGCCCTCCTCCTTCCCCTGGCGGATCTTTGAGCACTTGTCCTCGCGTACGTAATGCACGCACGCGCGACTGTTTTGCTAGGATTTCGTCCGAATTTCGTCCGAATTTCACACTTTTTTTGCAACGCTGCAACGGGGGAAAAAGAGCAGGAAAACCGTTGAGAGGCTCGACAGCAAACGCTAATATGATAAGTGCATCGTCCTCGTCGTCCTCTGGAGGTTCATATCAAAGGGCCAACGATTATCCAATCATCTGGACGTTGTTCGCGTCCCTGGGCCAATATCCTACGCGAATCGCGCGCCATCTCTTACCCCTGACCTTCTCTGCGTAATATTGGCATGGCATATGACTTTATCTTCTGAACACGGAATTCTCTCGAGAACAAAAAACGAAAAAATGGGGCAGTGGGGTCTTTTTTTCTCCGCATCCGGGGGGGGGGGCTCTGAAAAGTTATAAAAAGGCACCCTTTCTCGCCGTCCCCCCCACTCAGTTATCCTCGTCTTCCGCCTCTCGCTCTTCAAGTATCGGTCACCTCTCGGTCTTCAAGCATCGGTCGCCCCCTCGGTCTTCAAGACGACGGCGACAGGTATATTTCTTGTATTCGACTTTGACCTCTTTGCTTCCATTTCACACCACTTTGCCTTTCTAGTGAGGTAGGTACATGCAGGGACTGCCGACGCGTGTTTTTGCGTACCGAGTCCAGCGCGCATGGCGGACCGCGCTACAGGGTCACGAACGAAGTAAGTATTTCATTGTCTTTCTTCTTCTTCATTTCTATTCAATTCTAATATGGTCCTATTAGAGGTCTTTGACCCCCCGGCCCGGGAGAGAGGCTGCTGACGCGTCGCGTTTTGCTTTGGCAAGCCGGCGCGTACCGGGCCCAACGCGCAAGGCGGAAGCGGTTCAGAGTGGCAGATGATGGAAAGTATTCGCGTCTTGTCTTGAGCGTTTGCAACTGTCTACTGATGCATACCTTGTTTTTCTAATGAGATCTCCTATCGACCTTCCTCCGGCTCCTCGATCTTCGCACCATCGACCCGTCCACTTCATCATCCTCGACCATCGGCACCTCGACGTCCCACTTCGTTACCATCGACCATCGGCACCTCGACGTCCCACTTCATCATCATCGACCATCGCCATTCCACCGCATCCGGCTTGTTGGTCCACGTCGTCAAAGAAGTAAAACGGCCCGTTGGTCCACGAGACGGCCCGTCGGTGCCACGTCACGGCCCGTTGGTCCACGAGACGGCCCGTTGGTGCCACGTCACGGCCGGGCGGGTGGTCTGCCCTCAAGCAACGCGATAAAAACCCGGCGCGGGTGGCCTGGGTAATGCGTGTCGTCAAAGAAGTAAAGTGCAGGGTGGCTCCAGGTAGAGGTAAGTTGGCGCATTCGACTTTTGCATCTACTCTTCCTATATTTCACTCTCTTTGCCTTTCTAGTACGACCCATCATGCGCAGGATCCAAACGAGCGATAAGTCCGCAAGTCCCTTCGAGAACGCACTAACAAAGTACCTCTGTACGTCGACGTTCTTGTACTATAAAAGCGTCTTGTAAATATATTCGGTCTTGTCAATAAAAGTACGCTCTTTACTCTTCTTACGAATATCATCCAAAATGACTTGCTAATAAGCAGCTCTGGAGCAAATATCTTTTTGGTTCGGCGGCAGCTCAAGTGCCAACGCCGTGGCCAAGACTTTTGTGACGACCGGTTCGGTCATGGCCACTCCGTTGACGTCGACGTGCATTGCGCATAGAGCGAAACTGTCGTCACAAGAAAAACGTTCGATGCCGTGCAAGTGCGGAATGAAAAACCGACGGATGCCTTTGACGCATGTCTCGCCTTTCTCCTTTGAAAATACGCGGCTCTGCGCGTACCACTAAAGGGCGACAAGAAATCGCGAAGCAAATTAAGTGGCTTAGTCCCGCGATCGCCTGCAGCGCAACGCTGAACAGCCAGTGAGTGAACATATGGTACTGGCAATTACTGGTTTTCACCCATCGGGTAGGGAGAATATCAAGTCTCCTTCGGGCCCTCCCAACCCGTAAACAACCGCCAATGACAGTTAAATAGACACCGACAACCAAGACAGATGAAGATGGTTGTGAAGAAAATTCATTTCTGTCAGCATAAATATAATTCATAATATACAAGTTCCTTGAACCATGGCACAACGTCTAAACTATTTTCCTTTGTCGCCTTTGCCACACGCCATCTACACAGACGTTCAAGACCACGCCTATCCGTTCGGCACCAGAACTTCATTGACTTCCTGGGAGTCTGTGACCATCGTGAACTTGGTGGAGACGGTGTAGGGTACCATCCTCGAGGATAGATTAAATCTGGCTATATAGTATCTGTCAGAGTACATCCCAGCGCACCGGGTTCCCATCTCCAGCCACCTATCCGTTCTCTTGTGATTTAACAACCTGATCAGAGTCAAGCGGCTGTTTAACGTTATTGGTCTCTTCCGCTGAACAAAGACTTGCATCTTGTTCGTCATTTCGTGGTAAAGGGGATTGGCCCGGTAACCGTTTCAATGCAAACTTGTAGACCAGAAAGCCCGCCAGTCCCGCTTCGCTCCACGCCTTTTCCACCTTGTATAGCCCGTCGTATCTGTACCCTTCTTCTGGAGCGTAGGGACTAGACAATTTGTATCCCCGAACAACCCGAACTGGCAGGCCGTTTTGCGCGCTCTTCCATAGCGCAAGATTTCCTCTATCGAGAACCTGGTCCTTTGACTGTGGTGCTGTGCGCAGGTTCCTGGGGTTTGCTTTTGTTCCCGACAGATCGCGACCGCCCTCACCAGTGTAGGTAAAGGCTTCACCAAAATCGACGTCGTCTTCGTATCCTCCACTAAGTGCCACGGAATAACATCCGTCTGGGCCTCCGTGGATGCCTGAAACAGGAGGTCGGTGGACTCCATCGTGGCTACAATCCATGCGCATTGCCCAAATCCTTCCTACTGGGACTCCTGGAATGTGTCCAAATGTGTTTTCGCTGAAAATAATAAATTTAGACAAGATCCCATCGTCTGGCATATTGTGCAAAACATACCGAGCGACTCTCTTGCTACTCGATCTACTCACTCCAGTCCGCAGTTTCTCTTTGACTGGCACCGAAACCCAGCTATCGTCCTCCTCCTTCAATTCTTCATATATATTCTCGTCTTTCAAACTGGGAGTAGTCTTGTTCCGCAACCGCCGAGACCGCCTGATTAGCGTTTGATCGCTATCCTCAATTGCAGCAGCCTCCTCCTTGACGAGCTTTGCTTTCTTCTTCTTTACCACAGAGGTGGTAGCGTCTTCACTGGTGGCTTTACGTTTGGCCTCGGTGAACGACTGTGGAGCGGGCGGCTTTTCAATACCTAAGCTCTGAAGAAGCGCCCGGTTGGCAGCAATCTTCTCCTGTCGCTTTTGCTCGTATTCTGTTGTGTTGTCGGCAAAGCCTAGCATAGTTGGAGCAGCGGTTATGCTGATAAAGCAAATGTCCGCAGACGGTTGGAAAGCCGCGTCCAAAACGTCGACGCGGTCCGAACTTTTCGGACAGAAGGATGGAAGCTTTCAACCCTCCGATGCTCTCCGACGCACCGGCACTTTACATTGATAAGTTCAAAGGACCTCTCGTCGTCTAAATATCTAGCACCATACCTCGCAGTACACCGACCACCCATACGCATCCCATTGTGCTCTTGACAGCACCTAACCGAGACTCAACGAGGATATAGGTTTTGTGCTTTCAGCTGTGGCACCAACACTCCTACGCCTTTCTGCATACACAATTCTGCATATTCAGCAAGGTATGTTATACAGTCCTTCAGAAGGCTATAAAAGTAGCACTTTAGTCGCCATGGGCAGCATATGCAAATCGCCCCAAAATGTTAGTCACCAGGAACCATGGAGGACTTTGGTTGGCCAAGCCCACATCCCTGCGGGCGAGCCCTCGTTGCCCTTTACAATATCAACAGAGAGCGGACTTTACTAATGTGCAAAAATAATTCTTCTCCGAAATGGTATATCAAATCCGCCTATTATGCTCCTCCATACGAGACGGAATGACCCAACCTGGTCTATTGTGGAGAGCTTTTAAACCGATTATTGTCGTGTATATGCATCATATTACAGCCTCTGTCAAGCTTGTCACAGGCATATAAGTATAATTTCTGGGATGACGGGCGGTTAGGTGACCGCCCGCGGGCGGTGCCTGAAGGAGGGGTGCAGGAGTGGTGCTGAGTCCATGATGTATACAGTCGTGGGCTCCCTCACATTTGTGTCGTTGACCTTTGTCAAATGGCTCTGTCCCGCCTTTCTTCGCACATACAAGCATACTGACAGTTTCATGCAAACCGGCAATGCGTCTGCTACCGTGCTTTGCTCTCGTCGCTGTCGCCGCGCCGTGGATCATTTCGGCGGAAACTGATCACCTTGTCTTGGTCGGCGCTGAAGGGCGACCAGTGTATAACCCAAGTACATTGGTGAGCTACATCATAGCATTTTAGAGATGGTCCACTAATGTGAACATGTTCTTCTAGAATGTATATCTCGGTGATATGGTCACTTTCCACGTTGAAGACGGACCACATAGCGTAACGCAAACCACGGGTAACAACTGCGATACGTTATCCAGCGGGATTGACTCTGGAAAGCTAAAAAGAGGCGGTCGAATGGCTGTAAGATTCATCGCTCCGGGTATCCGCTGGTTTACATGCAACATGGACGACCACTGTCATCGCGACATGCGCTTCGCTGTCAATGTCATTGATAACGGCACAGATTCGCAGTCTGGTACCCCTGTATCGCAGTCTGACACCCCTGTAGCGCCTCTCGTGGAGACTGCAGCATCGTCTGGGGTGGATACTCAGATACCTGATGTCAACGTCAAAACGGCACTCATTGCGGGTGGCGCCGTTGTGGGAGGGGCAATCCTAGGTGCAATCGGATTCAAGCTGGTCTTGATATTGCTCCGAAGGAGAGGAGAAAAAGTTAAACTTGGGGAGCGAATAGGCAGAGGAGAGCCGTTGTAAAATCATCAAATCACTTTTCAAACTTTTTGGAATGACTTATTTTATCCGCGAAATTATGCTACATCACGTTAAGAGCTTGTCTAACATTGGCTCACACACTTGAGAGCATCGTGCTGTGTTGAACCCATTCTTACATCTTTTTGATTGGATAATGATGGAGACCTTCGTTCCTTGTCTTATCATGAGTTAATAGCAACAGCGACGGAAATTTCAAATGTTAGGTCCGTTGTGGGGCGAATGGACTAGACGGCTGGTCGCGCTTTCGAGCATGACCGTATCTGTATCGCTCCACCATTCCATCGCTTTTGCAGATTTTCGAACAAAGGTAGCTAAAACGTTGAGCCAATCCTAAAATGTGTCAGCCCTTCCCCCAAGCTAGCAGAGTTAAAGGGTTACACCTGGGAAGCTGGTCTTTTTACATCTATTTATTGTTCATCCGGCCCTCTAGCAACATATTGTATGGCGAAATGAGCGTGTCCAACAGACTTTGCCGTTGCCGTCCAAAGTCGCAGAGGTTAAGAATAATATTGAACACGCTTGCTATGCTTTGCTCTCGATCGTCATAGAATAGCTACGGGTGATATTTTACTTCTACCATATCCTTGTGAATTCCCTTCCTTGGTCTAATTTTCTGCAGGTCATTCAAAACGGAAACGTCCTTGTAAAAGTGTAGGCCCAGTCTTTGGACCTGGGCTATTCGCGGGACTAAGCCACCCGGAACGTCACAGCTGTCAAGTTGCTTCTAAGGGAATCCAACGCCTTTGCTGCCCCGCACGACAGTAAACCTTGCACCTCTTTCTATCTACAGGTTTATAAAAGGAGCACTTTGTATCTACCACTCCTTTAAAACTTGCTCACCAACCACTGAACGAAGTCAAAAATGTTCCTCTGTTCGGCTCGCGGTGTTTGTTTGCCAAAACGCCTGTTACTCGCACCCATCTTTCGGCCCCATCCCGGTCCATTTCAAATCCGTACTGTCAAGCAAATGCGCACCACTTATTCCCTAAGTGAAAGATGGGATGAAAGTATTGAACGTCCCTATTTTGTCCGCGAAGATGGGATGTTCTCTACTCCTGGTATGGTGGAGCTCAGCTTGCCATATTTTAAACGAGGTGACGACTTTGCTGCTCATTTGAAGGACAACAATGGCGACATCCCCAAAGCTCTACGATCATGGTCAAAGGATCTCAAGGGCGCTGCCGATGAACTGTGGTGCACTGCTGACATCCTGGACGAGGCCAAAAAGAACGGGGCAGACGATGAATTGTTCGCCCAAGCCGGCACTCATCATGCCAGTATCAGCTGTCTCAGTAAGGAAACATACATTGCGCTGCTTAAACATGAGGGGACGCTATGTGTAACGTCTGAAAAGTACTGGATGGATACGCTCAGGGATTGTCGCAGTCCGGAGGAGAAAAAGCAGACCATCGAGGGACTGGAGGAGTACTTTAAGGATATGCAATTCTTGCTTGAGGAAAAGCCTGTAGCTTAAGTGTCGAATAAAGTGCCTGCTAGAGATCTTCAGAGCTCTACTGTCGAATGTTACGTTGCTCTTGTACTTGTAAAGAATACATGTCAAATCAAAAGTTCTGCGCACCAGGCAGGATGCCTTTTCAGTTTACGTCCCGCCGAAAGAATTCAAAGCGCCGCAATGACCAGCCTTTGGGCGGTGTTCCCTGCCTCAAGTTGGCGTAAGCGCCGTCGTTGTCATTCTGTGCGTCGACCGCGTCGACCGCGTCCGTCAAAGCCACGTGCACACATAATCCTTTCCGACCCTCCGACCCCCCCGCGTGAAAAAACCCCCCCTTTGGCCCCCAATTCGCATCCTTAAACCATAATGTCCTGCATCCAAATTGCCCTGTCGTCTGGCCTGTAACGGAAACATACGGACAACGCACGATTCGGCCAGCAAACGATGGGCCGAACAGCGACATTAGGGCCGCAGCCGGCGGGTTACATTGATCTACTCAAGCCTGAGATACCAACGTCGATTCCCGCGTCGGACCCGCAGATTGTCGCCGACCATGTTCCCTCTTCCCGCCGCGGCTCCTTCAAAAGACGACATAGACATTCCAAGTCGTGTGATGTCGCTCTGTGTTGTGGGCCTGTTGTACCGCTTTATGAGCGATTGTTCCAGCCGGCCACGGTGACGACCATGGAGGGGAAGTATACGGTGAGTACGTTCATAGGTCCGTATCGTATGCTTTTACAATGTGCCACCTGCGAGCGTCGACTGAAATCACACTCTTTTGTTTTGATCTGCAGCGGAATTCTATTGCACGCTCACTTCGCCCTGCTTCGCCCTTCCGCTCCTCATCTACGCGTTTATCCCATTCTCCTCCATTCCCCTCCTTCAACATGTGTGCATAGCAGGATCTGTCATGGCAGGTGTCGTCTCGACGCTCTACCATTGCACATTATGGAAGATCTTTTCCTCAGCAGATGCAGCCGTTGCGACGTGGACATTTTACCTGGTATGGTTGTCTGGACGCTAAATAGTATCTCATGAGTTTCACCAAATTTTATACAATATTTAGAACGCAATCAGCCTAAACCGCCATGCACCGTCCTCCCACCCAGTCTGGCAACTGGAACTGACATGGCTTCTTACGACTCTTTGCATCATTGGTCTCTTTGTATATCACTGGGAACGTACGCATCATATCTCCATCACACTCGTTGTAGCATGCATACCCTCCGCGGTCTTTGGGTTCTACGCTCTGGAATCGTACGTGGGACTCGCAGCGGGGGTGGCCGGGATATTCTGTTTCGTGATAGATAGAAAGGGATGGGCTTGTTTGCACTCTGTCTGGCATGTTTTGGGCGGGATAAGCTTGTTGTGGGGTATATGGGATGCCTGTTTGATTGCTGTTGCGAGGAGGCAGGGAGTTAGAATCGATGGAGTGAATGATGTCGTGGTAGTAATGGATGAGACTATCCTATCATAGTGACGGGAGTTTCACGGGACAGAAAGACTCTGAAGAAATATTTAAAAAAGGACTCGTATACCCGTAAGTGACTATATTTTCATGATGCATATGCCGTACCTGGGACATCTTTCAGTCGTAAACAGGAGCAGAACCTTCGCCGAGTAATCGCCTCATGCATCCCAAGTATCGATCATACGCTGTCTCTTTCGCAAAATGCATATAGATATTCTCTCTAAAAATCTGTCAAAGGAACACGTCGATTCTTCAATCGAAATCCCCAGACCATATAGTTGCTCATGAGTCTAAACAATATAGAATAAATACTCATCATAACAGCGACGGACAATCAAGCACTTCTCACTTACATCGCCCCTCCAATTCCCACACAAATAACAAGCATTGAATAATTCCAATAGAGTGATCGATCGTACTCCTGTCGGCATGTTAAACACAACTACAATTGTACATGCACGAGACTACATTCCTCACCTGATACGCAAGGGCAAGCATACCTCGCAGCCCCCAACTTCCAGGAACTTGTATGAACACGCCCGCCGTAATAGCATGAAAGGAGAGGTCATCGGTGACACGAGCGTACATGTTGGAAGCTAGCCCGATACCGAGGGCAGAAGTGAATGCATTGATCTCGGGAGGAGCGTGCCAGATGCGTTTGCTGAGGTAGGAAATGCCGTAGCCGAGGGCGCCGATGAGGGTCATAACGGGCCATTGGCGAGGAGGGGACTGTGAACCCGGTAGAAGACTAGAATTTAGTGCCGAACAAAGAGCGGAAAAGCGCGAGCTTCAGAGCAAGCAATACACACACCCCCAAACACTCACACACACCTTGAGGTAAACATTGTAGGAAACAATATAAAGCGGCACACATAAAATCAACCATAAATGACTGACTGCAATCGTCTGTTCCGCTGTACACGCATTCTCCACTCCTGGCGGTCGTCGCTGGAACCCATTTCCAACCGCCACATTGTAGAATAAGGGCGCAAGTGTCAAACCGTACGCCATAGCCGCCAAGTACACCACCGTATAACACAAGCGCACCGAACCCGATATGACGTTCTTGGTCAGGATTTCAACCACGGAGGCTGTGACAGTGTACCCTGGAAGTAAGGTCACGACTGAGGAGAGTAGGAGGGAAGGGTAGCATCGCGTGGATGAGATGGAGGCTGCGATGGTGCTGATGAGGGCACAGCATATAATCTCGTATGTCCACTATGGAAGATTTCACCGGTGAGTGGGAACATGAAAGATTCACAAAGACTACCAACAACAGATATTAACACGTACCCACAGCGATGGAAACCGATTCGCAATCAACCTCATCCCACCAGGTATACACGCCAACAACCCACTCGCAAGCGCATCCCACCCGTTCCCATTAAAGAACATGATGGCACTTGTCGCAGCCGACACAGGATACCCAGCGACAATCCACAGCTCACTCCACGCATCCCTCATGTTTCGAATATCATGCAGTTTCTTTTTGGCACCAGCAGGATTCGTCCTTCCTCGAATAAGATCCTTGCACAGCGCATGAAGGACTTGGAGCTTGCCAAAATCCCATCCACCCCGTGTCTTGACAATATGCTGCTCTCTCTTTCCGGGTGGTAGCGGACCCAGAAAATGGAGGAGGGTGTATGTTGGGAGGTAATAAACTTTAACAGGGACATGAAGGCTTTCTCCAAGAGCGTCTACGAGAGCTTCCATGCGATGAGAGGGCGTTCCGTATGCCAAGAGTGCATCGTTTAAGTCGATGAGGAGTTGAATGGTGTCGACGGGCGGAGGTGTGCAAACGGGCTTGGTGGATTCTGCTACGAGTTCTTGAATGGGATCTTGTGCCTCTGGATTGGCGTGAATAAGCGGATAGGACAAAAGTCTCTGACATGTCACTCACCTCCAACAAGAACAAAAGATGAACGGCGCACGGGGCTACCCCCCAACCGCATGTCATCACTCATCCGAGTCGCTGCTCAACAGTTTTTTGAGTTCACATCCAAACACCCAAAGGCCGACACGACTGGTCCTCACCTGCACTCCTAGCAACAGCCATTGTGATGTCCTCGCAAATGACGACCATTGGGGATTCTGACGACGCCGTTTTTTCTAGGTTTGTATGAGGCACCCGGGAAGGCGAGGAGGAGTTTATCGATGAGGTTTCTCCCAGTAAATGACCAAAGCGCATCAACCCACACAACCAAACCAAACAATTACCTCAAACAAAACATCACGCCATGTCCAAAATCCAACCCCAATAGCCCACATTTCCGTCCCGCCATCTCCCCCCAGGAAAAATAAGAAAATAAAGAAAAAAAACTTGTAACCCGTGAGGTACTCGTCAAAACCTTAACTTTGAAATCACGTCATTTAGGCGCGGCTTCACGTGCAGGGGGCCCTCACAGGTTATCATCCCTTCCTTCTCCCAACGGTTTGTCCGACGCCTGTACAAGATCCACCCTGGGATACATGGAGTTTTATATTGGGGCAGGTACTTTATGGTCCAATGAGTACATGACCTTTACAATGATAGAATGGTAGACGGGTATGGTCAATAGGAAGGTTGGGGGCACCCAAACCTACCTGGTAGGCACTGGACATCCATGCGGCGCAAGCAACTCTGGACATCGCATGCTTCTTACTTGCAATGCGTACAGGACCGTGTGGTGCACAAGGGTGGCATAAAAACCTCAAAGCAACCATCGCCACGTGGTACCCCTTCAACCCAGCCATACACAAACCCAAAAACCTTCCAAACGTCTAAATTGACAATAAAAAAAAGGCGACATTTCCCGCTTGGATCCCCGTTGGGTTTGTTGTAAAGATGGCGGCTTCCATTTTGGTTTGCGAGAGAGATCTCGGGAAGAGATTGCGCTGCATAAAAACCCCCATGCTCGAATGGAATGCTCCTTCCCGAAACGCAGAGCTCAAAAATGGTCCTCCTCAAACATCAGCCGTCAAGAGATTTGATTCCTACTATTCTTAAACTTCACGCGTCCCTCTCAGAGGCTCGCAGCTTGGACCCTAGTCCAGCCATCAATGCTCTCTTTTCCGCTCTCGTTGAACTGTGCGAGAGAAACTGGCCGAGGAATATTGTGGAAGATGTTCTGGGGAATGAGAATGTTCAACAGATCGTAGGCAGTTTGAGAAGTTTATGTTCTGAGGGCGAGTTTAGGTTGGAGATGGAATGGGTTGTAAGGATTTTAGGTATCTTGTTATCCACTACTTTTTCCAAAGCTGGTCGGCTCACTGACTTGAGCGCCTGATAGAGGGACACGGCGCTATCAATGACTTCCCTTACTACAACAATTACATTGACCTCACACGCCTAGAGCTCAACGCTCTCCTCTCCCTCACACCTCCCACTGCGCCCCCAACGCAATACATTTTCATCGGCTCCGGTCCCCTCCCTCTCACGTCCATCTGCCTCGCGCAGGAACTATCTGACCGGTTCCCCGAGCGCACACAAAGGATCCACAACATGGACCTCTCGGACCGCGCCATCCAAACCTCATCCAAACTCGTTGGATCAAAACTCGACAACGAGCATATCTCGCAGATGATGAGTTTTGAAGTGTGTGATGTGTCCAACGGAGTCCAGTTGAGTGAATTTGATGTGGTGTACCTTGCGGCGCTTGTGGGGTTGGATTCAGGCGAGAAGCGAAAGATTTTAGAACGAGTCCGTCAAGAAATGCGCCAGGGGGCTTTGTTGGTGGTGAGGAGCGCGCATTCGCTGAGGGGACTATTATACCCAGTGAGTAGTTCGGTCACTGCTTGTAAAAACCACCTTTGAAGACTTGCAAACTAAACACTTCTTTTGTTAGCCTGTGGAGATTGACTCGTTGGAAGGGTTTGACCCTCTTCTGGTCGTTCATCCCCATAATCACGTCATCAATTCGGTGCTGATTGCTCGGAGGGTTTAAAGCACACTTGCTGCGAGAACACAAACGTCGCATCCCCGTCGTCGAGTGATGGTCATGAGACTCCCCTCCATTTTGTAATAAAAATCACATAAAAGAATGACGTTGTCAATATTGTTTGAAAGGGATATAAAAGCTATTAGAAGTTCTGCACGTCTTGGCCAAAACACCCAAAACTACCGCAAATCACAATAAAAAAACCATCCAAAAAATATGTCAGCTTCCACCGATCCCTCATTCTCACCCCCCAATCCCATATCCCCTCTGCCAATTGGTAGCGGGGACCTCTTTCCTCCCTCCGGCCCAAAAGACGGCATGATAGTCGATCCAAGTCATCCTCTTTTCACACCAACGCACGTCCAACCATCCCACCCGCACATAGACCCCATTGCTCCGCCCGGCGTGGCCCAGGAACCCGATGTCGATACCGAGGATCTGCCAGTGAGATTGACTGAGGATGTCCCTGATTGGCCGCGGCCGCCAGAGAGAGCTGAGAGGGAGATGAAAGAGGTATACCCTGGGGCGGAGGCGGACGTTGCGCGACCGGAGGAGGTGGGTAAGGAGCGAGAGGTTCAGCCTGTGAAGAGAGGAGAAGGAGTAAGGGATTGGCCTGGAGTCATTGTATGAATAGTTTAAAGGAGACTGTACTGGCACTTTCTTGAGCTGCTTTGATCCGAATGGTAAATACATCATTACAACCATTCAGCAACTGACTGTTGACACAACATTAGCCCCACATGATGAGCCTCTGCCTTTTTCCTTTGGCCATGTGAAAAGAACTATATTACTATATTCTGATGCCTTGAGACGATATACTTGACTATACTCTTCCAAACCCGACAAACTCCACATAACATCTTCTATCCTATCACATCACGAGAGATACGTTTGCTAGAGACCGGTTAACCAACCTGCATAGAAACGCAAAAGAATACAATGAGCGTACCTTATACCAATGACTATAGTAAACCAGAATACACGTCGGTTGTCCCACTTCAAATTTAATTAGTACCATTCACTCCCAAAAGAAAATGAAAAAGATGAACAAACCTATGGTAAAAGATATCCAAAACATATAATTCCCGATGGTATCAAACAGCTTCTCGTTCCGCCTACGTAGGGGTTCGAACGCCCTCGTTTGGAGTATGAGAGGTAGCTGAATCATCATCCCCCAAAACGCCCATCCATTCACACAACGCGTTGGAACACCAATCAACAACTCATGCAAAATAGCGGAAAATGTAAAAACAGCGATACTGGCCCCCATGGGGGGAACTTTGTGTTTGATGATGAGAGGCATATATATGTGCCGCTTACCCCAGTTGTGGACCGGGGTGTTCCAGAGTCGCCAGTATTCGGCAATGTCTTTTGCGTTCCACCACTATGAGTGTGAGATTAGGTGAGGGGGTGATGGTTGTTTTGACGGGGGAAATGGCGTACGTACCGTAAGGTAGAACCGTCGATCACCAAACCGCATAACTTCCTATAAAGCTATTAAACAAAGCATTCGCAACAACGAGCGAAAACAGCAACTTACCGCAAGCATATTCAAAGCACAGTGGAAAAAGCAATAAAACATCAATAACCAGATTACGACGCTGATAACAGACAGTTTGAGAACGCGCTCGACGAGATGAACGAAATCTAGTTTGTCGAGAGCTTGTAGGGAGTTGCGAAGAGTGGGTGCTGCGTATTATATATGTGGGTGAGCTATACATCCCCGAGAGCTCTGCTGTCAAGACCTTTTTTCAATATTTCAACTGTTCGTACCTGCATATTGAACTCCAAGCAGATATATTGCAGCCATGCCGATAGAAAACTCCATCAAGCGTTTAAAAAAGAAACTACTGCGGAACCGAGGTGTGCGGGGGTATACGGGTTGATAGCACTATGCACCACAAATCAGAGATCCCGCTTATCAACCTAAACCACAAAGCTATACAGCAGCTACTTACCAAAGTCGGACAAAACACAAAGTAAAGCAAATTTCCTAGCGTAATATTCAAAGGATAGGTCATGTTTATGTCAAATTCTGTCGTGTTGAGCCTGGCGTCCTTGGATGTGAGGTCCTCGCATCGATGCGGGACAATTTTCCAGGCTGCATCCCGGCGCATATCAGCACAAACGAGGCCATACGATACGAGTTTTAGCATAAGAATGGCTGCGGAGAAGAGACTAAGGGCCGATATCGCCTAGAGTCCAAATGTTATAAAGATGCGGAAAATGATAAACTGATAAGAAGAAACACGCACCGGATTCCATATTGTATACGCAATCAACGTAGGAACCGTAATGGCGAGTCCAATATTGATAAAATAAATCAACCGGACCCTTTTGCGTGTAGGGCGGTCCGTCCGGATATCCCTCGTCGCCCATTTTTCCGTTGCATATGCCGCCAAAACGCTCATCTAACATACATGTCAGAATCATATTATTGGTAACTAGCAATATAAAGAGCTTACTCCTTGACAAGCCCAGCTAAATAAAGCCCATTGGATGTCCGAAAGTCGGAGGTTGGAAAATGGATGGGAGAGGAGGAACCCGTATTTCATGTAATTTTCAATAATGAGACGGATGTTGGAGACGGCAAGAAGAAGGAGTGCTAGGTTGAGGAATCCTCGATAGTCTTGTTCAGGACTCTAAAGAACCACTGTCAGAATCCAAACCTTGCAGCTAGAGACCATGCTAGTAAAACACAACGACTCACTCCCTTGGAAAGAGGCGACGCCCGAATCGCTGTATGTACAACGTATGTATGGGAATATGTTGACAGCTTTTCTTGTCTCTTTGGAGAGCCTTGAACATGTGGAGAAGCTTCCCTCTTCTCCTCCTTGGCTTGCCCCCCAACAGTTCGTCGCCGCGGCGGGTTACGTGTTTTCATATCCTCTACGCACGCCTCGACGGCGGGGTTCTCGGGAGTAGTCTCTAATAGCACTGTAGCCATCATTATGAAAGCTGTGTTAGTTGTGTAAGCGTTCCGCTGCTGCAAGATGGCGGACAAGGCGGGGACGAGGAGGTTAGAAGGAGGGGGATCGACGGATGACGTGGAGATAAGCCACGGCCAGGGACGCGTCTTACTGCGCAGTCACGTGACAGTCGCGAGCGGACGAGACTTCTGTCCGACTTTTCTTTGAGCTTTTTTCTTTAATGGAGACCCTCCGGACGCTGTTTTCCAAATGGCTGCCTGCGCGCACAGACCGTGCGCTTCTCATCTTGGGACTTGACGCTTGTGGAAAGACAACCATTCTGTACCGCCTGGTCTTGGACCCTAACGAGGTGGGGCTAGCCGCGCTGAGTGTACAAGGTGATACGTTGCTGACCATGCTGGGTAGATTATCACAACCATCCCCACAATTGGTTTCAATGTCGAAAAGACGATCATAAATACACGCGCGGGTACGGTCAATGTGTCGTTATGGGATGTGGGCGGATGCGACAAGATTCGTCCGCTCTGGCGACACTACTTTTCGGGCCTGTCGGGTTTGGTGTACATTGTCGACTCGAATGATCGCGTACGGTTCCCGGAAGCCGTAGAAGAATTTGGGGCCATGATGACGGAGATTGCGACTCTATCGGACGTTGGGGATCAGCGCGTCCCTGTCATTGTGTGAGTCCCGCCATATGCCAATAACATCTCAAAACAATGACACTAGTTTAGATAGCATTGCAAACAAGCAGGATTTACCGAATGCCATGGGCACTTTAGAGATTCGAGAGAAATTTGCTCCAACAGTGGGCAACAGGGCGTTTGCAGTATACCCTTCCCGGGCCCTTGAACCCCACCTCAGCCAAACAGGGCTACCGGAAGCCTTTGAATGGCTCACAGAGCAACTCGTCTCCCCACAGGCACCAAGTGTCTCACAACCACCCAATCCCTCCTCTACTACTGCCCTCTCGACCAAACTCGAAGAATGGCTCCTACGGCAAGATGATCCCGAAGACGTCTTTCTCAACCACCTCGACGCTTGCACCCTCGATACCTGGGACCACTACACACACCTCCGCATCGCCTATCTCTACCTCACCCGCGAGGGACGACAAAAAGGCAAAAATCTAATCTTTGACAAGATTGAACACTTTATCAAACACAGCCCGAGAACGAATGGAAAGACATTTCATTTGACATTGACCTATTTTTGGATTCAACTTGTGGATTATGGGATACGGAGCATGATGCCACCTCCGGAAGAGTTCAAGCAGTTTTTGGTCATGAACCCGCATTTGGCAGATGGCAATTTACCGCTCGAGTATTATAGCAAGGAGACGCTGTTTATGGATCCCAAGGCAAGGACGGAAATGGTGCTACCTGATAAGAAGCCGTTGCCTAGTGTCATTCCTAGGGAGACCGCCAAGAGGCGGAATTGATCGATCTTATAGCATTTACTCTTTAGTGTCCAGAAGAATGAAGCTCTCATCGTTTGGTCAATGGACATAACAATTGATATGACATGGACATTGCGAATATTCTATAAATATAGTTGATTGAAATGCCAGCGACAAAAGTTCTTATCCACTTGCCGTCTTACTTCGATATTGCGTTAATAGCTTCCTTTAGTGCTGAACGAACAGGTGCCCTCGACGACCAAATATTGATAATTCCATAGACTATAAGGAAACTGTTCCAAAAGTCAGGGTACGTGAGCGAGCAACGCGACATGCCACACAAAGCCACGCTCATCATCCAAGCCCCCGTTCGCGAGAGATGCTTTCCCTCATCATTTATTAAACGATGGATTTCCTGGACTTGCTCTTTGTTTCTCTCCTTACCAATGGTCTCCGCCATTCTGAAAAAACTGGGGGAAATCGTCAAGATATACACACCATTGGGATACATGAAGCCGTGTTAGTTCGGTAAGCGTTTCCCTGCTGCAAGATGGCGGACAAGGCGGCTATGAGGAGGTCAAACGGGTTAGCGCCACGTGACAGTCGCGCGCGGACAAGACATTTCCGTCCGACTTTTGTCTTTTGAGCGAATGATCGCGAACGTTTCCCGGAAGCCGTAGAAGAATTTGAGGCCATGATGACTGAGATTGCGACTGTCGGACGTTGGTGATCAGCGACAGCGAGTGTTTCAGCTATTACATTCTTCACGCCACTAACCACAGGAAGAACATAACGAATGCAATTTTATATTGAGGATACACTAGCAATAGTGCTATACAAATGCAATTTTATACTGAGGATACACTGGCAATGATGCTATACAACTGCAAAAGCAAGTGGAATTTCATTGAGATATACTAACAACTTGCTAATATGCTGCAAATGCACTGATTCCGTACCGAGATCGTAAATTGCCGATAGCCTCTCATTCTTGACCTCAACACTTTCATCAGTCTCTGAAGCCTTAATCTCGAGGTACTTGTTGATTGCCCATTCCTCTATGGGACGCAGTCTGCGATCGTTCGGTCCATCTGTCACGAAGGGGACTCTTGGATGATCGATATACTTGCAGCCTGACTTGAAAACAATCAACGGATGAACATCCTTGACCGCATGTTCTCGGCACTGAGTTTTGCGCTTCTTACGACCGACGAATAAATCCCAAACCCGGTTGACATTGCAGTTTGGCTGTTGGCACTTCAAAGGCACATAGCAGCTTTCTGCGGCGTTCTCCGGCAAGTCCAGGATGAGGCTAAAGGCAGTATGGTCCGTGTCTTGAGCATGTCGGACGACGTAACTAACGAGTGTACCGCGATGGTGCGGAACCTTGGGAACCGAATTGGAAAAACTAAAGCGGCATTGGCTGCACAGTAAGAGAGATTTTAATTTCGTTGACCGTGTTATCGCGCAAGTACGCGGGTTACCAGGAGCAATACGGGGAAGTTTGAGTTCTTGTTCTGGCAAAGCTGCAATAGTGGCTCCGATATCCAGCTAACCTCCGATATTGAATTGAAATGAACTGGG
>QEAR01000009.1:44709-316640 GCA_006535965.1 Spizellomyces sp. 'palustris' | reverse complement strand
TCGATCGGTAGATCCCAGTAACCTAGTGTTTTTTTTGTTTCTCCTTTTGGGCGAACAGCGATTGGAGCATCGGTGTCCATTCTCTCGACTTTAGAGGGCTCCTCGCTGGGACGTTGCACGGTTTCTTCTTCTTGTTGAATATCTTCGAAGTCCATTGGAGCATCGGTGTATATTGTCTCGGCGTCAGAGGAATCCTCGCTGGGACGTTGGTCAGTTTTTCCTACAGGTTTCATCTCGCCAGTATCCATTATCTTTGACTGGTGAAGTTGACTCTACAGAATCTGTAAGTGTCAGCTACTTTGAGAAATCAAATTCCTCTTGTTGTTTTTCAACAACCTTCGCCCACTCCAAGAGAGCAACGCTCTCCGAGAATGGAAAGAAAGGGTAAAGAAGAAAATGAAGCTTCCGCAAAAAGCTCACTATATACGTGATGTTTCAAATGAACACGAGGTGCCAGCAGCCCTGCGGCTTCATTCTGACTCAACATTGCAAAAGATTTGAACATTATCGTTCAACGACAAGAATGCACACTTGTGACGTGACGAATGCAAAACTGATATGAGTACCCATCAAAACACCCAAGAAACAAAATATCTGATACATGATATGCAAAAACAAAGAAAGAAATGCAACAAAATACTGGGGTATTCTATAAATCTGAATCTGAATCTGAATTTTCCTTTACAGTCGTTCAACGGTCAGAATCCTATTGAAAGCTGTCATTCATTCTATGGGTCCATTGGGCCATCAATCGATCGAAAAGCCACATCCTTACATAATCCAAGCCCACTCGTTATCACATCATTACAACCGCAGTCGCGGGCGGGGTCCATTCACTATCACACTCGCCAGTCAGAACACACACCACCGGCCTTTATCATATTGAGGCGGTCTAACCCCACAGTTATTACATTGGATCGGATTGGGCTTGCGTCGAGCCCTTATGAACGAACGATACATTCATCAGTAGACACAAGGCAGAAGATGCAGTTTATGTATATCGTATGGAAGCAATTGTCTAAACACAATGTGTAAAAGTCTTTGATTTTCACTATATATAGCAAGTATCTCATACCACATGTAACTTGGGAAATTGCCCATGCGTAAAAACAACAGCTAAATATACCTATATAATTCACGCGCATTGCATCATCACGGTCATGTGTGTTTTTAGGTCACGCCGAGTTATTCTCTTGTAATTCAAGACTATAGGGTATGCCCCGTGCATAATGCACAGGTGTGGTGTTATGTGCAAAATGGAACTAGTTGTTTGAAAACATGAGATGTCATTAAACACTACATGATTATAATACAGTTTTTTAGAAAAATGACTAGGAAAAGTGTAAAACTGACACCACGAATGAATTCTACACCCCATTATACCCCCATACCACCCAGATTGCAGTTGTCTGTTGATATTCCTTTCGAAATTGCGAAATGTTGAATCTGTTCGCGCGCGACGATGGTGATTGTTGACATTCTTTGACTGTTTTAAACATTCTTAGATTGTCTTTGGCGGTAGTTGAGATGTACAATGGCATATCTGGTTCAAATATTATGACTCATTCATTCCCCAGCGAACAACCCCGGCTCTATATACTGCATGTGGACATAAACCAATAGCCAGGGTAGTGTTAATGTCCCAAAATTGATGCGACGTTGCGAGCAGGTGCAAATTCTTGCGGGCGGTCACATGACTCAGCCCTAATGCTTGCGATGAGTTCGCGAGGACGCCCAGCTCTGACAGCCAAACAACCATCTCGGACTTCACGCAAAGCATCATCGCAACCTCCTTTACTATACCAACACTGATGAACCACAAATGCTATACAACAACCAGGGGCCTGCCCAGTCAGATGTTAGGGACAGGTCTTCATTCCCGAGATGGAATTGGAGTCACCCAGCGGAGGAAACTGGTACCCTCGCGCTCGCGATCCCGCTGCTATGAGGAGGTCAGAAGGGTGGCGTCACGTGACAGTCGCGCGCGGACAAAACATTCCGTCCGACTTCTGTCTTTTGAGCGAACCGCACTGAGGGCACAAGGTGATTCGTTGCTGACCATGCTGGGTAGATTATCACAACCATCCCCACAATTGGTTTCAATGTCGAAAAGACGATCATAAATACACGCGCGGGTACGGTCAATGTGTCGTTATGGGATGTGGGCGGATGCGACAAGATTCGTCCGCGCTGGCGATACTACTTTTCGGGCCTGTCGGGTTTGGTGTACATTGTCGACTCGAATGATCGCGTACGGTTCCCGGAAGCCGTAGAAGAATTTGGGGCCATGATGACTGAGATTGCGACTCTATCGGACGTTGGTGTTCAGCGCGTAATACAGCGAGTGTTTCAGCTATTACATTCTTCACTCCACTAACCACAGGAAGAACAGGACGAATGCAATTTTATTACTGAGGTAATTCTAGCAATTTACCATCCAAGTACAACAGGAAGAGTAGTTTTACATTCAGATATACTAACAACTTGCTAATACGCTGCAAATCGCTTCCCATCATCTGTCCCTCCTCAAGTGTCTCTGACTGCCCATGTTCTTCTTCTTATGACTTTGGATTCTTCTTTTTCTTCAGGGATGGCTTCTTGTTGCTCTTCTTCAGCGTCCACCATGGGATCTGGCTCGTCATCGTTCACCATTGCACAAGCTTCTTTCTTTTCGACCTCTTCAACGGAAAAGGGACGGAGACTTTCATCGGTCCAAGCAAATACGTTTGGACATCATCCTCTGTGGCGTAAGTCCGCAAAGAACTTGACTGATGTTGCCTTGTTGAGATTGCCGACGAACAGAGATCCAATCGTGGCTCGAGTCAAACCAACAACAAGTGTTCTACGCCTATCTTCCAAGCACCCCATGCCTCCACTGCCGGCTGACCGAACAAGCGGCAAAACGACCAGATCTCTTTCGTCTCCCAAAAAGCCGTCGCAAGTGCTTACGAGAGGGATAGATACATGGGCCATCCTTTCAATTTCCGTCTTCTGGCCCATGTATGCGGCAAGGATGGACGTTTGTATTGGAATTCATCAAGTGGCTGACCCCGGAAGCATCCCGACAAACGTCCATCCTTGTGACGTGACGAATGCGAAAGAGAAAAGAAGTACCCAATCGAAACGCAAAAGAACAAAATGACAATACATGATATACAAAAACACAGAAATGCACAAAAGTCTGGGTTATGCTATAAATCCTAATTTTTTTTTAACAATCGACTTGCTCCTGCCTCCGCATGCGTAACAGTGTCCACTTGCAATTGCCAGATTGGAGGTGATCTTGCAGTCAGCCCAGAATCCTACTAACAAGCTCTCATGGGTCCATTGGGTAATCCATTGATCGAAAAGCCACGCCCTTTACATAATCCAGCCCACTCGCCATTATATCATCGCACTTGCCATATATGGCAAAAATTCGCCGTTACGGGTCCAAGCCACTCGCAATTACGTCATTCCACGCGTCAGTCAGAAGACCTTTTATCCTATTGAAGCCCACAGTTATTACATTGGATCGGATTGGGCTTGTGAATGATTCATCAGTAGACATTTGGATGGAAATCATCATCAGTCATGTATACTAGAGGGCAATGCACTTGATACAAGAATCATACGCACAAGGAAGATGCAGTATATATATCCTATGGAAGCACTTATCTAAACACTATATTATGTGTATGACCCAAAAGTGTTTTACGGAAAAACCACTGCAAGATGTAACATGGGATATTGCCCCAAGCGTAAAACAGGATATACCTATATAATTCGCGCGTTGTCCTTGGCTTTTGTTGATTATCATAAGATAAGAGGAAAAGAAAGGCAAGGGGGGTTGGGGCATTTGCGACTGGCATTGCATCATCTTGGTCAGTGTTTACAGGTCACGCCGAGTTATTCTCTTGTAATTCAAGATAGGGGATGTCAAATTATTTGTTTTCGCTGGGGGAACGAGTCATAGTATTTGAACCATCCATCCAATTGCACATCTATCTACCATCAACTACCGTCAAAGACAATCAAAGAACGCATCAGAATCGCGCGTGAAGACATTCACCATTTCGCAACCTCGAAAGGAATATCAACAGACAACTTGCATTCTGGGTGCGTATGGGGGTAAAGTGGGCAGTAACTAGTGCATTTAATTGACAAGCAACTGGCCCTTTTCTCTACAATGGCAACGCTTAGTGTATGCCCATATATAGACATATTGCAAGAGTCCGAAATCCCAAAATCAGGTGATATACTGGGGTTAAACGTATTGTATGCAGGGCTCGTAGGTAACAGTTATCGTCTTATCCCGGGAAATGTTGACTATTCCCGGGGTGCCTAGACGCATCCCCTTTAGAGTATTCCTGACAAGTGAAAGACGGGGAAGATAAACTCTTGCGTACTGCATGGTTTGGCTTTGGCTCTTGCTAATAGTCATTCCATATGCCAATCGGAGACGAAACTGCCATCGACCGAGTACAAATGGCCAGTCGGTGCCAGCTGGAGACATGATAATCCTTGGAACCATGACACGTTCGCCGACATTGTTTGCCAGTCAGCCAGTCATGATCTCAGCTTCCATCAACCGCTGACCCAACCTGGTAATACCACTCCTAACACCGTTGCTCACCACTCACCCTTGAAGGCACACTCCAAGTGCGATTCCAACCATCGAGCTAACGATGACTGTCAAGATGTGGGCAGTGACTGCGTGCATTAAATTGAATTAGTGCATTGCAACCTCCACCTTGGGGTGACGGGCGATTAACGGTGTGAGTGGTAGTCAGTGTTTTCAGGTCACGCCAAGTTATTCTAATGTAATATAAGATATAAGATGCCATGTCTGGATAGGTGCCGGATATCATGGAGAGGATAATGAAAGTATCAAAATTACGCGTGGAGGATTTCAGCAGCGCAACATACAAAGCAAAATGGACAAGTACCAAGCTAGAAATGGACAAAAACAAAAGACGACGTGCGTTTGGATGAAGCACCACAACATTGCTGTCAACCTGTGCAAAAGTGAAGCTTTGCTTCAAAAATAACGGTCGGACCCGCCAGGGGCTGCCTACCCTATCCCCGAAGGGAATCAGACTGGGAGTAGTTCGTTCCAGTCGAACACCCGAAGGTGCTTCCTACCTATCCCAAAGGGAATCAGACTGGGAGTAGTTCGTCCGGTCGAACCCGAGGAGTTGCCTATCGTAGCCGTAGTCGTAGCCGTATTCGTAAAAGTAAAAGTAAAAGTATAGATTGCCGGGGGAGAGGAAAACGGTGCCCTTTTTATAACAACGAACCGACGCGCCCGGACTGCGCCAACTTTACGCGTGTCGCGCAATGTCCGAAATGTCCGAACGCCTGTGCCACGCGTATATTGGCTACACGCTATGCAAAAGGGGGAAGTTGTACACGTAGAAGAGACATTGGAAGCATGATGACAAATTTGTTAGACACCCACGAAAGAAGATTATTCAGCACACTTGGGAGCTGCGCTGCTGCACTCTAGACTAGCGAATTGCAGAAATAAATACAAAGATAATCGTCGTGTGGAATTATCTACTCGACATGTTTACCATGGTCGGGTCTAACCATATGGTATCGCATATGGATGCATTCAGTGGTTGGATTTGAATGATGCTTACAAATGCATATGAAATATTCGATATGCCCTTAAAGACATCGATATCGATATGAGATGTCCTCGTACTACGTTCTACGAACGCATGACGAATTCCTTTTCTGATACGGGCAAAAAGGGGGACAATTTCCAAATTAAGTCTAATCTAAAATTAACACCGCGTTTGCCATACAATCCATATGATTATGAAATTATATTAGAATACTATTATTACCGTAAGACTATGGTACCATGGAAGTATTCCGTTTAGAGAAGGACCTGGACATTTTAAAATACATGACTAGTAAGGTTTGGTAAATCGGATATTGAGATCCACGTCCAGACAAGCACATATTGGTGGGTCTTAAAAACAAGATATATGAGTACCCTTCAAAACGCACAAGACTGATGAGTAAAGTATATATGGATTATCTGTCGAGTAAAAAAGATAGATTGCCTTTACGGGTATCTGAGCGCCCTTGGTTGATGCCACACGAAAGTTGTCTCATCCTGTGACTTCCAACATATAAAACGACCCTCCTGCCTTCCCTTCCGCCATCGTAATCATGTCTTAGTTCTGTATTGTGGCCAGTAGCAGATGGCTTTTGTTCTTGACTTTGGTCTTGAATGGGATCTTGCACATGTCCCAATGTCATCGTCCCCAGTGAGCAGGGTTTCGCTCCACTCAATGGCACAGCTGGCACAGTCATGTAATGGTTCAAAGCGAGTTGCTGATAGACAGCAGTGATGGTGTGGATGGCATCAGCAGATGACTGTACCTCATAATCAGTGAGTGTGCCGCATTCATCTGCACGGGCATCATGTGACCAGATGATAAATCAAGATTATAAATCCCTGAAAAAAAGGACTAAGCCCTTAAGCATCTCTGTATAAAAGGACCTGTGCCTCCCCTTCCCCCAAGATCTTTTGCTAGGTCCGTCCTCCGAGAAACGTTTGTTTTCTCGGAGGACCGAGTACGCAATCATAAGAGATTGCGCTACTCTCAGACAAGTATTGTAGGTGGGCAATCTTGTCCACAACGCGTTCAAATACCAAACACTTCGCGGCATCTTTGCGCCTTCGGGCAATACCAGGAAGAAGATTCAAAACGTAGGTGTTCGAGAACTCTCCTCCGACACCCATGGGCGATTTGGCAGAGTCGAAGACCGCTTGGCAACATTGGAAGAGGTGTGTTGAGACTAGGCTTCTTTCCTATGTTCTGTTGTTCTCATGCTGTCTTGCAGACCCAGTGCACCCTGAAACGGAAGGCAAAAGACATATGATGGACCGGGGCCGAGATGGAAATCACGTCCTTTTGAAATCGAGCAGGAGCTTGCTCATCATAACAAGCATTGCCGATTACGAACAATTCAGAAGACGCATGATGAGCCAGGCCGAGATGGAAAATCACGTCCTTTCAAAATGAGCAGGAGCTTGCTCATCATAAGAAGCGTTTTATTGCCATTGAATGACAAGCGAGCGTTTCAGGAGCTTGCTCATCATAACAAGCATTGTTGACATTGAATCACAAGCGAACGTTTCTTTGAAATTTGACGAGGTATGTCCCTGTTATTATTCAGTTTCGTGATATGTGATTCCAATCCCCAGTTCATTTGTAGATGGCGGCCCCAGCACACTGTTTTCAAATGGCAGTCTTGGCCATGGATGAAAAGATTCATATGCCGCAGGAAGCGGTTAATATTCCTGTCGTGCTGGAAAACTTCAATCTTTCAAAGTTTTATATAAGAATACGGTCAAGGTCTTCATTGTTGGTGGCAAGATGCAAAGGATGCAAAAAAAGCCGCGAATGTCGTTTGTATTTGAACACACCTCTTCCAATGTTGCCAAGCGGTCTTCGACTCTGCCAAATCGCCCATGGATGTCGGAGGAGAGTTCTCGAACACCTACGTTTTGAATCTTCTTCCTGGTATTGCCCTAAGGCGTGCCGCGAAGTGATTGGTATTTGAACGCGACGGCCATCAGCAACTCCCTGGGACCAGTATTCAAATGCTCACGCAGGGTATGCATGATATGGAGACGTGCGACTCGGATTGATGAGCTCTGGACGATATGTAAATGGTTCTTGTATCTATTGATGGATGATATAGAGTACGGTGAATGGGTTATTATGGTAAACATTGGATATACTATATTTCATGAAAAGCAAACTGTCCAGTTTTTGGAGGTGGTCAACCGAAATGTTGCCATGTACCCTTTAGCTTTGATGGTATATCTCTCCACCAAAGTCACCCTCGTTTCTTGTACTTGAACCAAACTTCAAGGTTCCTACGGCAAAATCAACATATGCACCCTCGACACCTGCCCGAGTGTCGAACGGAAAGACGTTTCATATTCGACTTTTTATTTTATGATTCAACGTTAAGATACGGAGCATGAAGCCCACCTCTAGAAGAGTTTAAGCAGTGCTTTGTGAACCCGCATTTGGCAGATTGGGAATTTACTGCTCTCGAGTATTACAGCAAAAAGACGGCTGTTACCCGATAAGAAGCAGTTGCCCAGTGCCATCCCTAGGGGGACCGTCAAGAGGCGAAAATGAGAGATTTTATAGCAAGGATCTACTCTTTAGTGTCAAGAAGAAAGAAGCTTTCATCGTATGGTGAATGAAATAACAATTGATATGACATGGATGTTAGGAATATTCTATAAAAATAGTTGATGGAAATGCCAGCGGCGTTCTCAGAGCATTTCCAGTCCTTATCCACTTGCCATCTTACTCTGATATTGCGTTAATAGCGTTGAAGTGTTCCAAAAGTCAGATTACGTAAGGGAGCAACGCGATAAGCCACATAAGCCACGCTCATCATCCAAGCCCCCGTTCGCGAGAGATGCTTTCCCTCATCTTTTATTAAACGATGGATTTCCTGGATTTGCTCTTTGTTTCTCTCCTTACCAATGGTCTCGGCCATTCTGAAAAAACTATGGGAAATCGTCAAGATTTACACACCCTTGGGGTACATTACATTTGGTGGTCCCAACGCTGCCATCGCCTTGTACCATGAAATATTCGTTGTGAGGAGAAAGTGGCTCTCGGATTCGGTTTTTGCAGAGCTGTTTGGGATTTGCCAGGGTGAGGTTGTCTTTAAAGGTTGTAGAGAATTGTGTGAAATTTAATTTGGTTATGCGTAGGATTGCCGGGGCCGGGATCGGCTCAAATGAGTTTTGCAATTGCTTTGATACGAAGTGGAATCTTTCCTGCTGTTGTTTCTTTCTTTGTTTGGTCGTAGGTTCTCACTTGATTGTCGCACCCGCTTTTGCTGCTTGCTAAAAATGCCGTGTACAGAACACCGGCAGCCATCATCCTCTTCTTTGGCGCCAGCAGCATTGCCAAGGCAGGTGCAGCCCTTCCTCTCTGGCTCTCCTCTCTCCAAAACGGTCTCGTATCAGCTGCAGTTGGTCTCATTGCCCTAGCAGCTTACAGACTATCTACCAAGATCATACGAACCGAACTCCAACGGTTTATTTGTCTGACGAGCGCGATCGCGTCGATCTGTTCGACTCAGCCCTTTGTCCTTCCAGTTACGATGGTCGCAGGGGGCTTGTTGACAGTGTTTTTTGAGTATTGGGGGCAAAATTGGGTGGATTCTTGTGCGCAGCGGTGGGAGGAGGTGCGGAATCGACGGATACGGAAGCGACATGATCCTGCCGTGGGAGACAATGGATCAATGCACTCAGAGATATGTACCTCCGAAAGGGAGATCGCGATAACGGATGTACCGTCTAGTAATCAAGAGGAGCACACCACAATTGATCCTATTCACTCCACCATCACCATCGTCCCTTCCACTCGAGAGGACACAATATCTACCGTATCCCGCCGCCGCGTCCCTCACGCAGTACCCGACACAGTACCAGATCCCGAACCAGAACCCGCCCCACTAACTCTCACCTACACACCTCGAATAGGTATTATGGTGCTTTTGGTGTGGGGCGCCATTTTAATTGTATCTATCGGGGTCAGGTCGGTGCCAGGGTTACCAAGGGCTTTAGATATTTTCTTCACGTTTTACCTTGTCGGTATGATTGCACATTACCCATTTCCTGCTGCATGTGAGCACCACGCATGATGACATGCATCTCATTTCTTTAGGTGCCGTCACGTTTGGAGGAGGGTGAGTATTGCATTCTAAAGAGTAACAAAATAAGATGGGCGCTCATCAATAAGGTAGAGCCGTCCTGGTTCCTCTCTTACAGACCTGGGTTGTCGCACCGGGATGGCTCACAAATCAAGAGTTTCTTCTCGGGTTTGCACTGATCAATGCGCTGCCAGGGCCTTTATTTAATTTTTCTGGCAAGTACAATTTATGTGGTTTTTTTAAATCCAAATGATGACACTCGCTCTAGTATATATTGGCGTCCTTGCCTATCGAAAAGAATCCTCCATCCTCGGTGCCTTGCTAGCCTGGGCTGGCATCTTCCTGCCCGGCATGCTCCTCATGGTCGGCCTCCTCCCCATCTGGAACACCCTCCGCGAACATCGCATTGTCCGTGTGATCTTGGACGGCATGACAGCCGGAGCAGTGGGGTTGGTATACACAGGGACATGGATCCTCTGGCAAAAGGCCATCTCGAATAAACCGAGTGGAGCGGCTGTTGGTGCTTACCCCTATTATGTAGCAGTGGTGGGATTGACGTTTGTGACGGTTGGATTTTGGAAGTGGCCACCGATTGTACCGATTGGATTGGGAGGTGTGATTGGTGTTTTACAGTGGGTTGCTGCTTTTTAAAAAAGACTATCCTGATCTGATTCCAGTTTGAAAATCTGATTTGCGAGGATTTTGATAAAGGCTTTTGGCACGCATATCACAAATATATCCTCAGTCAATCGGGCCTTCAATGTCAGAAGAGACACGTTGCACGCTCCTCTCTGGTTTGTTTAACATTTCAGATCAGTTCATGATAAACAAAACTGGCATCTTCATCTGACGATATGTACACGTGTGATAGTAGACAAGCCTCTGAGGTTGTTTGTTCATTAACTTGCGATATGAGTACTGTGGAACGACTTGCCCCTGTAGTTCAATTAACACGATGCTTGCTACAATAAGCCTCAGACGCTGTTGTTAAACTCTCCCATTTTTATGCCAGCTCGTTGCATCCTGTTTTCGTATTCATTCATCGACTTACAAACAGGCTGGGG
Source organism: Spizellomyces sp. 'palustris' (assembly GCA_006535965.1). Lineage (NCBI taxonomy): Eukaryota > Fungi > Chytridiomycota > Chytridiomycetes > Spizellomycetales > Spizellomycetaceae > Spizellomyces > Spizellomyces sp. 'palustris'. Next base: position 305,883 of record QEAR01000009.1, on the reverse strand, counting down.
ATGTTTCCACATAATGGTAGTAGTACTGCGTTGTCAAGAGTCTGCAGTATTACGAATTGCAAGCGATTGAACGCACATTGATAGCTTATACATTGGACACTGTTGCCAAAACAGGTTTCGATCCTCGTCCGTCAGATATTTCATTCAGAAGAGAGATGCTCTATACTTGTTCTCGACTGGAACGGCACGCACTTGCTTCACATCACAACCCAAACCGAATGCATTCAGCAAATGAAACAAAAAAAGGAGAAAACTATCATTGCATGTAGGTAAGTTGGCCCAGATGGCGCCCCTTGGTATAATGACGAGTAACAAATGCAACCAATCCCTACATCTATACGTTAAAGAAAACCCAAAATCTCCATCCGCAACTGCAACATTTTCCATGCATTGGCAGTTTGAACAGCGGGACGCTCAATCAATTCAATCACAAAAACAAACGATGCTCCTTTTCCCTGTTCTATGTTTTCATCCGATACTTTAACCCAACCTCCCCACCTCCCTTCCAAACACAATGCCGAACAGTCGCAAGAGTCATATCTGGCTGCAAACACTCCTCCCCACACCAAATTTGCACAAACTCTTCCGGTTTCAGTCCACTCGGTACATCCAATCCAAGCCTCTCAATAACATACGCCGACAATTTACGAATTCGGAGCATGCGGTTTGCAGAGAGACGCGGGTTTCCACCAGGTAATTCTTCCATATTGTCCATGGGGGATAACCCAAAACTGAGCTTTGAGTTTTCTTTGATGGTGAGGGGTTTGCCTTCGACGACGGTCTCAAATACCCAGGGTGGTAGGGATTTCTCGACACGAGTGAGTTCCTCGACCCATCCCATCGCGCCGACCATACCACGGTAAATGTCGAGGTAGGTGGCGGCTTCGGAGGATTCTTCAATGGATATGAGAACGGGTAGTGCAGGAGGGAGGCGTAGGGGTGGAGTTTCGGTTGTATTTATGTGGGAGGTGATGGAATCGGTGCGCAGAGGGGGGTGGGGAAGCGCGGGTAATGTCTCACGGGGCGGTCTCTCGTCCTGGTCCCGATAATCACCATTCTCTCCTTCGTCCTCCCGCTTCGCAGACCCCATCCTACTCCCCTTTGAGCCGTTCCTATCAATCCCCTTTTTCTTCCCATGCTCAAACTCTTCACTCTTGCTCGAACTTGTTCGTCGCCGGACGTGGAACTTGAATTTATCCATAAACGATTGTGTACGGTCTCCTGCCGACGGCGATGGGGGGACGGAGGGGGGCGTGCTGGGGCGTGACGGGGGGGAGGGTGGGTTAGGCGTTGGGAGAGCTTCCATGTCCGGTGGAGCGGATTTGGGGCCCAAGTCGGTGCTAGGGATGGAGGAGAGGGAAGTGAGGGAATTTGCAGCGCTAAAGGCGGCGGGTGGGGGAACAGATTCAGGAGGTAGTGGGATGGATAAGACGGGTTCCGATCGGACGCTTTTCATAGATTCCGTTGTCAGACTTGCCGAGACAGACCCAACTGTATCCACAGATTTCCGCATCGACTCCCCGTCAAAATACCCTGTCGTGGCCTCCATAATGGTGGGACTCACGACGGACGGCGTCATATGCACCCGCAGCAGGTCACCCTCAAATGTTTGGGAAGGCATGGAAATGGTTGAGGGGCGTTCATTGTCGGGTGGGCGCGGTGGTGATGCCCCAGTGGGATCGAGCGAGGACCGGCGTGGCGAGTACCATGCATTAATGAAATTGCGAAAAAGATAGGTGAGGACCCATTTTCCTAGGTTGACTGCAGGAGGGATAAGTAGGTGCTATGAAAACAACAGCGACTAAACGTACCCCTCTGCTCCTCATTCGGCGCTTTCGCAGATACGCCACATTCATCGTGATATACCTCGGCATCATAGCACTTGCTTTCGTCCAAATGAATGGTCAAAACCTAGTGAATACCACTCTATTAACACTTTATCCGAAATATGACACACGCCTATCAAACACTCTCCAATTTCAACCGCCAACTTACCCCATTATGCGTATCAACACTACACCAATTCGCAACCCACTCCACGGTATTCGTCCGCTTCACAACTTCCTCAAAATCCAACTTTCCAAAATTTTTTAGTTTGACGCATTGAATGATATCCCACATTGCCACCTCCCCTTCCGTATCCAATGTAATGATATGTCGCCGATTGTTAAGAATGATGCATTTGGATATACCCGGTGCACCTACGAGCGGATTAATGTTGGCCTTAAAGAAAAAAGACGGAGGGTGGGGCCTTACCTTGAACGATACCATCCGGCTCCTTCCATGCGGGTTCAATTGGTGGTTCCTCCTCTTCTTCACCGCGCAAGGGAATGAGAGAGACACCGCCAGTAGCAAACGTATCCACCGAATAAGTCGAGAAAGGACGGTAACTTCGCATAGAAGCGGCATCGTCGAGGGCTGTGGGAGGACGGATAATGGCGTTCAAAGGAATGATGACAGGGTCGGTTTCATCGGTGGTGTCGTGGACCATGCCGGGCTTGGCGAGTTGGACGTGTTGGAAAGGCACGTCGCGCTAGAATGAGATTAAATATGGGATTTGGTGGTAGAGGAGATGAAATGCACGCACCCATCGTTTAACACTGGAACCGGCGGTGGCTGTCCAAATGTACATGTCATTGATTGCCACAATCTGAAATCAAATGAATTCAAGAAAACGCCTAGGAAGCGACAAAAAGGTGGACACATACCTTATTCACCGGTCCTGTCTCCTTACAAATCGCAACACAATCCACCAACTCATCATCCACACTCCGCGACGAAAGCGCACTACTCTCCACCATGCGTCTCCTCGATAATTTAGTGACCCACCCGTCCCTTCCCCCTGCCCAAAACGTGTCCAAGTCGGGATGAGACGAGTAGAGACAGTAGACAGAATCTTCGTAATGGGTGTAGGTCACCATAGGGCGGTGGGGCATGGCGAGGGACCAAAGTTTGATAGTGGCGTCAGAAGAGGCGGAGAGGACCTTGTTGGACATTGTTAAACGATGAATAAGCAGTGCGCCAACTATTAACTAGGAATGGTTACCCATTTTCCATCGTCGCTGACAAGTGCGGATCGAATGTTCTCGGTATGTCCCGTTAATCTCATCACATTCTTTCCTTGCGCAAAATCCCAGACTCTAACAATCTACGAGACGTATCAGTGGCGTAGTCCAACCAAGATGCATGTATGGTACTACCTTGTCAGGCGACCCCGACACTAGAACATTCCCCGCAGGATTGCACGCAAGAGCATAAACAGATGTCTTTGGTGACGTCTCGTTCAACACCACTACGCACACATCAGCGACTTGCATAATCTGCAAAAAATTTCAATTCACATTCATTTACCTTCAGCCGTATCACTCACGCTCAGCCCCCCTTGGTGTCCCCTCCCCTCTCCCAAATCCCATAACAAAATCCGATGATCGAGTCCACCCGAGGCAACCCACCCGCGATGCTTTGAATACGCCAGACACTTTACATAGTCCGAATGATGTCCAATCATAATGGGAGAGGAAGGTGCCGTTGTGCTTGTTACGTAGATGGTTCGATCGTTGGACGCCGAGAGGACTGTGGGGATGTTAAGAAGAGGATATATGCAAAAACCACAATAGGATACTAACGATGTTGGTTGTGATTGCAGAGGACAATGTCGTTGACCCAGTCACTATGGTGTTGAAAGGAGCGTCGGAGGGTTGCTGGGGGTTGCTGGTGCTGTTCATGAATGTTCATTATTACATGTTACCCGGGAAAATGTTGTGCAGGCAACGCACCCAATTGGTACGAGCAGCCAACACCCGATCAATATCCATAGACGAGAAGCTCTTTGGAACGGCAGGAATTCCACCTTGCATTATCAACGAAGACGACGACTTTCCTCCAAAGGTCACACTCCTCGTTTTACGCAAGAATCCCATTTCGTCTCGTTTGTACCCTGGGTCGTTTGGCAGGTGATTGGGGGGGAGAGGCGGCCGACCTGTTTCTGGTGGAGATCCAAAGACCATCCCCTCAACAGGGCCGTCCAGTGGAGAGGATGCAGAGCCAGGTGATTCCACCATTGATTCTCCTGCCTCGTGGTCCAGCAAGGGTCCATGATGGCCCATATCTTCGTCACTCGACCCAGGTTCCTGCACAAGTTGCAACCCTCCCGCCCCATTGGGTCCGTTAATCACGAGAGTAGGGGAGGCACTATCGAGACTCTGTCTTTGCGGGGATAAAAAAGAATGTGGGAAAGGCGATCGAGGTTTTCGGCCTGTATTGGACCGTGACCGATGTAATTCTCTTGAACCTCCCAACCCGGGAACTTGTAAACTATCATTGCGATACGGCGAATGCACATGCTGGTGCATTCGCATCTTTATTTCCCTTTCTCTGACCACTTTATCATATCGTTTCTTATCAATGTGGCATTCCCAGACGTTGACGATGGAATCCCGTCCGGCCGTGTAAAGTAATCCACCCGCCTGGCCATCTAGTTCGGTCGGTGTCGTCTCGTCTAATACGAGGCTGTTAATTCCAGCGCGGTGCAGTTGTTTTTCGCCATAGTCTTCTTTAATGATGTACGACACTCGGTAACGTGAGCTGCGAGGAGGCATGCTCATCCGTCGTCGTTATGCTGCAGGGTGGTGGAAGAGCGAATTCAAGAGTTGCTCCCGGACGGTAAAGGTGCTCTGGCATGGAAATGACAAGAGAATAGGCGGGTGCCTTTTGGAACTGCTGAAAAACGACACGTTAACGCTGTTTGCGCTCTGGCCGCGATCAGTTCCAAACCCAGCAGCCCCTCTCCACGATTCCTCATCCGCCCCAATTCCTCCAAACGGAAAGTCCCCAGATGCCAACTGACCATTAACCACACTACACCCCCAATCCTTTTATCGTCTAAACGCTCCAGTGACAAAAAGAAAAGGCCCGCAAGGATATCCAAAGCAGATCTGCAAAATGTGTTGCAAGGCTGTGTGTGCTTAGCTGATCTGATACGCCCGTAATGCTGCGGAAATCTAAACAAAAAGTCTATGCATTGAACGAACAATTCCAAGATGGCTGCTGCTACGACGGGAAAGAACGGCAAATGCAAAAAGTCCGAAAGCAAGTTCAACTTCCCTTCTCCAGATCCTTGCTTTTTTTGTTTTGCTTTACCCAATTTCCCTTTTGCTACCTCTGCCTCTGTCGCTCCAATTCCTTTCAAAAGGAAAATCCTAGCTGCATCAGATATCTCTCCTTGTATGTGTGTGCTTTCCTGCGTAAATGACCTTGTTCGTGCAGGCCCAAACGTATACTTGTTCGTCGTTCAAACTGCAAGTTGAAGAACTTCCAGCTGCTTGGTCATGTGATTACAAGTTCATTGAGTCTCCAGCCCACGACGTCGATTTCCTCCAGCGGGGCGTTCGATTTGGGGCATGACTTTTGCAAACGAATACAAGGGCTTCCATCCACCTTCGCCTTCATGGACACCAGACCGCATCGACCCCAGCACCACCACGCCCCAAGAATTCTTTGAAAAATACGTTGCAACGCGCATTCCTTGCATTCTCACCTCGCCGATTGCAGCTGCCAACTGGAAGGCATCGACATGGACCGCGGATTACCTCAAACGACGCTCAGGGGATCTCACTGTCAAAGTGGAGCGCAAGCATCCATCGACAGGCGGGTTCGGATCTGGTCTAGATAGGTTGGAAATGCGCTTCTCGGATTTCTACGAACGGCTCGAAAATGGGGATCGCGATCTCTACATGACGACGCAGTACACAACACTTGAGGACAAGGAGGAAGCGATGCATAAGGTTTTGGAATTCCTTCCGCATCCTTTGACAAATCTGGTGGACGATTTTCCCCTTCGTCCGGAACTGATGGGACACCTGGTCCCTCAAATGGTCAATCTTTGGATGGGCAGCACGGACCCGGCATCGCCAACGTCATCCGGCCTCCACTATGATTATCAAGACAACTTGTACATTCTCCTTCGAGGAGAGAAGCGATTCACTCTCTTTAGCCCCCGAGACACGGAGCACATGTATCTTCAAGGAAATGTGGCCCGAGTGTGCGAGAACGGGTACATTCTGTATGATGGTATGCAAAGGAGGGCCGATGGGGCGGGCATAAGGGACGTGGCCGAGTGGAAGGTGGGAGTTGCAGAGAGGCGGTTGGAGGAAGCTGAAGAGACTGGAGAAGGAATTGACGAGGCGGAGAAAGAGTTGGACGCGGCCATGGACGAGTTGTTGGTGGCGGGCGGGGAGGATGATGACGTGGTGGATGATTTTGATGATTTTGATGATATTGAGCAACTGGACGATGAAAACAGTGATATAAAGGATGTAGATGAAGAAGAAGATGACGACGAGGACGACGATAATGGGCCCACATTCGCACAGGTACCTCAAAAGCGTTTTGCACCTCCACGATCTCACACCTCAAAACGACCCAAATCTCCACCAACCGACCCCCCAAGCTTCAGTACCATTCCCATCTCTGAGCTCCACACACCTTCCACCAAATCCCTCTATCCCGCCCTCCAAAATGCCACTAAAACCTCCTGTACCCTCGCATCCAATGAAATGCTTTACCTCCCCGCCGGCTGGTTTCATGAAGTTGGCTCTGCCGGCGATCAAGCGGGACTCCATATGGCTCTTAATTATTGGTTTGCACCGCCGACCCAGAAGGTCTTTGCTGCGCCCTATGAAGATGGATTTTGGGAAGATGGATTCCTGGATGTTAAGAGGGAGTTGGAGACGTTACAAAGAGAAAGGCACTCGATCATTTGATTACTAGCACACATGAGAATGCATAAAAGCACATTTAATTATCTGACTCTGCACACTCATATCCATTGTTTACCATAACAATTCGCTGTATTTCTCTGTATGACATATCAATAGATACAAGAACCATTTACGTATCGTCCAGAGCTCATCAATCCAAATCGCATGTCTCCATATCATCGGCCGTGTGGATAACCTCCCGATATTGTGCAACGATCGATTCGTATTGCTCTGATCAAGAAGAATGCGTGTGAATTGCAGGGAAATAACAGAAAAGTTTGCTACCAAATGACATACCCTGCGTGGCACGTGAATACTGGTTGCAGGGAGTTGCTTGCGGATGGCCGTCGCGTTCAGATACCAAAGACAATCGCGGCAGCTTTGCAGCTTGCCACCAATGATAAAGACCTTGACCGTATTGTTATCCTTGTCGGTGACAGTTTGGTAATAAAAATCAGCAAGACCAAAGTTCTTTTGCACGACAGAAATATTGGCCGCTTTCTGCAACAATTAACATTGGACATTAGATAGAGATGACGACCAACAGACATGTAAATCCGCAATACCTTTCCAATTATTTGACCAATAAACTTTTCGTTTTCGGATGTTTCACGGACCATTACATAGTACTGCTGCTGCATTTTAAAGCTTGATGCGATACGAATCCTTTCACCCAGGGCCGTGACTGCCATTCCAAAAGAGTGTGCTGGGGCCGCCCTCTACAAAATGAACTCGGGATTGGAATCACATATCACGAAAACTGAATAGTAACAGGGACACACCTCGTCAAACGTCATCATACGCCTTTTAATTGCTCATAATCAGCAATGGTGTCGATGACTCCATTCGTCTTGCACTCCAGTTCGTCGATCTTCCGTTTCAGGGTGCGCTGGGTCTGCAAGCATGTTAGAACAACAGATACATAGGAAAAAATCGTGTACACACCTCTTCCAATGTTGTCAAGCGGTCTTCTACTGTAGTCAAGCGGTCTTCGACCCCGCCCAATCGCCCATGGGTATCAAAGGAGAGTTCGCGAACACCTAGCTCGATGCTTTGAATCTGCTTCCTGGTATTGCCCTGTGCATCCTGCGAAGCGTATTAATCAGTCATGTTACATATGCCACCACTTGTTCACCTACTTACAATTAGTTGCTTCATCAAGGTCAACTGCCTGCGATTATCTTCCAGCATATCTTTCAGGATATGGCTTGTACCGGAGCCGTCTTCTTTATCGTGGACGACAGCAGATGGCGTTTGTTCTTGACTTTGGTCTTGAATGGTTTCCACGAGAAGCTTGATGAGTTCCGGCCCTTTTACATTCTAAATGAGAACAAGAGTTTAGAAAGGTTCCCACAACGATGGATGACCTCAACCTTTACCGGCGTCAGGCCCGTGAGCTTCTTGATGTGATCCTTGGCTGCCTCCCCCCGGCAATCTACACTTTTACTTTTACGACTACGACTACGACTACGACTAGTACACTACACTCTACACTCTACACTCTACCTCACGGCTACGGCTACGGCTTGTATCGATCTATTCATCAGACAAGTGGTTAGATTTGCATTACCTGTGTAAATGGGTGGCATACAAAGTACTAGCCAATTCTGTGTAATTCAAATCTGAGCTTATCCGGTGAATACATCGATACTAGTTGTATGCCTACGACTACGATTATGGCGAACGATTTCGGAATCACAACTACGGCTACGACTTTGGCATACAACTACGACTGATCACGACTACCTGTACCTGTACCGAACTACTCCCGGTCTGATTCCCTTCGGGGATAGGTAGGCAGCACTTTCGGGTGTTCGACTGGACCCTCTACCTCTACCTCTACCGAACTACCCCGGTCTGATTCCCTACGCGAGGGATAGATAGGACGCACCTTTGGGTGTTCGACCGAACCCGAACTACTATCCAGGTCTGATTCCTTTTCGCGGGGGATAAGTAGGAAGCCCCTGGTGGGTTCGACTGGAAACGAACTACTCCCGGTCTGATTCCCTTCCGGGATGATCCCTTCGGGGTGATTCCCTTCCGGGTTAGGTAGGAAGCACCTTGGGGTGCTAGACCGGCCTCTACCTCCACCTCTACCTCTGAACTACCCCGGTCTGATTCCCTTCGCGCCGGGATAGGTAGGAAGCACCTTTGGGTGTTCGACTGGACCTCTAACAGAACTACCTCCGGTCTGATTCCCTTTGGAATAGGTAGGCAGCCCCTGGCGGGTCCGACCGTTATTTTTGAAGCAAAGCTTCACTTTTGCACAGGTTGACAGCAGTGGTAATTTTCCATCCAAACAAACGTCGTCTTTTGTTTTTGTCCATTTCTAGCTTGGTACTTGTTTTGTTTTGTATGTTATCCACTCGTAACTTTGATACTTTGATATCCTTTCCATGATATCCGGCACCTATCCAGACATGGCATATACATGAATCAATGATCCTAAACCTATTTGGCGGCTGGCATGAGATTGTTGCTGCGTAAATCTAGCCAGGTAAAGCCAAAAGTAAAAAGTGTGTTGAGCGAGCGTCAAAAGAAACTTTTGCATTGACAGACGGCGGTGGTGGAGACAAGGAGACGTTCATATCGTTGTCTATTCTACTGAACATCAATTACTGGTTTTCACCCATCGAGTAGGAAGAATATCAAGTCTCCTTTAGGCCCTGCCTACCCGTAAACAACCGCCAATGACATTTAAATTGACATCGACAACCAAGACCAATAAAGGATACTCACTTCTGTCGGCATATATATAATTACAAGTTCCTTTGAACGGACCTTGAGCTATCTTTTACAAGACATGCAATGTCATGGTGCAGGGTAACGTCCGAGCGCCCCGTGTTCCCATCACCAGCCACCTATTCGTTCCCTTTGATTTAACAGCCTGATCAGAATCAGGCGGTTGCTTAACGGTTTTCTTTAGTGTTTACATATTCTACGGTGCTTTCTTTTGGTCAATGGCTTTAAGAAATATTGGTGTATTTCAATGTGTGTTTTACGTATGCAGGATCTTGTTCAAAAGGTTAATGGCTGCCTTGTTATTGCATTTAATGGTAAGATGGCTTGTCAAGCTTACAGTGAAAGTCACATAGGAAATGCGTCGTCCATAAAGCTTATTCAGTAGCTAGGGTGAAGGCTTGATATTCTGCCTCAGCAGCTGACACTGCGACAGTTTGTTGGCAATGATTTTTCCATGAAACAGCTGACAAACCAGGCCGACTTCTTTACAGTGATATCTTGGGTTGGATGCTCGGCATCGCAGATGTGTCGCACTAGAAATGCAGAGTAGAGGGTTCGACATGACTGCAGGCGGCTCTGAGACAACGGGTTCAACCTCCGCCCCGAAAACGAGGGCATGACTAGCTTTTTGTTGAGATCATGCAGCGGAGAACAAAAGACGGGAGCAGGAAAACCAAAGTAGGCAGAAAGAGAGCCCCCGGCGTGGAGATGAGTGGATGTATAAGGTCTAATATAGAGAACCACGCCATTTACCACTGAACCCCATTTTACGCTACAGCTGACTTGCATCCCGCAACACTCAATCGAATTCTGATCCTGGCACCTTTCTGACCTAGAGATCAACTGTAGTGAAATTCTTGGGTTTGGTGCAGGTGGGTTCAAGTGGCCTGGGAAGGTTATACTGCAAAGGCCTCTGTTGCCCACTGGCGAGTAAATTTCTCTGAAGGCTCCCCCAAGGCATTCAACAAAATCCAAGCTTGTTTTTTACAAAATCTCTCATTTTCGCCCCTTTACCTAGGAATGACACTGGGGAACTGCTTCTTATCGGGCAACGCCATTCCGGTCCTTGCCTTGGGAGTTCATAAACAGCCGTCTCCTTGCTATAATACTCGGGTTCATGGACCAAAAACTAAACTCTTGGAGAAGTGGGCTTCATGCTTCGTATCCCATACTGCACAGGTTGAACTCAAATGTCCTTTGTTCTCGGACTGTTGAAAGTGTTCAATCCTGTCCAAAGATTCTTGCCTGTCGTCCTTTCGGAGGTTGAGATATGCAGAGTTGGTGAGTCTGGGCGGAGACGAAGGAGGGAAAGGGTCGCGTCTGTCTGTCGCGTCATCAAATCTCGGCAAACGCTCTGCTTTCTTACATGACCCATCTACAGATTTGCAATTTATAAACAGCAATTGTCTCTTTTACACCATGCCAAACAAGGGCGTCATATCTCCTGGTCTGAAACCTCAGCACGAAAGTCTAAGTGTCCAAACAAGCCCCTCTCAGCGACCTGATACCCTGCCGCCCATGACTCTGTCGCCTTCCACGACCGGAAACCCAGGCCAGCCTTCGATAGAATTGCCCAAAATCCAGGTATGAGTAGGATGGAGGAAAGGACGGAGCCTACGGGGGGTTTGACGTGGACAAGGTCCACGTGGGGGTAAATGTGGGAGGAAGGGGCGGGGTTGTGTGGAGGTTTGTTCGCGGGGGCGGGCTGGAGGGCTGTTCCCCCTCCTGTGGCAAGTTTCCCATACCTACGACTTTTCCAATGGATGCAATGGAAAAGTCGAAACATGGCTGCTTCTGTACACACACGGTTTAGCTGTCGTCAACCCATTGATTCGCCGCTATCGATCACTTGTCTCACTCTCAGTCTTTGTGCGCTTTGCGCGGCTTTGTTTTTGTAAACCATAGTTGCTCGAAGAAAAAGACTACATACGCATGCCCTGGAAAAATGGTCTCGGAGAAACCCATCAAATCGCGATCAGCCCCCCAAGCACCGATTTTGAAACCGAGGAATTCGTCTGGCGTCTGGCGCTCTCCGAAGTTCGAGACTCATGTTCCTTTTCCGTTTTCCCCGGCTACGATATTGCTCTCTTTCTTCTCCCAGATGAACATCCCACTGCGGCTCATACCCGGCGCAACTCGCTCACTAATCGCGTAGCATTGCACCACAATGACCAAGCTACTCCTGTTCCACTTCGGCCCCTCATCCCATATACCTACAATGGAGAATGGCCGACAACTTGTCGCATTAGGTCAGGACCTATCCGGCATCTGACATTCATTGCAAACAGGGATAGGGCACATGTTACCGCTAATCTGGAGACGATCTGCTTGCATGGGCTGAGTGACGACGGGGAATGCAATCACCATCCACACGGTACAGGACACGAAAAGAAAGATGCGACCGGAGTGGGAGGTGCCAATCCCACAAGCAAGATGCTCCTGGGGAATTTTACGATTGTGTATGTTGTCAGTGGGGGAATCAAGGTGGCCGTCGAAGGTGCTTTGGAACCCCAAATTGTGTTGACAGGCCAGACATTGATTTGCGAGAGAGAAGATGAGTCCAGTCCCACGGATTTTGCAATGACACCAGTAGCCAGTGATGGGACGCCGTTTGAAAAGGATGGACATGAACCTGACGGCAAAACGGGTATGTGCAAGCATGCATGTTCTTCTACTGATGCTCAACAATGTCGTCAATGTGCAGACCACCAGGATGCAACTGTCCTAATCATCCAGGTCAATCTCCTCCGGCCCGAACGTCGAGCATCGATAATCGATGTCACCAGTCCCCGTCCACGCGGCCGAGCGGGCTCGATCATTGTGTTTGACGATCAACCTTTCCAACCCTTTTCCCAAACCTCCTCCACAAATCTTTTACATGATAGCTCCACAGTTGGCTCTCCCTTCGCCACGTCCCCTCCAGGTGATTCTCTCATTAATGCGAATATTCCATTGAAACATTGGGATTCTGCGCGACATTATCGTCCACCTGTCTTTTCGGCAAGATTTAAGAATGAGAGTGATGTGCCGCCTGCGATTGTGAGGGATAGGCTGGCTATTGAAGAGTTTCCGGTTGGAGCCATCAGTACGGCGTGGATCAACATTGCTAAGCAGGGCTTGTCGGAGTGGTTGAGGATTCCCGTCATTGTAGCGAGGGGAAGAGAGGATGGGTATGTCGTCATGATTCATGTCTTTGGTAAAACAAATGTGTCCCTAACTGTTTCTGGCTTTTATCGCATTTGCTATCGAATAGCCCTGTGGTAAATAGCGTGGTAATTTGGGGTTTTCAATAACATTCAGCCCTCCTAAAATTTGTTAAAAGGTCGGAATAACCGCGGTAGTTCACGGCAATGAGCTCAATGGCGTGCCCTGTATCCATCGTGTCATATCAGACATTGACGTGTCACAACTCAGAGGAACTGTGGTCGCCGTCCCATGCGTGAATGTTCCCGGCTATCTCCGGTATTCAAGAGAATTCTCCGACGGGAAGGACCTGAACCGTCTCTTCCCTGGACAACCGGAAGGCACATCCTCTCAAATATATGCGTTCAACATTATGGACAAGGTCGTCAATCACTTTAACTTTTTGATCGATCTCCATACGGCGAGTTTTGGACGGGTTAACTCCTACTATGTCAGAAGTGACATGAATGACCCGATGGCGGCTGCAATGGCGAAATTGCAACAGCCTCAGATCATTTTGCACAATAGTGGACAAGATGGTGAGGAGCTGCTATGGGAAAGGGAGGAGCATGTAACAAAAACAAGTGAACACGTACTAACACATCAGCGGATAGGTGCACTCCGCTCAGCCGCCATGAACCGTGGCGTTAAAGCAATCACTGTCGAAATCGGCAACCCCCAACTCTTCCAAAACCAATACGTCCAATGGTCGTACCTTGGCGTTATGCGCATTCTAGCCTGGTTGAACATGTTCTCCATGGACCCCGAAAACACCATTCACAGTGGACCACCCCCTTCTACGATCCTCTGTTCAAAGGGATTCTGGATATACACCAAAACGGGAGGAGTGCTGGAAGTGTATCCAAATGTGAATACTGTGGTTAGAAAAGGAGATTTGATTGCGAGGATCAAGAATATATTTGGGAACATTGTGGAAGAGATTTATGCTCCTTCGTCGGGGGTGGTGAGTTCATGTCTGGTGTTGGAGGCCAGACGATCATCAGAAAGCTGACAGTTTGATTATTCTCATCAGACAATCGGACGTAGTTCAAATCCGGTGGCCATGGCAGGAGACAGAGTGTTACATTTGGGCGTCATCAAAAAAGAAGGGGAAGTGCTTGCAAGAGAAGCCAAAGAGAATTACTGATGGGAAATGGCCTCCCGAGGTTAGATCTTCCTACAGCAGATTAGATAGCTGGGCATTGATATCGCCCAGAGTGCTATATCCTTCTATTGCTTGTGCAGAGCTTCTTGGAGAATGATAGTCTTGCTTTTATTTTGATCTCGTCCTGTCGACCGGCACGCAGCTTGACTGAATTCCCTTTTTTCTTCCAACATTCTTGTCTCGAAAAGAATAAAAAGTAAAAGGTATCCTATTTCTTCTGTTCATATATATACCATCAATAGCACTCTAGGTCAGTCCAACACATGTCGCCGAGCCATACATCGTATTGTACACCCTTCACCAGTCGTTGTCTTGCCATCCCTTCTTTACGGGTGCCGGGCGAGCCGACGCCTCTGCATTCCAGCGAGCCACTTCGATATCGTTCTCCCGCCAGCCCCAGAATCGGACTGAAAGAGATTATCATGTGAGATATTTAAGGCTGAGTTGAATCGGATGAATAAAAGGACTTACAGAGGGACCGTTGAGCGGCAAAGAAGAATCCTACGGTAGCAAAGAATGGGATCTGGATGGCCATAACGCGCGGCATGACTTTGGGGTGGAAAGAAGGGTATGCACGTTCTACAATATTAAAGATAAAGGTTGGGTCAATATAGCAAGTCCTTGTGTAGCAACCGCCGACATTGTCTTTTTCAATGCCCCAGATTTTACTTGGGGGCAGCAGCATGTCGTTGCGGATGCGACCCAGTCACAACTCCAAACCACCCCAAAGGTCAACCCACCCCAAGCAAAGTGCAATGCCGGGAATCCAGCAGCAATTCCTCCCCAGAGCATCAAATCGTCTTTCCGCATATAACGAACGATATCCCGCACATGTGGCTCATCCGTGATGAAGGTGTAGGGAACATGGTCCGAGTCGGGGAGGTTGCTGAAAAACTTGACCATTGCGAGTGCTGAACTTTAAAAAGGAACGAGGTCGACCTTGTCACAAAACGAACTTTCTTGGTCGTCCTTCCGTTCGTCGTCGTCGTCGTCGTTTTCATCACGGCTGGCAAGTCGCCCGAAGCCTCGCGTCTCGTGAGATCCACGTGCGTGGCTTATGTCTTGGAAGAAGTTGAAGCGACAGAGGGAAGGGCAGCAACGAAACTTTGATTTTCTAACCGGCATTTACGGACGATAATTTACGTACCATGCCGTCGTCAACTTCCTTTCTCCACCTCCAATTCCCCCCAGCGTCCCTCGGTACGTCCTCTCCCTCGACATTCTCCGTCTCCGTCGGTCCCGTTGTCCTCTTCTCCGTTCTCGATCACTACCTCCGTCGTCCGGAGCAGCAGCCACGAGTTATTGGAGCTCTTTTGGGTGTGAGAAGCGAGGATGGGTCTGAGGTGGAGATTCGAAACTGCTTCCCGTTGAGCCATAGTGAGACGAGTGATCAACAGGTAAAGGATCTTGCTGATCGGCACTTGCGACATGGTTTTTGGTAACAGGCGGCAAAAGGCAGTCTCGGGACAGTGTTGGTATACTTGTCACTAAATTTCCATTCCCACTAGGTCGTCGTCGACACTGAATATCTCAACCAAATGTACAGCCTCCATCAACGCGTCAACTCCAAAGAAACCATTGTCGGATGGTATGCTACTGGAACGGAAATCAACCCCAACTCTGTTTGGATCCACGAGTTCTTTGCCAACGAAACGGCCCCATTCCAGCCTGTCCACCTCCTTGTTGACACAAAGCTGTCGAATGACAAGATGGCATGTAGAGCATTTGTCAGGTCAGCAGACGATTCCATCGTAATTCTCGGAAGACATGGTTATGCTGACAGGCTGGTCATGTAGCTCTCAAGTTGGTGTACCGGGGACAGATCATCCCGGAAGCATGTTCCTGCAAATTCCTTGTGACGTAAAGTACTTTGACGCCGAACGGAGTGGATGTGAGTAGACCGTGTTGGGAATGCTGTGGAAACGGAGATGTCTGACATGGTTCTGTTATAGTGGATCTTATTTCCATGGCCAAGGAAACACCTGACCGAACTGCTGGCCTTCTCTCGGACATGGATAGCTTGGAGCGATCGGTGCTCCAAGTACAAAACATGATTGAGACTGTTTCGACCTATGTGAACAGTGTATTGGTACGTTACATTGTGTTGCGGATAGTGTTCGTCCTTTGAGCAGCAATGTTGAATGGAATGGCGCTTCTAGACAAAGAAGGAACAAGCAAACAGTGCAATCGGACGATTCTTGATGGACACGGTCTCTCTTGTTCCTCGTATTGATGCTGACGAGTTTGAAAAGATGTTCAGCAGTCATCTCCAGGTACGAAAATTGTCGAATATACCAGTGATCTGTTCCGACCGTTCCTCACCTCTACTCTGTCTACAATGTAGGATCTTCTCATGGTCGTCTACCTCGCCAACCTGACCCGAACGCAGCTAGCCATTGCCGAGAGATTGCACAAGATGATGTAGTACCCCAAAAAGACGTGAAATCCCTCGCAATGTATTCCCCTTGGGTGTGCCCATGTTTACAGCCCGTCCATACACAATTCGACATACGCTAGTTTTTACTTTCCATCAGTTGTTTGGTAATTCTTTAGGGGTTGATGGTGCCTTTGTACTTATTTCAAATATGCAAAAGAAGCTGGTGCGTTGAAGGTTTTTTTCTTTGGAAAAGTTTGGGCTGTCCACAAATGTCGATTAATGAGCGCGTCCACGTCCGATCATTTTGGGATCGTAACTGATCTCCAACAATGACCGCCAGTAATCTGAACGTTGATCTCCGGTAAGCCCGGAAACCACGCCATACAAGCCTTTGCCCCCATCCCGTCCTGTCATTCACCTCCAAACCTACAGCTATCCAACGAGCTCTGGTCCTCTGTATAAAGTGCGCTGGTCTCCCGCTGGGGATCCTCACACCATCTACTTTGCGACAGGAACCTTTCAGAGCAAAACCCCACAACTCCAAACCTATGCCTGCCGACTTCCAACCGTCTTTGAAACAGATCATGACGAACCGTCCCGTCGGAAATTCGCTCTGGATCTCGTCACATCCCTTCCTCACCCCTCCCATGTCACCGACATGTGCTGGTTACCCGATGGCCAAACTCTTATAACAGGGGGAAATAACGGCATTGTGTACGTCCACAGAGGGAAGAACGGGATGTTAAAAACAGTGAATGAAACGAAATTGCATCGTCGGAATTGTGTGGGTGTTGCGGCAATAACGAGGAATGATGTTGAAATTGCTTCTGGTAAGTTGGCGCGAGATCTACTGTGTTCTGCAAAAGTTACGTTGTAATCCTTAATCATGATGCTGGAATGTAGTGGGGAAGGACGGAGAACTGATCGTCAGTACGCTGAATGGAGAGAAAATACACGAAATTCCCAACGCCGACTGTCTGGAAATCACTGGAGTACAGTGGCGGACTGTTAATGAGATTGTAAGCTGGTGCACCCATTCTCGTCATTCTGTATGTTTTGAATCTAACGCTGTCGTTTTGGATGTCGTTTTGTAGGTTATTTCAGGCAGTTCGGGGCACCTCACATTGTTCGACTGTCGACAAAAACCTCCTGGGAGATTACTAGCAGAGTAAGCAGACGTCGTCATACTTCCACATATCTACAGCTCACATTTTCTCACGTTCCCATTACGCACATTAGCCAGAGCCCCACTCCTGCACGTCTAAACTGCCTTGCCGTCAGTCCAACCCTGGTAATCACATGGCGGCCCTAAAATATTGGCATAGCACCCGATGATTTGACGCAATACATTTC
Source organism: Spizellomyces sp. 'palustris' (assembly GCA_006535965.1). Taxonomy (NCBI): domain Eukaryota; kingdom Fungi; phylum Chytridiomycota; class Chytridiomycetes; order Spizellomycetales; family Spizellomycetaceae; genus Spizellomyces; species Spizellomyces sp. 'palustris'. Next base: position 288,305 of record QEAR01000009.1, on the reverse strand, counting down.
CGCAATAGCACGGCAAGATAACCACAGGTGACCGACTAGGCAACGTAGCCATCTGGGACCTTCGCAACCTTTCTAAACCAGGGCTGTCCAAAGCGGCTGCCCATTCCGCGGCCGGTATGTAGCGTTCCCGTCCTCGCGAGCTCTTTGCTGCATGCCTGACTCTTGCGTGATTCAGTTTGGGATGTTCGGTTCCACCCTGATAGACCCGGGGAAGTGATAAGTTGCGCTGAAGACTCAACAATATGGTGAGTAGCCGTGCGTGGGTCGTGTCTGCTGTACGAACTACAACATTGACCTTTACCATGGATCATATGTATCCTATTCAGCTTTACACAATGGAACTCGAGCGTACCAGATTACTTTCCTGAGGTGACGACAACGGCCTCGCTGCGGCGAATGCAGGTGGGTAGCGTATTCGCACACTCTTGTCTGGTGGAAACCCAATTGAATGAAATTTCCCGTTTGTAGGGTCCTACATCGCTTCCATTCAATTCGATTGATTGTCATCCTGAGCATAATGTATTGGTTGGTGTGGGCGACGCAGGCACCATTTTTTTGAAGCAAACGTGAGCGGCACATGCGCCAGAGGACGTTCTGAACTGAGGCTTCACATTGAAGAGTATCGTATTGTAACACTTGAGAGCTCTATTGCCCACACTATGCACTATATATATTTTTTTACTTTGACGCCTCCTCGGCATCATGCCCTTCCCCGTGATGGTCTTCTTCTCCTTCACTATCATCAATGATTTCCCTAAAACACGAAAATTCCACCTCGGTGGCCTGCTTTGCCTCGGCCAAAAACATCTTGACCTTTTTCAGCATATCTTTCATCGACTCACGTCCATCTTGTGCCGTCTCAGCCAAAGCCAGCTCGTGTTGATCTACACCCCGTTCGAGTGTATCGTAAATGAGGGTGAGGAGTGCAGCTGAAGCAGGCGTTTCGTATGCCGTAAGAGTTTGATGGAGGAATTCCGTTTCGAGGGTAGCTTGGAGCATTCCGCCAGGACTGAATTTGTCAATCGCTCGGAATGTCAACAGCAGGTCCTGAGCTAAATGGTAGAAGAGTTCGGAGAGTACTCGTCGAACTAGAAGGCGTGACACCTCACTGATCTCAGCGTGCACCATGACCAAGGTCAAAAGAACACGGTAGCAATGAGGACGAACCTCTGCGATCCAGCAGGATTAGTAAATGTGCATTTCACCCTTTCATACACTGGGATAAACATACCCTGGGGATGGGGAAGACTATTCCAATCGAGCCCGGAAAATAAAATTCCTTGTCGGACAATGTCGTGAACCTTTCTAGTAATCTTTCTCATGTAATTATGGAATAATAATGTGTCCAAGTGGTTCACAATGTCAAGAAGGTTCTTGAGAATGAATGCCAAAAGATGAGTTCTGGTCCTGCCAAGTAACATTCGTTTATGCAATCGAGGCAAAAACAAAGGCACTTACGTTTGTGTCAGAAGTAAGTGTGACCCTGAACTTTTCTTGGAAAAGAGCGACAAGCTTTGGCACCACTGTCGTCCGCATGTAGGCAAGGTTACTGATTATGATAATCACGCGGATACTCTATGTGGCCCGACATGAAGCAAATTGGTCACTGGAGATGGAAACGGAACCAGTACAGTAAGCTTACCGTTTGACGGACATCGACCGCTTTCACTTTTCTTCTCCACACTGGGGCGTTACCCATAACCGCTCTCACCTCCCCGCCAAACGACGATATCTGTAGGTCTGTTCCAGGCAATATTGCTCTTACGGGCGTGTCGCCAACCATGCCGCCAACGCCTGTCGGAATGCTTGGACATGCTACAGCCGGGCATTTCCATCCTGTGGCTAGCCATTCGAGCCCATCAAGGATTGCGTGCTGACTATCGTAGAAAGCTAGCCGTATCTGGTTAACAAGAGTGGATGACACTTCCAGCTCAAGATTTTGCGAGCGGCTGTCGCGACTTGCAGCTCGGTCCGGCCCTGATAGAGCTGTGGATGCGTAATCACGAGAATCCTGCTTGCTTCTCTCCGGACCACTAATAACTGGCGCAGAAGAAATTCTGTGAAGGCACCGAATAACATACTTGTGCAGTCGATAGAAAAGCTTGAGAAGTGCCGTAGAATTCGTTGCTATAGCCGCATTTGTCGTCAGCGGCCGCGATATATCCACAGTAGCGTTGTCAATTTCAAAGGACCAGTCCTCGTAACGGTAGAATTCCCTGGACTCTGGAAATACATACCGCATCGCAAATGAATAATTATTCAAAGAAAGGAACTGTGGTTACCGTCCTTACCTTCCACTAGCTGTTCACAGATAACCTCAACTGCGCGTTGCTGAATTTTGGCCATTCCCATTCCCAATAGAGGTATTAGCTTGTCTTCCCCAATGATCTTGATGGCTCTGATCTCACTGCAGCACTGTGCGAATTCCGACATGATTTTGATAAAATAGTAGCAAGCTACCAAGGGGTGTGCGGTAAGGAACGTCGAATATTTGTAGGAAATTGGGGTAGGTGGTAAAATGGCAGTCACCGGAGAAGGCCCAGCGTCACTTGTGGTCACGGACAGGGGGCTCTGCGCAGAACTAGCGTCGGTAGCCGGAGTGACAATCGTAGCAATCTCCGGACTTGCTGCGGAACTTGTCCCCTCATCTTCTCCGGGAGTTGCAATCGACGGTCGTGAAGGTGGGTCTTCTTCCTGGGGTATGGATTTTAATGCCGCCAGCGGCGTGTCGAGGAAGAAAGCTCGGGCCATCAGCATTGAGTAGAGATCAATAATATTTGCAATCCTTTTCTGGCATTGTTCCATTTTCCGTGCGTCTAAACGGCGCTTAGAGCGTTGCTGTCCCAGGTCGGCATCTGCCGTTCGCGTCTAAGTGACAAATGAGTAATGTAGCTACGTTGCCCATATCAACCGTTTCCCTACCTTTTGCAGGCGCCCTTCGCAATATATGCGGCAGAGTTTCCAGAAATCAGGAAGGCAGTCACCAAGAATATCACATAGCGTCCTCACAAGGCTAACGGTAATACGGAAGAGATTCACATTCATGTCATAGCCTAAACAGTTTCACCATGAATGAGCATCATCCTCCAATGCGACTGAACGTATTGTCCTGACCGAAAGTTTCTTCAAACTCTTGTGACTGGACAGAATTCAAGGCCTTCCTGAGTTGGCTAACGGTAAACTGCTGGGGACGATCTCCCTGGCACTTGTCTAAATCAGCATCCAACATATTAGCAGTGAACTTTGACTTGGCGTAAACGTCGACTTGTTGGTACCCTCCAAATTCCGCAAGTGATTATCATACGCTTGCCTCAATCGACTTAAAATCCATTCATACTGTTTTTCCACATATAGCTGAACAGGATCCGGATCCGCATTCAACTCGATTAGGTATCTGTCGTTACATACTCGAGTGAATAGGTAGCAGCTTATTAATTGCTCGCCGGTGCCTTACGTCATTATCCTTTCTTGGTTTTCCAATGGTACCCAGGACTCTCCGAGTTGCCGGAAAAGTTCCCGCCGGCATTCAGAGACAATGTTTTCCGCTTCGTTCCACACCTTTTCAAAAACTTTTTGGTGGGCTTGGGGAAGAAGGGCATCCTTTTCTTTGCCTGTTGCTTTCACTCCGAGCCTTTGACTGTTGCGACCAAACGACGATTCCATGAGGTATTTTCCTTTTTGGTAGTCTCGCACAAGCGCATCGTATTTGGCCTAATGAGAAATGCGTTATGGAACAGATCGCTCTGCAGCACATCCCAGTCAGGCTACCTTTGAATGGTACCCCTGCAAGACACTGGGAAGATTGAAGAAAAACTTCCATTGACCCAGTACGCTTAAGGTTGTTCTGATTCTTTCAGCCTTCAGTCTTCGTTCCAAGAGCGGTGTATATAGTGCTGAAGCATCCACTTTCAAGGCTAAGGCGATACAATTTTGAGATGTCACACCAGCGTGCGATCATGATGAGCGTATGCAAACCTTCAATGGATCTTGCGAATGGTGCCACTCCATAGTCCTCAGACGAAATGAGATTTTTGGTTCGCATTTGCTCGTAGAAAGCTGTGGTCAAAAATAAGTGAGCTTCCGTATATGTCACAGAACACCCACTCGTGCAAACCTACAATCTATGGTACTCTTTGCGCTCACAAATTTTGCGAAATGCGTTTTTACAAGATTTTTGATAACATCTTCTCGGTGGTCGATGGCCGCATGTAAGCGGTCTGCGCCCAATTCTAGATCTCGGTACGACGTGGTTTTGTGAACTTCACGAAGAAAATGCTTTTCGTCAAACTTTCTGCTGGTAATCAGCAGCGCCCCAACTTCAAATATGTCAGAAAAGTCTTGAATATCTGGTTTAGCCATTCGTTTCAGTTAGCTCACATTGTTCTGCTTCCACTCTTGATAGATGACCCCGACCGCGCCTTCCACGCCTATATGCGCATTACGGTAAATGTTACTGAATCTCAGTGAGCTTTCAGCACCCCTGCTGTTGTCAGCCCTTCCCTCTGATCATACCTACCCTAATATGGAGTCCCTGATGCCAAGTGGGTCCGATGTATCTACAGGAGTGTCAGCTTCGTGAGGCAATGTTGGAATATCAGCACTCGTTGGCGAAGCGACCCCTGATATAATCGAGGTGATGGTCGATGGTGCTTTTTGAGGTTCGTCCCGTGTCTCCCCCCACGTTTGCGGGAATGCATTTTGGAGGCCATAAAACGAAAATACTAAAATGGGTTTCTTATCAGATCTCGCATATGCCACCCCCAAAGCGTGAAGCGCTTCAAAACATAGGACGCACTGGCAGTCTGCTCTTCGGACGTCCAGCGCACATTCGGTTGCTTCAAGTCATCGGCATCATTGTCAAGTTCATCCTCATCGTCCGAACTTGATGACGTCGTTGTCGTTGTCGTAGTTGTCGTCCCATGCTTTCTCAACTCTTCCTCCTTGAAGATTCTGTCCCGCTGCGGTATTCCACTCCGTGTACCGACGCTCGATCGCGCCGAACTTGCCATTATTCTGCCACAGATGAACTGGCAAATGCGTGTTGTCGTCCAGCGGACTGTCACCGACCGTCACGTGCAATGCTTACATAATAAACCGCCACGTGTGACTACCAGCTGGTCAGATGATCTGTTGCTATAACAACCTGCGCCACACGTAGGAAATCCTTCCGTACGCTTCTCGTAATGGCCCGACCTTCTGCTTACTTGATTCTCGCTGGGCAAGAAGGCGAGGAAAGCGCTTACGGAACTGCAGTACGCGTTGACGCTACGTTTCTGACTCAGGTATCGCGAACACTTTCTTCTGGGCAGCTGCTGTAGAAAAGCAATTGGCAAGAGCTTTTTGAGAGATTGTCTTTTGCCATCGACAGCGCCATTGCACGCCTTCTTGAAACAGGTCAGATTGGTCAAAACTCGACTGATCGGCTCCTGCAAAGACGTGCACCACGTCGCCTTGACCGGACTTTGACCTTTACATAACCAAGCGGCAATTGTTTCGTAAGGAACGCCATGAGCGCTTACGCGACTCCCACTGCATTACCCCCAGCCCCGCCAGTTGGTCTAAGCGGCCCGGGTGCTTCTGGGCTTCATATGCCCGGGAGCAGCAATTCCAAGACGACGTCACTCCAACCAAAGCCGGACGACTCGGGAAATCTCTCTTCCAACTCGGCCGACTATGACGACCAGGAACCTGGTGGGGGAAAGGCTCCTTCACGAGTTACTGCGCGTCGAGCCCAACAAAATCGTGAAGCACAACGCAACTTTCGTGAACGACGCAAGAATTATATTAAAGACCTTGAAGCCAAAGTCCAATCCCTTATATCCAAAGACGCGCTCCTACAAAAAACAGAACAACAATGCCGTGATTTTCAGATGATTGTTGACAGATTGAGCGCGGAGAGGGATGTGTGGGTTCGCGAGAGGGAATTATGGTGGAGGGAAAGGGAAGAGATTTACAGAGCTGTTGAAGCACTTCGTATGGAGGTTCGTCAGAGTCAAACTGAAAACAGACGACTGAGAGAAATGGCTTGGACTCTTTGGAATGACGTTGGGGGGCGCAATGGAAGTAATCCCGCTGGAGCTGAAGGGGAAGCTGCTGGTGGAGTCAGCACTGGAGAGGGCGAGGGAAAAGCAACCGAAGCACAAGCAATGGACGCTGATGCGGACGGAACCGCGAAAGCCTCGGATGAAGCTGATGGCGCTGCTGCCAAGGCTGCCTCAAACGTCATTGCTGGCAATGCCGCTGGAGGTGCCATGGATATCAGCAGATCGACCAGCTCCTCTGACGCCGCCTCAACCACAACGGGTTCTAAGCCCGTAACCTCTTCGGGCAACGCAACGTCAGGAAACGAAATGGACGCAACCGCGGGAGCGCTACCTGCCACACCGTTCGGTGACCTCTCAATGCTGGCCTCGTTGAATCCGCGCATTGCAGCAACGAGTGGTAATGCGGCAAACGGTCCAGTTTCTCCAACCGATATTGCTCATGATCTGCTTGCTTTGTCGCGAGCGTCGTCGCCATCTTCTCGACATGCTCAACCGCCTAATACGGCAGCAGCCTTGGATCAAGCTGGGAATTCCACAACCAGCAACGCTTTGGAAGACTTGAAGACTCGAATGTCATTCTGGGATGCCGAACGCGAAAATCTGTACAGGGCCGCGAGCGATAGAGAGCGAGAACTTCTCTTGTCCTCTCTCATTCCTGGTGCGCCGCCTGCTGCCGGAATGAATCTGGCTGGAGCTGGACTCAACGCAATGAACGCCGCGCAGCTATTTGCAAGGATGGCGGCTGGCTTGTGGGGAGAGCAACAGCAAGCTTCCGGTCAGCAGCCTCAACAGCCTCCTGTGGGTAACGCTGGGGATGCTGGAATAAAAGACCATGGAGCTGATGGACAAACCGAAAAGGACGGTTCTTCAGGAGCGGTTAATCCTGCAATGGTTCCTTTCTTTATGCAGGGTACAGCTCCTGCTGGTGGGGGTGTTCGGGGAGAGGGTGGGCAGACAATGTCGTCGTAGAAGGGGCAGATTTAAAAGTGCTTATTGTTTAATTGGTGATTGTATTGGGTGTATGTGGTGGCTCGTAGGTGAGGCGGTTTTGGAAACCGGTTCCGCTTGTGCGGAAATATGGTCTCACCCTTTTGAATCAATACTTGTGGTAATTAGCCCATTGTATCTGGCACTTGTTCGTACGACAATTTTGCAAAGAAATGGTTCGGTACAGCGAGTGCTCTTCATTCACGGTCTCGTGGGTTTACACCTGAATTGCCCCCATGTCCTGTTCCCTTCGTCGCTTAGACTCCATCTCCATTGTCAATTCGACGACGAGTTGCCAATCGTCATGATATCCTTCTATTGATCGGTTCCAACTGTCAGATATGATTTAGCTCCATATAAACAACCCACAACCACATGCCTTTTACACATTTCTTGAACTCTCTTAATGCTTTTTCAATCTCACCAAGATTTAGAAAACAGTACCCTAATAGATGACGACCTGGAATAGACGCGCCAGGGAGCGTTATCTGCAGATCGAGGGTCAGCCAACGTTTGATCCGCCAGGAACTCGAAAGAATTTATTTAGACAGGATCTGAAATCAATGCTCACATACTGCTGAAGGCAGACCAAAGCCCTAGAATATGCACCCAGCTGATAAAAGTCTTTGGCAACCTGTTCAAAAGTGCTCGTTCGTCATTGGAAATACGACGAGCGAAAACGTTAGACAAACATCCTACCTTGTATATGTCATATGCTTCAGGAGGGCGATTCAACCGGCGTTGAAACCAGTCGAAAATCTCCTCCCGGCTCATATTTGGCCGGAAACTTTCATAATCTGTAAAGTCCATTTTGGCGTTTTGCTGGAGAACCGCCGCCAGCAAAAGGAAAAGCAGCTTTCAACTTCTGGACGCGTCTGCTTACCGATCAGCCTGGGGCTCACGTGCAAGCCTTCCCATCCCAACGCTGTGACGAATTGCCAAACGTCTGGCATTTGAGCATTTGAGCAATCTATACCTTTTTCATCCTCTGTCATTCACGCCATGGTATCCAATACACCTTCCCTGCCAACAGACCCAAATATTGCACAAGCAACGCAAGCAGTTTCTGGCCAAAATGCTAGTGCCGAGGGTGCAAAATACTCCATTTTCGACAACATTGTCAAACCCGACCAAGATGATAGAGGATACCGCATGCTCACACTTGGAAACAACCTCCAAGCTTTACTGATATCTGACCCACATACGGACAAGTCTTCTGCGGCGCTGGATGTTCATGTGGGCCATCTATGTGATCCTGACGATGTGGCTGGTCTGGCGCATTTTTGCGAACACTTGCGTATGTACTGATCGCGGCAGATCCTGGTGTAAATGAGCACAGCCTGGTGGTGATGCTGGGCCAAAGTACTGGTACCGTCGTACTGGTATAGAATTTGGCCAGATTCTGCCCGCTGGGCAACTTTCACGCTATGATTCAGTTCTAGCCAATCACTAACATATTCTGTCTCTCAACTCGGGCCGATAAATCTTTATATCCAGTCTTCATGGTAAGAGAGGGGTCTTATGAAGTACTTGTTACAGATATCATAAAGGTTGCGGGTGTACATAATCGCATATTCATGCGATCACGTCGGCAACTTGGATCTGCAGTGTGACGTTCTTCACACAAACCTTGATGTTTCGCATGTTGTTTGAACTGATGTTTGCGTGTCTCGTTCACTACAATATAGGGAACAGAGAAGGTAAACTATTTGCGGAGCTTACAACGTCCCTTCGTCATCTCAATAGGCCATGCCATGCCATTTGTTTATAATTGTAGTATCCTGTGGAAAACGATTACAATCAAGTAGGTCGGATAGCCTAACTACAACGGCTTGCTCGCATCATACGTAGAAGCTACGGCTTACCCAATTGTGCCAAAATCTTATAGTATCTTTCTGAACATGGTGGATATTCAAACGCATTCACATCTGGTGAGAGAATATAATCCCCGTGTGTCTCATTCCTCCCATATTCCTAATTGTGAATTCATTTTAGTGGAGAACACAAGTATGAGTTTCTTTGCATAGAAAGGCGTATCCGCTACGTAATGTTCATGTGGAACCTGTGCAGATTATTATTTCGAGGTTACATCCGATCACTTTGAAGGCGCCCTGGACCGGTATGACTGGTGTCAAGAAGGACAGAACCACACGGAGAGACGCTACTGACGCTTTTTTGTATAGATTTGCTCAGTTCTTCATCAGCCCCTTATTTTCCGAGTCTTGCACTGAGCGCGAGATGAATGCGGTCGACTCGGGTGTGTATGGAACGGTGCCGGGGGTGGATATATTGATTGGATGATGAAAACTTACACTGCCGACCTACTAGAGCACAAAAAGAATCTGCATTCCGATAACTGGCGAGTTTATCAACTTGAGAAAGACCTGTCGAACCCAAAACATCCTTACCGGAAGTTTGGAACCGGTAATGCTCCTGAGTGGATGACGCCTCGTTATGGGTTGCGTATTGACCGACTTATGACTTTAATGTAGGCAATCTGGAGACTTTACGAGATATCCCAGCATCAAAAGGCCTCGACATCCGCAAAATATTGCTGGACTTCCACAGCAAATATTACAGCTCCAATATAATGAAGCTCGTATTGTTGGGAAAAGGTTAGACACCGGTGTTCGTATGCCATTTCTCGAATGTCTTCCTTACTCATACCTCTTCCACCAGAGCCCCTGGATCAGCTAGCAGATTGGGCCGTGGAGAAATTTTCCGCGGTGCAAAACAAGGCCATTGACGTACCATCCTTCGAAGGACATCCACTCACTGCTGCGGAACTAGGGGTAGGGGATTGGAAGTATTTGCTCACCAATATGTATCGCCCGAACCTAAATTCCATGCTTCCAACAGAAACAAGTGTTGATCAAACCAGTAAAGGAACTACGTCATCTCGAATTGACATTCCCATTTCCTGATACGCAGCCGTACTACAAAGTCCAAGTACGTGTGCCATGCAATGATCATCTTTCGTGCTTGCGACTTATGAACATTTACTTGCCTCTAGCCAAGCAAGTACCTAGCCCATCTGATCGGACATGAGGGTGAAGGGTCACTTCTCTCCCTGCTCAAGAAGAAAGGTAAGATTCACTGATGGGCCATATTATGCAGACATCTCATGGGAGTGTACAGGTTGGGCTTTGGCGCTGTCTGCGGGAGTCACCCATGGTGGCATCAATTTTGACTTTTTCAAGGTCTCGATAGACCTTACGTTGTCTGGCGTCGGTGAGTAACAGGCAAATTTAACTACGCCCTAAGCTGCCTAACTTTTATACATCTTCAGAACATTGCGAGGAAATTGTCCCTATTGTCTTCCAGTATATCAACATGGTGGTGAAAGATGGGGTCCAACCTTGGATTTTCCAAGAGGTTCGCCTGCAGTCACGCAGAGTGTTACGTCTCCACCGTTGCTCACAAAACTGTAGTGCAAGCAATTGGCGGAAATGACTTTTCGCTTTAAAGAAAAGGCCCCTCCGGCATCCTACGCGTCTCGTGTTGCCGGAAACATGCACAGATACGACGCTCCAGACATTTTGTCGGGTCCCTATCTGATGCATCAGTACGACGCAGAGAAAGTTCGCATGTGTCTAAGTTACCTGCGACCAGATAACTTCCGGTAGATCTTGTTCCAAATGTTAGCCATCTTACTGCTGTGATACTTACAGAGAACGGGTCCTTGTAGTTTGACTGTGGTATCCCCGCATCATGACACCACTAATTTCTCAAAAGCGCAGTGGTACGGTACTGAGTATACAGTCGAAGACTTTAGTGAAAGCTTGAAGCAGGTAAGATTGGCCTTTTGCTAATTGCGATTATAGCCGAGACTAACACACCTTTGCGAAGGCACTGGCCAATATCGGTCACAATGCCGAACTGCATTTGCCGAGCCGAAACGAGTTCATTCCTGAGAATTTTGATGTGCGCCGATTTGATGTCGAAGAGGTTAGGATCTTGGTTTGCTTATGGTTCATCTCTTCTGATTCTGATGCTTGTGTTTGGCAACAGAAAATGCGATCTGCGCGTATCATCAAGGAGACGCCCCTTACCCGAATGTGGCATAAAAAAGACGACACATTTTGGGTTCCCAAGGCAAATCTCTGGTTCCAATTGAAGAGGTGGGAATAATGCTGGACGCTCTCAAGCGCTGATGATTTATATTTAAGCGTCCACCATCTTCAAGCCCGTTGTCCTATGTCTCACCGCTAAGCTGCACGCTGTCGAGACTCTATACTGATCTGCTCAAGGATGCGCTTAATGAATTTTCGTACTACGCGGAAGTTGCCGGACTATCATATAGTTTGGACAACAACACGGACGGCATGGTGGTAAGTAAGCTGAGAAGCCAGTATACTTACCAACCCAATCGTACTCAGTATTTTATAATTGTTAGCTCGTGTTGGCGGGCTACAATGATAAGCTCCCGACGCTATTAACGAAGATTGTGGAAAAAATGAAGAATCTCAAGGCTGATCCTGAGCGATTCAAATTCATTAGTGAACAAGTAATATTTATACGCAAGAATTACATGCATGCACTATGACGCTTATCCGGATCTGGACGCTTATAGGTGTGCAGATCGTACAAAAACTGGGCAATGGAATCACCACATCAGCATGCAATCTACTATGTCAGCTACTTGACGCAAGAGAAATTGTGGACACACGAGGAAAAGCTTGTTGAACTTTACGGTTGGTATACCTGAATTTCGTGTTTGCAGATGGGAAACTTATCTTATGATTCATATCTAGGAATTACGCCTCAGCATGTGGAAGAATTCTACCCGCATCTGCTTGAACAAATGCACATTGAAGGGTTGGCGCATGGAAATGTTGAAGAAGACGTAGGTTGCGAGAGTCAGAAATGTTAACCATGAACAACATTCACAAATGTGTCGTTGGTGGTTGCATGCATATAGGAAGCACTGAAGTTGGTGTCCATTGTCGAAGACGCATTCCATCCAAAGCCCCTTCCACTATTCCAGCGCGCACAGACCATGCGCACGCAGCTTCTAGTTCCTGGTACGCATGTGCACCATCGATAAAAGCTCAAAAGCATGTATTAACCGCATCATTTCTTAAAGGCATATCATATATACATGTTCGTGATGTTCCAAACGCCGACAATGTCAATTCCGCCATCGAATATTACATTCAGGTGGGCGACTTCACCGATGCAGAACTACGAGCAAAGCTGAACTTGTTCAGTCAAATTGCGCACGAGCCCGCATTTGACCAGCTCAGAACAAAAGAGCAGCTTGGTAAGTCTCTGCGGCGACATAGGGCCAGTACGGACACCAACGAGAATCTTTGAATTGTGCAGGTTACATGGTGTTTAGCGGTCTACGCAAGTCGACGGGAATAATGGGATTCCGGGTGATCATTCAAAGCGAAAAAGACCCAGCGTACGTCGAGAGCAGGATAAACTCGTTTTTGGCATCTATGCGGGTTGGTACATTTACTGCATATTCGATAACATACCCTTACTCATCTACTGCGCATCGTTACAGTCTGTCATTAGCAAACTGACAGCAGACGAATATGCAAAGCATCAAGCAGCCCTAGCCGCGCGAATGTTGGAGAAAGATAAGAACTTGGGACAAGAGTCACACCGTTTGTGGACTCATGTTTCCTCGCGCTACTACAATTTTGACCAGCACATTGAAGATGCTGATTTGGTATGTCGCTGATGGAAGACTGAGTGACGTGAATCAGAATTGAACGCGTTTCTTTGTATTTAGGTCAAATGTGTCACCCAAGACAGCCTGCTCGAGTTCTACGATACTTTTATTGCTCTCTCTGCTCCTGAACGGCGGAAACTCAGTGTCCATGTACGCAGTCAAAAAAGCGGCTCTCCAGCGGACGAAGACGCCCAGGCAATTCTCGACGACCCAAGGAATATCCTAATCGTCACAGACGATGAAGTGGCAGAAATCAAAGCTGGATGGGAATTGAGCAAGGGAGCAGTGCCTGTTCAAAAGATTGAAGAATACATGTCCAAGAAGGGGTGAGTAGTGAGTTAGGGATGTTGGAGCATTGAAAGATAGATGCTGTCAGTCGAAAGATAGAAGGGGACAAAAACAGAATTGGCCATGCTAATTTTCAAAACTGTGTGTGTTAAGTGCCAGTCGGGTTCCGGTCGTGTCCCAAACTCCCAAGTTGTGATGTTTTTTTTTCAAGTACATGTCAGGCAGCGAATTTCCGTTCAACTATGTAATGCATAATGATCATCATTAACCTATCTACAAGATTGCTATATACAACTCTATGAGCTGGGCAACATGAAATGGATGTGCGGATGTTTGTTGTTCCTAGTCTTCGCTCTGTCCTTCCCAGCCTTCAAAATCCATATCCTTTGGCTCTTTTGGTTCTGCGTCCTCCCCGTACTGTATGGCGTTATCCACATGTGATAGCACCAATTCAACAGACTCTTCGTCCTTGATATTTAGTGGAACGAATGTTACCATATTGTACTCGTCAATCTGTCAGGTATGGAAAGAATCAGGATGCGCTTATGTGCATACAGTAAAGCAAGAGTGGAGACACTTGCCAGTCGTACGAGAGCTTCATTGAGATCACGGAACTTTGGTCGGGTGTTTTGATTCACGTCTTCGAGGAGGAGGGTTGGATCTGGGTAGAGGTATCTGCAAACGAGCAAAAACCAGCTTGATGAGCACACGGCCATTGATTAATGCAAAAGAACTATGAAACGGACCGTTCAATATCCTGGGTTTTATGCCGCTTGTCGATCAAGTCCATTTTGGTCATCACATTGATATGTGGTATCTCCAATTGAACCATAGCACTCATAGCGCTCATGACTCCAGCAAAAAATTTGCTAGGATCCTCCACAAACTGTGAGTCCAATAGATATACTCCACAGACCCTATAATCCAGTCGTTGAAGGGCCTGCACTATTGTCTTCATGATTGGAAAATGTGTGTACAGCTCAATTTGACCGGGACAGTCGACAATCAGGTAGTCATCGTCATGTTCGCCGAGCTCTTCCTCTAAAAAGTCCAGGTTGTTTGTGAGGAATTCGAGGCAGTATATGAGCCCACCATTCGGGCCGTATCCGAGTTCTTCCTGAACGTCTTCAAGTGTGATGAGATCCCGGATATCTGCAGGTGGTTGCGCGAGAGTGAGTCTCTCCTGTCGCTAGTCACATTCACAGTGTAGATCCAAGCTGTTGGCGTCCCACATGTGAACTCTCTGTCCAGATCCCCCAAGCTGTTACCTATTGATGGCTCGTACGTAAATCTCTCTGCGGCGGGATCGAGATTAACAAGGTGTACTGTCCGTTTTATCGTTTCACAATGAGTCATTATTGTTGAGCAATATGTAGACTGCCACACCATGATATGTCAATCAACTTTCGAGTTATGGATGAGTTGCAAGATCATACCTTTCCGCTTCCAGCTGGCCCCATGACGATTTGACACATTTTCCCCCTTCAAGTTTATATTAGATCCATATTGCTCACTTGTTCAAAATAATACCCAAATCCATCGTCTTTCCTTACATCTTGCCAATGTTTTTGCTTCCAGAAAAATCACTTGTCCAAAACCTCAAATGATCTTTCCGAGTCTCAAAACTCTCCAAAAAACAATTCACGTCCTTTAAAATTATTTGCGCCAAGCAGCTGACCTAATGCGCGTGTTGCTGGAAAAGCGTATTGTGGCCAGAGAGGCGCTCCTTACCCCAACTCCGCTCTGCCCTCCGTTTTTGTTTTGCATCCGCTTTCTTTTGATCGTATCTTTCCGACCTACAATACCTATAAGCACGCTCTCGATACCCCATATTGCATTAGATTTGCGAGTCAGATACCAATATTTGCACAATACCACGCCGAATTTCTAAACCGCGGGAGCCGGAAACGAAATGTCGGAGCTGAAATTACAGAAACTGATTGGTGAGTGTGTAGAGGGTGTTCCAGGGCAAGCGCAGATAAACCTGCTGCAAGCCGCAACCGTGTTTTTGTAAAGTATGGCTAAAACCGTCACAATAACCACAGCATTGAACGAGCGTCTCAGGCAAGATGAGGAATTGCCGCGAGTGAAAGTTTCGGAAGCGAGCAAAGCGTGAGTAGCTCCTCGAAAAATGTCCTCTGGCGATAGATGAACAGTTTACTGAATTCCTCGACCGCTCTATCCCCAATCAGACTGGTGACGTTTGTAACATCAACTTCGGAACCGCTTACATCAAATCTGAAGCCCGAAGAGAACCCCTTCACGAGGAAGCCAAAGGGCGGTGGTTGTACAATCTTGTAAATGAAGCAGGTGCCCGAGTCGAAACCGTATAATTTAGAAAAAGCGTATGTCTTGCGGGGTGGAAAAATAGAGACAAGTTTAATGCACGTATTACAGTGGTTGACGGCTGCGTGCGGGCCCACTCTGGAACAACGACCCTCCTGCTCACATTCTGCATCGGTGTGTGGACCTCCAGTAGCATTGATAACAATGTGAGGGACAACAGAATTTACAAAGTGCCAGTCGAACGGAGCCACCAACTTCCAATGCACTTGTTCTTTCATCGGGTCATCTCTGTGATGAATGCATTTACAGCATCAAGCCCACTCTCCCCATCGTTATCATCACGCATCAAACTACATGAAACAAAGGATATAGGATTTGGTAGATGCTCAAACTTGAAAGGTTCACCCTCGTTCCCAAGAAATTCGTCATCCTTCTCCTCATCCTGACTCTGCACCTCGGCAGACCTCGTCTTGCGGAGATGGTCACTTGTAAAAAATACAAGGGTGCATCAGAGCCAGCCTCCAGTTTGCAAGGAATGGTCATGTTAACTTACATTTCTCCTTCCAGCATCGTTTGAATCTTATCTTCCTTCAACGCTAGAAGCATATCGTTCTTATTGCACAGTACGAGAATCGGAATTTCATTTCTCTGAGTGTAGCGATTTGCTAAAATATCGTACAAGTATTCCGCTGCCGAGCGAAGCTGTCTCAATATTGTCGTGCTGTCAACGACGAATACGATGCCTGCCGTGACAGGGAGGTATTCAGTATATTTAAATCGAAGTTTCTCATGGCCCGGTAGATCGACGACATGGACGGGACGCTGTTGGCTTTTACCATGCTATCATGTAGACATACAGGATATGATGAGTAATGCTTTATCCATCGCCTCCAAAAATTAGTGCTCACCTTGTGAGATATTGGTACAAATCGTCCCTCATTTTCCGTCATAGAGGTATGCGTATCAACCATCTGCCCATTCCGAAGCTGTAAGGAATGAGGTATCTGTTACGGCGGTGCAAGCGACATATCACGAAGGCAACTATCGTAAACGCACCAACCTTCACGTAGAGGACTGTTTTTCCAGCATCCGACAGACCAGCCAGCAGGAATGTGTCCTGTTTATGCCCCCTCGTCTTTGAAAAGACGATAAATGTACCTTTTAAGGAGCGTGTAAGTGAAGCAACTCAAAGGTATTTCACGGGCCGTGTACTTACTCAACAACAAGACGATCACCAAGGCTGCCAAATAAACCAAGGACAGAGGGTCGCTTCCCTTGAGTAAAAGCCATGGTGGCAAGCTTTCGAAAAGAGCAGCAACAACGCTGTCTTGTGACATTTTATGACAGCGGGTAATGGGAGATGTTGGCAAACCGCCAGGGTTGAAGGCCACGTTTTGTAGGCAACTTGAGCTATTTAACCTTTCTGGGGTCAACCGTGAAAATAACAACGGCGGGAGGCCGAGTTGAAGAGATCGCTGCTGCCAAGATGTTTGGACTTTGAGCCAATCACAAAATAGGACACTCTTTTAGTTTGGATAAACGTCTAGTCGCTTGCTATAAAATACATTACCGTCGGTGTTGAGCCCCAATTTTGGGACCTGGCGGCCTTTCGTTCATTGGCGAGAACCAGCGCGTTAAAAGCTCCAAAAACGACGCTTTTGCCCAGCACATTGCCCGACTTTCTCAATCTAGACTCTATAGACGGCATCTTTTATCTAACCCGATCAGCAACATCACAACATGGTGCAACTGAAGCTACCGGAACATCCTCCCAAGGTATTGGTTTTCTCGGACTTTGATGGGTAAGTCAAAACTATCATCCTGGTTTAGACAATGCCTGACTCGTAATAGCACCATCACCACACAAGACACGGGAACGCTGTTGATTGACCATTGTATGGGCTATCAGAATCGAAGAGCGTTAGGTTAACCTCCCTATCTTGGTTTTCCCAGCTAGAAAAAACACCTAACGTCCATGTGCAGATGTCCAGATCCTAGACGGAACGCTTTCCTTCCGAAGTGCCGTAGCTGACATGTGGAACAGGTGTGTTCACGTCCTGAACATGACAAAAGCATTTGAATAACACCAACAAACAGTGTCGACTTGAACTGGGACGAGGCTCTTAGACTCTTGAAAGGTCGGCACTGAAAATCCATTTGGTGTCCTCATGGTTTATTGAAATCAAACAAACAGATGTCAAGATTGATTTAGGGTTTGAAGAGTTTCACCACTTTTGTAATATACAAAGGATCCCATTAGTGGTTCTCAGCAGGCAAGCGCCATGTAGGGTCAAACTAAACGGCCATCATACATTTGATCTCACCCCCGTCTCGTCGATAACAAATCCAGCGGTCTGAGCCCATTAGTAAAGATGTTTCTTCAGGGATATGCGGAAACCAACGATCTTATGGAAATCCTGGCCAACGATGTTTTGATCACTCGGACAGGAGACACCTCCAAGTGGGAAATCGTGTATCGTGATGAGAGGTAAGTTTGTCACATGAACTCGCTGACATCAACTCATACTTACTGTCGTTTTGCTGCCGGTAGCCCCCATGGACATGACAAGAGCTTGGCCATTAAAGCCGCCAAAGAGCAATACGCGTCAAATCCGCCCTTGATTGTATTCGTGGGTGATGGAGTATCTGATATATCTGCGGCAAGAGTAGCGGACATTGTTTTTGCAAAGAAAGGGAAGGATTTGGAAAAGTGGTGCATCAGGGAGTCGGTGGATTATATTCCGTGGGAAGACTTCAGGACCATCTTGAATGTGGTAAAGGCAAAGATCTGTGCATGACAGTAGAAACAGGTTCATCTGCATTGTATGTATTTAGACCCAACTAGTGAACTTTGTCCGCCAGAAACGTGGACAACATATCAGGATCACAGACACCCCTCTATTTGCCTCGGGCTAAATATCGGCCTATCGGCTCATAGGCCCAAGGCGATTCAGCTGAAGGAAACTACAAGAGCCATCCACGCTAACGTCTCTGCTCCCGCATGCGGAGCTCATCGTCAAGATCCACAGCACCTCCCATATATTCATCTTCTTCACGTGCTACCGCGACTACGGCATCGCGGGTTGGACCAGGCAAACTACAAGAGAGGTTAGTTTGAATGTGCAGATAAAATAAAGACAATGGAGAAGATTTTACCTTTCCTTTGGCCTGGGTAGAGTGCCGTTAACCTGTTGCAATTTCTGAGCTTTGAACTCCATGACCTCTTGCGCGATCATTTCTGTGAAGAGAAAATCAGCCAATATTCAGGGTCATGCCAGCAAAGTTGACGTTGCTATTACTTTTCATCTCCTCGACAGATTCGACGGATTCAAATGAAAAGTCAAATTGACGGTCGTGGGAAGGCTAACGCACCAGGACTAAGTAAAGGTCACCCTCGTCTTGCAAAAAATCACACCCCTACCTCGTCCTCCATATCATGGTAGGCCTCTAGATATGGGTGAGCCAATGCTTCCTCGACTGTTATCCGAGCGGCAGGGTCGAATGTAAGAAGTTTCTCAAGTAGATCCAAAGCTATGTCAATGTATTTAGCAATTCTAATTGCTGCTCCGAAAGAATAGAGTTTCCTTGAATACCTGCTGGACTCGCTTTTGGGTACAGCTGAGCCCAAGGAATTTTCTTCATCTTTGGCAAACTGCGAATATACAGTTGCGCCCGTTCACTTCCAATCCTCCTGAGTGTTGCGTCATCAGGTGTTCCAAGAATACTCAAAATTTGGTTTAGTTGATCCACATCTAACAAATGAGATATGCTCGGTAAACGCTTGATCAGCGTGGATACATCAGAAACAGTCACTCACAATCGCGCCCTTTGAAAAGCGGCTTGCCACCACATAGCTCCGCAAAGATGCATCCGACCGACCACATGTCGACTATCACGGGGGTTTTGATGAGAATGTGAGATATTCGTACGATAATCATGGGTCACTCACTAGCTTTGGTGTAGCTCTTGAAGGAAAGCATGATCTCTGGCGCACGATACCATCGCGTCGCAACATACTCAGTCATGAATCCAGTTTGTGTGTCAGAAAGCCCACGGGCTAACCCGAAATCACAAATCTGGTGGAATCATTTAGTGTACGCACTAAACACCGCGGCGAGGTCTACCATATGCACACCTTCAATTCGCAATCGGCGTTAACAAGCAGATTCCCAGGCTTCAAGTCTCGATGCAAAACGTTGGCTGAATGGATGTATTTCAAACCACGGCATATCTGGTAAATGAAATATTGGAAATGCGCGTCTGTCAAGGGTTGCTCGGAGCGGATGATTTGATGTAAATCCGCCTCCATCAGTTCCTGCACGAGATATCTAAAGGCATTCCCAAAAGTCCAGTCAATACAAAGTGATTGAAACGCAATCGCCTTCTCAACAAAATGAAACTTCATACACTTCGTTAAAGTTATGAGGATCGGTGACGTCCATATCCAGCAGCGACGTTATCTTTGTTGCAGACACGGTGAGCAAAGCGTCCAACGCGTCATGCAGAATATTTGACCATCCACCTACATTTTCATGACCATTGAAGTGGCGCAAAAGCTTAATCTCTCGCAAAGCCCGCTTGGCAAGGATCGATTTCTCAAACACTTTCTGAACCTTCTTGATGGCAACTTCTTGCCCAGTTTCAAGATTCTGAGCAGCGCTAATATGCACACGCAGAAACAATATAATTAAAACATATCAGTCTTTGAAAGTCATTATCAACCATCGTTATCACAGGGACATGCGTTCTTGCACGATAACATCGCGCCACGTCATCCACACAGAAACAGCGCAAAGGATAGCATACCAGACAACTCCATAAGCACCCTGCCCCAGTTCGCGAACTAGCTTATATCTCCGCTCCATAACAGGCGGGAGCTTCAACTCGAGCTTGGACATTTTGTGAAACTTTCAAATCCTTGGTGTTCGTGGAAACGGAGGTGTGCTACGCTAGGATTCCAAGAGTTGAAACACGACTCCCGCAACGCTACACGTAGCGACGACTGTCGACGGATGAAATATGCGAAATGGCCGTGAAAGCGTGGCGATGGAATGCTCGGATGGGCGTTGGGCTACTGGCGAGACAGGATTGGGGGCGTGTTTGCGTTCGCCGACTGGTCGCTTACCGATGCCCTGGAACGGCTGTGCCACTGTCACGTGTGGTTCAGATACGCAGAAACGGAAAGTCGACAAGTTGGGATTTTGTTCGCTCGTCCTCATCAACCAAATCAACATGGCAGGACACCATCACCCAAAACCACCCGGCCTCGGGTTTACGGCCCCTCGTGTACGCGGAGTATGGGCTACGAAGCTCATGATGGCTCCCGTGTGGTTCTTTGTTTACTACCGAATGTACCACGATGGACCTCACCACTTTGTAAGTAACAAGTTGAAATTGCGCGAGGTCATGGGTAGCTGGGAGCGACAGTGGACATACCTGGTTTGACACCAAATGGTTACAGCAAACATAGCTTTATCAGCTGCAGAAATACGAGCACCTGTGTTTGGATCCCTGTTTGTTGGTACTCTTCTAACCGTCGCATTGCATTTCAGCTTCACAAACACTCTTGGGAGGAGCCAAAGAATATTGCATATCTCGAGGAGGTCGATAAGAAGTACGGCACAAACTATGCGACCGCAAATATGCACCACCACTAAATCGACGGAGGCGAGGGCTGTAATATAGAGACGGAGTCGATGGTGTCTAATAAACAAATATGCTTTACTTGCTACTGTGGATCAATATTCAGGCATCTATGAGGGTGCTCTGGCACACGTATGGCGTACGCTCGATATTTTCATTGAAGAGCGTCTTGCCAAGGACATTGCTCGCGATACGTTGTCTAACTTAAATGCTCCATTATCGATGTGTCAGTTCTACCCTCTTCGTTCTAAGATCGGGATTCAGTCTATCCCATTCCCTTCTTGCCATAGCGAATCCAGTGTCTGTTATCAATATCACTTGTGCCAAAGCAAACACCAGCGTGATGGCGTAAAAGAAGTTTGCGTTGCCACTTCCAGCATAAAGCCACAGATAATAGAATAGCGGGCCCAAAACGGAGGCGAAGAACAGCGCGTTGAAGACAAGGAAGGAGTGGCGCATGTCTACAGAGAATCGTCAAAATATGGACCATGCGACCGATTTTAGATCTAGGATGCTTACATTTAAACAACTCCCGGTTCATCGAAAAGAAAGTGAGATATAAAGCGGTATCACCGAGTGAAGGGTACGATTTAAAAATCGCCATGATGGCTGTCAGCAGGAAAGCTACGAAAAGCGGATGGTCTCTAAATTCAGCAGGGGTTCAGTATCACGCACGGTTGGATCACGATTTGCTTTTGCAGAAATAATCATAGCACACATACTTGAACACCATCGAAATTGGAACGACGAAAACAAACAGCAATATTTGGAATACGCATAGGAAGAATGTTCGGAACTGGTCAAACATTTCAATGAAGAAGTACCAGAACAATCCAATATTTGGGGTCAAGTCAGGAACGAACAAGCTTGATGAACACCATACGATTAATAAACTTAGAATTATGATAGATATTTGCCAAGCAACTTACATAACCCCGTAGGTGGATTCCAAAAACTGCCATGATCCTATGAGTAGGTACGACAATCCGAGGAGTGCAACAGCGTAACCGACAAAGAAAGGCAAGCTGGTCCGGATTTCCCTGTAAATCTAGACCGGCAGTTTGAGCGACTCCGAGTATAATTTCAAATCAGAAGGAGTATCTCACCCCGACATGGCTATTACGAGCTAAGATGAGCACCGCAGGTGCGACCATCATTGCCGGATAAAGACTAAGGTACGCTGCTATTGCTATGCACAGCATGGAAAGACTCCTGTTTCCTGGGTTGGCAGTGGATGAAACACGTCAGATGTACTCTTGCGGCGAGCAGCAAGAATAAAAGATTTGGTGGTATAGCTTTACCTCTAATTGCAAAGCGGAGCCCATGGATGACTGCCAAAATTGTAAACAATAAGGTGCTCTGAGCTAGGCACGTCATTATGCTGAATGGATTTAGAAGGTAGATCGATCCAATGTCTTCTGCTTGGAGTAATACATCAACTGGTCGAGTAATATCTTGCGGTTGAGATGGAGTCTTGGTTGCTTTTGGTCGCTTCTTCGGCGGCAGAGTAGTAGCAGGATCATCAACCAGCCAAGGTGGTATCAACGTATCTCCGTTATATTTTTCTTTCATCTGATCAGTAGGAGCATCCCTCTTTAACCCGGCCGTTTCCTGGGTAAGGGGTTCCGTTTCTTCTTCATCGCTCTCTTCCTCCAAAGGCGCTGGCAATGTAGGTTTCACCGTAGGCTCGGGCCACACCTCTTCCTGTAGAGTCTTCCGCTTGTAGCCTGCAATTTCCACCAAGCCGCGCGCTATCCAATAGTCTAGTGCCACGAAAAGGAACGGAATAAAAATTGGAGGAAGGAAGTTGAAAACGGCTAGAAGCAAAGGTGCCTATGTAAAGAAATAAAATCAAAACCGAGGCGTGTATTTGGAAGGAATAATCTAGCACGCACTTGGTGATAAACACCGCCATCATAAGGTGGCAGTCCGTGCTGGAACAAGTGCAGGCCTTCCTGGACTACAGTACAGCATTGAGCCCAAATGCTTGAAGAACAACGTATCTTGGTATTCCAGTGTACGTACATCTTTTCCAGCTCGTCACCGGTGTACTTGTTTCCACCCGCTGTTGGAAGAATGAGGATGCATTGGTGTAGAAAAACAGCGCCAATCGAAGTGCGATCCCTGTCCAAACTGGGATGCGAACAACAGGGTCCTCATATTCATCATCATTATAGATATCAGGAGATTCCTTCTCAGAGCTTGTTGACGCTGGTTTTGACATTTAGCGATCTCAGAAAGACTCGAAACGGAACGACAAGGACGAGGTGCTTACCCATTCTCGTGTGACTCACACTGGCAGATCCACCAACTTGCTCAGTCCCTTTGACTTTCACTCGAGAACCATACAGATGCTGCCATCACCTACCGCATTTGCTAGGGGTTTGCCCCTCAGAACGTTTGCAATTGCGACGATAGATAAAGCATTTTCAGTCTCCAAAAAATCCGCATTCACGACAACAACATCCGGCAGCAGCGAACCTGAACTTTGCTTCGACAATGTCATAATTGGGGCAGGAGTGGTAGGTGGGCAACTTATTGGCCTCGCTTCCCCATTACTTTCTTGCCTCCTTGTCCTGATATCTCAAATTTTAGGCTTGGCCATTGCCGAAAGACTGAGCCGGCAACCCAAAACGACAACTCTTGTGCTCGAACGACATGCGTCATTTGGAATGGAAACATCCTCCCGCAACTCTGAGGTCATACATGGTAAGTGCGTAGGGCCTGGAGCTCTTACAATATTCCCAATTTTCTAATTTTTCATCCTGATTTCTAGCTGGCATTTACTATCCTGTCGACTCGTTGAAGACCCGGCTTTGCACCCGCGGAAACCGTTTGCTCTATTCTTTTTGCTCCCAACACTCTATTCCCCATGCACGAATAGGGAAATGGATCATTGGATCAGAACCAGATCAGTTCTTGTATTTGAGAAATATGAAAGAACGCGCGGAAAAACTCGGTGTTCCAATGCATTTTCTGTCAATGAAGGAGGCAGCACACGAAGAGCCGAACGTCATTGCAAAGGAAGTCCTAGTCAGTCCTACTACAGGAATAGTAGATTCACATGCTCTGATGGAATGCCTGGAGGTCAATATAACTGTTACAGGATTTCTTTTCCCCACATCCCTCTGAGCTGATTTCTATTACATCCAGGCCAAGTTCCAGTCTCGTGGCTCTGATGTCGTCTATCACACTTCTGTCAGTTCGATATCCGCCACGTCCTCGGGATATCGCATCCGCACCTCTGACACACCCCCCACGATCATACATGCACGCAACGTGATTAACAGTGCGGGACTGTACGCAGATGATGTAGCCGCCATGATAGCACCAACATCGCCATATCGCATTTACCCATGTAAAGGCGTTTACTATACGTTTGCCGGACGCTGTCCGCCAGTGAAGCGTTTAATATATCCCACTCCTGAGAAAAACCTTCGGGGGTTGGGTGTGCATTCCACTGTTGACCTTGCTGGTAGAGTCAAATTTGGTCCGAATGCATTTTACGTGAATTCAAAGGAGGATGTTGGTGTACAGGAGGATGATGACGTGAGCCAGCAGTTTGCCGAAGCTGTTAGTAAATATTTAAGAGGAGTGACAAGAGAGAATTTAAGGGTCGATTATGCAGGTATAAGGTGAGGCAATGATAGCTAGTGTGATATCTTTGATGTGCGCTCTAATCCTTGGTACCGTTACGCGTTTTAAAAGACCAAAGCTTTCGGGACCTGGTGACCCTTTCCATGACTTTGTCATTGAATCATCGAAGGAACACCCTGGGTTCATTAACTTGCTCGGTATAGAGTCCCCAGGGTTAACCTCATCCTTGGCAATAGCGGAACATGTAGAAAAGATGTTGGGATACGACAGAGTGGACGATGGATGGGACAATATCTAGTGCCGCCGGAGAGTTTGATGGCAACTACCGCCAGATACCGCAATTTATGTCTTGCGAATGGTGAGGCAGGCGTCGCGGACGGTATCGGTCAGATCGAAAGTGCCTGCACATTGCATCAATGTTACCCGACTGCACTGCTGATACGCTTGGCATTGTTAACATCATTTTAAGAAGTAGACTCTACATAGCTACAAAATACATGCTCCGCATGGCTTCAGTGCATGCCAATATATATACACATTCTATTTCCAAACCTTCACCACACCATCTCTACCCGCCGTTATGAGCATGGGAAATGGTAGAACTGTTCTGACCGCGTCCACAATTGCGTCTCGATGGCGGACTAATGTTGGGCTTGCCACCATTCCAACACCAGAGCCTGTATTTGTCGTGCGCGGTTGTTGAGAGCTACTGGCGGTTCGTAAAAGTCTCGGCGACGACACAGAACGTGAAGCGGACGTGCTTGTGCTTCCAGGGACAACGGAGGAAGCTGTTGGGGTAAAGTGGTGTGTTGGCGTATATTCAAAGTTGAACTGAATATCTCCGAATTGGTGTGAGCTGAAAGCGACAAGGATTATTTTAGATCATTAACGGCGAGTATCCACAACGAGTTATCGTCGGTCAACGAACCTGTATCGCGGAAGGGGATCATCGGGCTCCAGCCCAGTTACGACATACGACTCTTCGATATCGGTAAAGGACCATAGACGCACTTTCCGGTCAGTGCCAGCGGTCAGCATGTAGGGTGCGTCCGGGAAGGTCAGGAAAGTGAATACGCTGGTATTAGCACTTGCTGCTATCGTTGTGGTATCAGATGTCGCCCTGGGCTTGGTTCCGATGAAATCATCAAGGTCCGGTGGATGCACAGCCTAAAGTGCAATTGTAAGCCATTGGATAACATGAAGGCAAACGTCAACAGGCTTAAAAATTGACATACTTTTAAGCCGGTACCATAGACTTTATTCATTTCCTCCTCTATGTCGGTTCCATGCGGACCCGCGGCGACCACACACCACACCTGCTGGCATTCACTGGAATCCACGTTCCACACTGAAACTTCCTGTGTGGGTCCGTCAACCGCTACGGTAATGAACAAACCTTCAGCGCCACCCCATATTCCCATCCGATGAATCGGTTTTCGAGAAGGGTGCGCCCAAACTTTCACCTGTAGTTTGAATCGCAAGTCCCAAAGTGTAAACACTCCGCGGTGGGTTCCCGTGATCAAGAAAATCTTCTGCTTGTCGAGCACCATGGCTGTAACCTTGCCATGTTGGGGAGGACAGTCGAAAGACCATACTTCGGTCATGGTTCGCAGGTCGATGCCACAAAGCTTGCCCTTTGCCGTAACGTAAACGAGAACGGAATGTGTTTCTAGAGGCAGATACTCAGTGATTGCTACAAACCTTCATATTCGAGGCCATTCTCGTAAACTTACCGGTATCATAGTGTTCTAAATGTTCCACATAATCGTTTTCAAGATGCATGGTGCGAACAGGGTGGTATCCGATATACCGGCAAACGCCCCCCCTGTTGACACATTCCACCCTGCGGAGTGTCTATTAGCATCTGACGTACAAGTGAGTTGCCCTTCGTAGTTAGTCACCTGCAAACATGGATGGCTCCATCTTCTGACGCGGAAGCAACGCTATGCGTGTTTTCACAGAAAGTCAACGCTTTAACCTTCCCCTCTGCGACAGATCCTGGTCAACAATGAACTACCGAGTAATGAGTGTCGGCTTACCATGTCCTGTGTACGTCAATCTCGCCCGATTTGTTACGTTCTTCTCCAATCGTCCGGTATCCCAAACTTTGACAGTTTTGTCGTCGGAGCAAGTGACGAAAAAGGTGTTGTCCGCCGAGATCCTCAAACAATTTATAGATTCGCGGTGTTCAGCAAGGTGAGCAACCAAGATCCCTTCCGGGCGCCAGCCACTCCAATTGTGACTGGACGTCGAGCTTCCTTTCGCACGACGTGGCCGCTGGGCAGGTGCATTAGCTGCAGTTCTTATAGAAACCTTTGGTCCTAGCTCTAATCGCAATGCAAACAATGAATGGACAACGCTTTTGATCCTTGATCACAATAGGCGGTACCTGGAATAGGAGGAGGAAAGTATTCTCGTACTTTCTTGGCCACTAGCCGTCGAACATACTTGTCTTTGCCCTCTATGTTATCAAGTAACAGACGTGAGCGACGGACGGTATATAAAATGACTTGCTTAAGGATAAAAGTATACCAAAGTTATTCCCCATCATCCCACTCCTAGTGCTTAGTCCAGGGTTTTGACCATCGCCAGCAGTCATAAGCGATATGTGATCTGATACACTGGCTGCATCATCGTTCGTTGTTGAGGTTACTATGCTGCTAGCATCACTTCCTGTTCGTGAATGACCTCTCCTTTTGCGATTGTGCGGCGCAGAAGCCATTGGTGAAGCTCTTCCCGGCACTGCCAACAAGCTATCGAGAACTCCCCCACCAACGGAAGGGTGCTTGGTCCTGGATAAGGGCACTAGGACATTGGCTGAAGCGCTACGGGGCATAGCTGCAGAACTGACGGTAGTGGATGTAGCGTCAGTCCCGGTCTCGCTGAGGCGTTCTGACATTAACGAGGTGGGTGAGGTTGCATAAGGCTCCCCCATCGCCGGCGAACGTGCCCTAACGTTCGGGTGTTGCATAAGCGATGTGTCGGAGGCATTTCTTCGATGCGTCGGACTTCTAAGCTGTTTTACGGATGCAGATACAGGAGACAAGCTGCGCGTGGGATGGAATACTTGGGAAACATTCGAGTCGGAGGGTGCGCGTGACATCCACGGTGCATTTGGCAGACCAGCGTCAGAAACCTTCATTGACTGGCATCAGTACAACTTGGCGGAGAGCACGCTCAGTCTCAGTAGGGATTTACCAGGAAGCTGGGCCGGAAGTCTTCATTTGGAGAAAGGAATAACGTATGTGGGGTGATTCCAAAGTTTTTGAGGGCTACCAGATCAGACTAAACGATTAAGAACGTTAGCAAGAGAACCCGAAGGTGACACATTGCTGCCTATTAAGTACCTTTCCCTCCAATTCGTCAGGATATGCCCATTGATACTGCATATCCGCTGCGGACTTTCTGTTCCCATGATGTTAAATTTTGGTCTTCGTAACGATCATCCTCATAGATCCATCTCACCTCAGACGCGATTGCGTTGCTTTCGAAATGTAATATTTCATTGCAAAGAGCTTTTCCTTATCTTCGTCGGTCATTCCGAGCTCCCTCAGTCGCTGCAGAAGCTCATTGCTATGTCGTACAATTTCAGCCTCCTCATCAGACATTGATGTGGGATAGTCAAATCAATTCACCTTTCTGGACCCTGGCTGACTTTTCCTCTTTCCGCCGGACTGGCAGCATCGACGACACCATGTAGAGGCCGGTTGTATTCCATGCCTCGATAGCTACCCCCCGATAAAACGCGTTCTCGATCCCCGGCTGCAGCTGCTTTTGATGCAAACGCCAGCGTCTGATCATACAGCACCCTACTAATCTGAAGTTGTGATTAACATTCATGGTGGGGATGCACTGAACAATGGCTTCTCAAGAGGCATTACCGGATTTTTCAAACTCTCCAGCAGGTTGACTTCGGTGATGTCTGCGATGTCAGTCTTCAAAAAAGGACTGACGATGGGATATAAGATACACCGGACATCAAGTTGCGGCAAAAGACGCGCGGCGCACGAGATGAAGGCAATAGCTCCTAAATACGCGCGCGAACCATTCGGGTCAATGCGCGGATACAAAAAACCATCGACGTCTCTCACTGACCAAAGCGGATCCATGTATTCGGGTGGCAGACTAGAGGGGCAACGGTGCCTGCTAACTCTTTCAACTTTGTCTTCTGCAAGAGACCCAGTTCTGCCAACGATGTTAAAGCGTTGAGGACTTTCTCGATCACAAATTCCTCGGCATCTTCAACATAGAGTTCAATTAGAACAACCACAAGGCTGCGACGGTGTTGCTCCTCTTACCTGTCAGAGCCTGCACCATCAGAGGCAAGATATATTCCTCCAAACTTCGTCCACCAACGAAGGTGCCAACACCCACGATGCTCTCAAAAAACGCACTGACCAGACAAAATTAGCGTGGGAATGGCAGATTTTCTTAAATATTGCTACCTGCGGAGCTGCCAATCAGTGTCGTTTAAGTAGGTAATCATATGTGAGAGGAGAACATCATTGGCCTTTTGTCTCCCGAAAATGATGCATAAGCGGGCCATTTCCGATAGTAAGGTTCTTTTGACGAGAGGATCGGGATCGATAAGTAGTGTTATAACCTCCTCTTGTATAATCTCTTGTAGATCTCGCAGGCCGGAATCATATGTGATCTTGGTACAATGCGTCAATTTTCAACTCAACAAAACTCGTAATGTGGTTAGTCTCTCGTACCTGCTGGTATGGGTCGCCATCAGCTTCGAGTTCGGAATGAGGGTTATCCCTGAGCAGCTGGGACAATTCAAGGAAACGCAACGCCGTTTCCGCTGCCATTGTGTTTCAGTAGCATATACGTGCGATTTTCCGCACTTTGTGCTTACCTATAGCTGGGACACATTGGGCATATTTGGCCCGGACAAATGCATCTGGATCACTCGAAAACCTTCGCAGGCTGGGAAGTATGTACTCTGGGAAAATATTCGCATCCGGAGGAGTGATACGCTCTATCATGCCTAACTATTCCAGACCAGGAGATATCAGTAAACTAAGGAGCGGTGGTCGCCATATTGTTGCCTACCAGTTGCGTTAACGTAGTCACAGCAGTTGCTCTCACATAGCCACAATCGTCATCGAGAAGGGCTACAATGTAAGGTACAAGACGGTCCAACCGTGGCTCGTCGGAGAGATGCACTGCTAGTGCAAGTAGCAAATCAAGGGCGAAGAGCTTTGAAGACGGTTGCCCTACGTTGCGCAAGGCAGAGCAGATTATTGTGGTGAAGATCAAACAGCCGTCACCTACCGAACACAGGACATGAAAGTTAGAGAATTTAGAGAATACCCGGTCCAAGTCTTGGGAGAACTGAGTAAACTGACCTGCGCCGGAGCCTCGTGCAACTTCGCCGCACGTAATCGGAAAATTGGGTATATTCACGGCAAGAGACAAGCAGCCCTGAGAAAAGCAGTAAATGCCAACGATCATGAACAGATATAGCAAGAACGAGGAACTTACTGTTAGCCACAAGGGAGCCACAAGTAAAAATCAAAAATCTGGTCAGTATCGAATAGAGCTCAAGTAGGATACAAGTACATCACTCGGTATCCAAGTCTTAGGCTGATACAGACCTATATGCCCGGGCAATGCGGCTAGTCCAGGAGTACGCTCCCCCTCTGGCAGTTCGCTTACTTCATCTTGAGTGGATTCGTTCATAATTTCCAAAGCGACGGCAATTTTGTCAAAGTCGTGGTAAATACGTTCAATTTTTCCGTCTGCCAGGGGATTAGTTGATACTGTTGCGTCTCCCAATGAGGCAACATAGTTGTGAAGAAATGTGTAGAAGTACTCAGGAAAAGCTTTCCCAGCCCTGATGAACATAGTAGCGGTATAAGTGTTTACTCCAAATCACTAGTACTCCACCATTACCACTCAGCAAGATACGTCTCGGCTGTCTTCCTATTAGCTGGATCCAGTCGAATCATGTGTTTTATCATGTTCTGTCAGTGCAATATTAGCCATATGCTCATTCTGAACGTGAACATCCAGTCCCCGCTCACTCTTATATGAAGGTCATCAATCCTCTCCAGTTCCGGTGAGGGATCGTAATCCCCACTTCGGTAACGTAGCAGCTGAGAAAGGGAGAACAGTGGGGTTCCCTCCAAAAAGAGCTCTGCGATGGTACATCTATTGTAAAGAATAGAAGATTACTCGCTTGACAAAAGAACTCATGAGATAAAAGACTAAAATACCCTAACGAAAAGATATCCATGGATTCACACAAGCTCCCATCTTTGTCGCTAAACAACGTCTCTCCTGGCGCATAGAAGCGTTCTGGAGCAAGATAACACACGCGGCGCGAGGACGCATCGAAGAAGAAGGAGAAGTCTGCGGGGTTATCCTGCATGATGTTAATCTAATGATACTCGTGTAATTGCAAGCATCCATTTTTCAGTGTATCCCACCTCTGGAAGGAAAGTTGGCTTGAAGCTGCTAAAGTCGGTCAAATAAGCCCAATTCCAGCTGGTGACGAGAATGTTTTCGGTTTTGATGTCGCCGTGATAGATCTATCTCAAAGGCATCATTAGGGTGTAATCAACCTATTATAGTAATTACCACCTGGGTCATACATGTTGAGCATGGGCCGCTGCCAATCCTGTCAATATTTGGTATGCTATCCATTTTTTCTCAATCGAAGCCAAGAATGGACGAGTACTGCACGGCCCCAGCGTTTACCATTTGGGGGTCTACGTCAAAAGCTTGTAGTGTGTGCTATACCTTATACGGTCATATAAGTTGCTGTAAAGGTGCTGCCTAATCATATACGCCGCTCGATCCGTCTCGATAATCCGTTGATAGGGGAAAGCATTCGGGATGTCGAGAAGAATATCACGTTCCGCTATTTTTTGAACATCTTTAGCATGCTTTCATCATTTACCCCGCCAGAACGTTTTCCACGCGATACCTTTTAGTTCTTGGACGTACTTTCGCAGTGAGATGCCTGCATCAGGTTTTATAAAAATCTTGACAACAACGAGACCTTCACGGTGTTTGCATCTTATCGTCTTCATAAAATGACCACTTCCCAAGCTTTGATAATAACATGCATATACTAAAGTTAGCAGCAAGACCCACACAGGCTGCATGTAATAAAATACTCATTCTTTATACCTCTTCTCGTATCTGACGTCCGATAACTCACTGACGTAACTATCAATTCCGGCACTCGCACTTCGCGGCGTAGCGCTAGAGACTGTGTTGCCCATTCTTCAAGAGTACCAGCCCCTACCGAATATACTAAACTCTTAGTTTCCTATTTGTGAGCATTGTAGATGGGCAAAAGACGTAGCGCTACCGCCGACTCACCTCGAGATGTGCGCGGATGTGGCACAGTCGCTATCGGTTCTAATGCTAACCGGATGCAGCCATATCCGTAAGCACAATACTCTGCAGAACCTTACGCTTGAATAGGCGACCCATCGGATAGCCCAGGGACATCCAAATAGGCAAGGCGGGGTTGAATGGTTGGTATTGCAAGGATGGAAAAGCGGTCCCGCATTGAGAAGACATGTTTCTCTCCAAAGAATTAAACAAGAATTTGAAGAGAGCTCGTCAGAGTGTGATGGCAAAACAACCCATCAAAGCCCTAGGATTTACCGCTGCAGTGAGAGCACTGCACCTCTTTATGCCATTGCTTGGTCTGCATGCATCTGTTGGATTCCAGCTGGGGTCTGTAACGATAATAATACGTTCCAATAAAAGAGAAAGGTCAAAGTGAGCACCTTGCAGAGCGTCCCAATTAGATTCTGTTGCCCGCTGTGCGTCTGCATTGTTCAACCGTAGGGTGTATTTCTGAATTGGCCGGCCCGTACTGCTCAATACAAGCTTTCTGTAAGGAATGTCTCGACATGTGTGCCTTTGGGTACATAAACCTTGTTCAAGCCGTTAACCTCAGTATCGGAACCTATACTACATCTATAGAGAACTACATCTATACACGGGCTTTTGTGGTCGTTACCTAGCACACGCTATGCTCGGGCACCTCATCAATTATATTCATCGAAGACGCTCTCCTAGCATGACGGCGAGAATCGCACCGTCCGGTTAGATTAGCAGGCTGTGGCCATGAAGGAGCTTCAGGATGATCCGGAGGTGACAACATTACCGTAGATCCCGGAGGTGAAGAACCCGTAGAACTGGTTCGCGGGGTTGCCGACAAGCGCAAGGGAGAGGGAATAAATGGAGCGGGCAGCCCGTCTAGTGAGCCCTGTTCTGCAAAAGAGCGTGATCTCCCGTGTAGATTTGGATTTCTTGTGGTAGCCAGTCCAAGTCCCGGGATAGCTCCAGGCATTCGATTTAAGGAATCTACAGATGCGGATATGCGCATCCGATTTGGCTTTCCCTCCAAATGCTTCAGCAGTAGGCTCGGTAAAACACCACCAGTTCCAGCATGCGTGGATGAGGTATCAGTGGACTTCCCGTTCAGCCGAGCACTCAATTGGGGCTCCTCGTACAGTACCCTTCCTGATCCCAGTCTCTGCGCGTCCAGGTTACTCAATAGGGGAGAAGATGAAGAAATGTCTTCCGCAGCTGGTGTTGGAGGCGCCGAGACTGTTCTGCATGTCTTTTTCCCGCCTTTCCCTTTCAGTTTATTCATGATCTGTTCATTAGATGTGGTCAACAATGTAGTCTGACTGTTGCATGGACTGTCCGACATGCTATATCTACCTTGGTCACAAACATCATCGCAGGCTGGAATGCATTTTCCACTTCCTCCGCGGTCACTTCCTCAAATACACAATTTTCTTCAGTCGGCAACATTGGATCTTCTCCATCTTTCGTAATCCAAGGATGGACCCTAATGTCTGCGAGAGTAATTCTATCATCGGGATTCTTGCGCAGCATGCGGTAGAGAAGGTCCTGCAGCGACGGAGAGAGAGTGCTCGAGATCTCTGCGCTAGCTTTGATTATTTTGTCATAGAGCTGAAGAATGCTCTCCTCTTGCCACGGCGCGCGCCCGTGAACTAGACAATATAGAGTAACTCCTAATGCCCATATATCCACAGCAAAACCCTTTAGCTGCTTCGTATGACCTGAAAAATGTCGTCTGCATTAGCAAAATTTAAAAGACCTTGAGCAGCATCAGTAGTTAAATACTTTGACAAGCTTCTGGGGGACTGAAAAGCGGTGATGCATTCTTGTCATCAAGCACAGGTTCTTCCTCTCCGTCCTCGAACATGCTCGAAATGCCGAAATCTGCGATCTGCACCACACCTAAAGGTGGGGCCGCCTTTAACAGTAGATTCTCAGGTTTCAGATCTCGGTGAATGATTCGTTTCGAATGCACTAATCACAATGACGAGGTTAAAGGCACCTTCAACGCGACGACTGTACGAGACAGCAACTTACGATACTCTAAACCTAGGACCACATCGCGAAAATATTTCCGAGCCAAGTCTTCGCAGAATGGATTCACGCTGTCCTTCAATTGAAGCTTCATTATCGGACCGAACTCACATAGTTCAAAGACTGAAATCCACAGTCAATTGTTTACCCATGTATGAGAACGGAAATGCATACAATCACGTACTCATATACAGATTGTCCTCTTTTCCGTCATCCAAAACCTCTACCAGCGCATTGATGTTGGGATGTTTCGAAAGCTTTTTTAGGATAGCGACCTCCCGCTTGACGCTAGCCAAGTGATCCATTTCTGGGTCCCCCCCACTCGCACCAGCGCTGAAGCCTGTGTTTGACCATCGAAATTTCTTCCGTAGTCTGCTTTTCGAGATGATTTTGCACGCATAGTATCTCTGATCTTGTTCGTTTCGGCATAGCACAACTCGCCCATATGCGCCCGAGCCAATATCCCGAATAATGTGGTACTGATTCACCTTTCCTTGAGTTTCTTCAGGCTCGCCTAAAGGGCTGACCAGGGTATGACTAGTTTCATGCATTGAATATATCGTTGAAGTCTCAATGACTTGATGTCCTAAGGGACGTCTTCGATCGTACTGGTTCCTGGACGCAGGGCGTTCACCCTTATTCAAGTTGAAGTCCATTGACCGGGATCGCTTACTTGCAAGCACACTTGTGCTCGGCGTCGGAGGGAGGGTTGCCAATTGGGTTGGCAAAGAAACAGACGTTTTCTCCGGTACCGCATTGGGTGATATTGACGTTGCTGGACTAGGAAGTGACTCTACTTTCCCGTCCACGTCGTCGGGGCCGGAGCGTTGTCGGAATGACATTGACCAATTGCTTGCTTCCACAGAACGAATACGCGGGTTTGATCGAGATGGATGCCGGCCAAGTGTCCCAGTCGAGGTCGTTTGGTCCCCAAAATTTCGAAATGTCATCCCTCCTCGTGAGCCAGATCGTGGCATAGATGTGCGAAGGTTTTGAGAAGATTCGGTGCAACTTCGGTTCTCTATTCTAAAATCACTGTAGTGCCCCAGGGAAGAAGTGGACCCCGACACTTTCATTGGCAAGCTAGTATTACTCCTGTTGTTGAAGATGGACGACCCCAAGGAGGCCAGGCTTCTAGATAATCGTTTGAGGGAGTTTGAAGAGGGGGATGGGGTGATATGAGCGGCGACGGAAACGGCAGGTTCGGGAACATGGGCAGCATTGGCTGAGAGACTATACAGTGACGAGGATGCTTGCATACTACTATTCGAAACTTGTGAGAGACTCCCGCCTTTCTGTTTCCGTTTCTGTTTCCTGTCGTCATAATCTGCCACTTCTGATAAATAATCTGGTTGAATAGCGATGGGAATAAATGTATGTATGGTACGAATCGGATCCAGGATGAGGGAGCTTTTTGAACTGTCACCGCCGATGGAGCTAGTCGACGGACGTGAGCTGGAGACAACGGCCGACGAAAAAGATGATTGTCGTCGCTCCAAATGGGGGCGCTGTTGGTCACTGAGCTGACTTCGGCTATCCTCCTTACGTACGCACAGTGTTCCCTGATCCAATTCAGAAACTCTGTCAGCTGAAAAACTGGACCTCAATCCTAAGGCTTCAAGCACTGGCGCAGCAATTGCGGTTGTCACTATAGGAGCTAAAGGAATCCTTCCTTCTGAGGAAGGAGAAACTTCTCCTCCTTCCTGGAGTGTAACATCAGATGGAGATGCCACCGTTTGCTTAAGCTTGCTCAGTACTTGCTCCGCAGGACTGACGGCTTCTGCTTGGCCCTGTTCGATCAACAATCTCGCGTCGAGACCTGCTCCGGTGTGGGATGCCGTTCGATCGTCATCTTCCGGCAATGTTCGTACCCAGCTCTTCACTCGAAGTGTAGCACCATCTCTGCTAATTCCCTGCAACCTGCGGCCCTTTTTCGCGGGTTTGTGGTCACTACCTTCATCTTCGACCGGCCCAATACGTTGGTCTGGATTAGATACAATATCGCTTTTACTATCGCGGCGAGAGTCGGACGGTGTTGCCCGTTTGAATTGCTGCAAAAACTTATCAAAGAATCCACTGGTTCGACGACGATTTGATGATACGAGGGACGCTGTGAAAGCCCCAGCTATGGAGGCGCGCCGACCTTTTGGATGGCCCGTTGCGCTTCCGCCAATTCGAGGGCTAGGTACAGGTTCACTGCTCTTTTGTCGGAAGCGCCAGTTGTCGTTGACTGTAGCACGACTGGCATACCGTCCTGTAACTGAGTCGGGTGACCGGTGTTCGTGGTTCGTATGCATTCGTCGCTCGAAGTTGAGAACAGATGTAGGTGCTTCGGCAGTTGCTGGCATGGTTCCCGTCGGAGAAACTCCCCCCGCATCGACATACGTCAGGGGACGATGCAACCCCGAATCTGGTATGGGTTATTCCTCAATTTTATCTTCAGAGAATCGTAGTAAAGGCGCAAGAAGACGTGTGGGTCATCATTCCTGTCTCCCGTACAATGTCAATACAATCCTCGGCTTAGCCCATCGTTCCTGGCAAAGTGGAACCCGATGAGTCGCCACAATGTACGGGTGATTGCCTAGAACCTTATCGACCTGGCTTAATGCTTGCCACTTTTCCAATGAATCCGTCGTTTTGTCCAGCATTGTTGCTCCTTAAATATCCCAGTTACTATTTTTATTTTCAAGTAGGGTGAACACGGGTCAAGGGCGGAGAATTGCTGACGCACCATGTGCACGTGACAGCGGATCCACCCGGCCCATTCGATCCATTTCGCCTGTCGGACACGGACAGGCACAGCGAGGCAGCGCGTCGGAAAACACGGGTTCCGCATCGGCTTGCCATTATATTTCACTCTGGCCCCATGCTTTTGTCGAATCTACAAGGGCCACAAGGAAGTAGCATATGAACGCAATAGTGATACAACTGTGGAAGCGTGTTGATCTGCCGAAGCCGTGGAGACCTTGCGTAGGGGAAGGACCCTTCTTGCGACGATCCGCCGATCTAAAGGCTTAAACGGACACGATAGGCTTGATCCCCATAGAAGCGAATTATATCCCTAATTGGGCCTCTGGGACACACTAAGATCGGTCCTAAATTCTCCCTGCAACCAAACTATTCTATAACTGTAGCACTGTGATCTACCTAATATCATGCTCACCGAGCACTATCCAGCGGAAGCGGATGCAGATGTACCTGGCCGGAAGGTTCGTGCTTGACTGTTTTCCACACTGGTGCATGTTCTGTATGAGCTAACCTAGTATCTAGGCGAGATGGCAAAAGGATCCTCGACCAAACAATTACCATGAAGTTGGCGTCAAGGGCAGGTGGGTTCTGCCTATTTGATTTATACGAAAGTACGCAGAGACGGCCATGCAGAGAGTTTATGACGTCTACCCTTAGAAAAACCGGTGTAACCGCACCGAAAAACGTGCAAACAGATGCAAATGGGCTTATGAGTGTTAACGATTGGTTTTTTCGTGAAGATGAAGATGAAACGGATGAGATTACCACAGGGTCACGAGAAGGTAAAGGCGGAGTTATTCTGGTTATGGGATATGCGGGTGACAATTGTAACATTATCTGGTCTGCTCAGGAGTGTCGGGCAGGATGTCAACCCCCAGCAAACCAAAGTATGCAAAAGGTTGTAAAAGGTTGGACCTGATTTTATCATCAAGCCAGACCTCACCATGTTTTATTTTCCGCACAGCCGATTCAGCTTCTGACGTAGAACCATACCAGCAATCACCTCAACGCGTATCTCCGGCCACGGGTTTTACAAAGGAGAAGACACCCGGGACTGCAACACGGAATGCGATATCGCGACTTCCGCGTCCGTCTATGTTAGAAGCACCATTGGATACAGTCACAAAGCACACCCCTCAAAGTCAGCGGAGCTCCAAGGGTCAGTTTTCGAACATATCCAGTGCCTCCATCGTCGACGAGGATATGCCGTCACCACGCACCATTCTCAGTCCAGCCGCACCTCTTCGCTTTGAACACCCCGCATCAGATACAACCCCCACAAGGCAGCTTGACGACAGGCGACGAAGTAGAACCAGTGGCAGTCTTACGGTGCAGCTGCCACAACGAACCCGTGAGCCTCTTGTCGAGGGGTCCAAGACATCTCGGAAAAGTGTTGGCGGGCCATCATCTTTTATTCCTTCGAGGTTGTCGTACGTAGCGAATGTGGACATGAGTGGAGATGATGATACTGCTAGGGAGGCCGAGCTTTTGGAAGACGGCTTGGTCGAATGCAGACAGGAAGACTCTTTTTGCGCATCAGTGACAAAGAGTCTTACTGAATCTTTAGAAAATGGCTCGGATGATGGGGCAGGACGAGCAGGTAGCCCTCCATCACCAACTCCTGAAGCGAGTACTTCGAAAAAAGGCGCTGGTCGGGAGGACATAGTGGACCCTGAGGAAGAGGACGCTCTGTTGGAAGCAAACTTCAACGAACCGAGCAGCGCGCGGGCGTCGAAAAAGCGCAAGGCTGCCATACCTATGTCAGATGCCGAAAGCGACCGGGATATCATTCCTGCAATGCGGCAGGTGTTGCCTGATTCGGATGGCGGAACTCCTCTACGACGAGGCAATGCCGTTAGCATGGTAGGCACGAGTAGAAGGAATAGACGTGCCAACCAGCCCACGCAACATGAATACGAGACATCCGGTATTATAGATGAGCCGATATTGGCGTCCGCAAGAAAAACGTCTGCTAAACATGCTGTCAGGAATGCACATGATCCTGATGACAGAGATGGGGATACGAGAAGATACGGCCGTAGCGCTCGTAGAAACCTGTCGGAAGAATTTGAGAAGTCCACGCGAGAGGCAGTATCTTCTATAGACGGCAGAAGCTCCGTGGAGAGCCGTGAAGATATTGAAGTCGATCATGACGCTGCCTTTGAATCGATTGAGGCTGTGGATGACACTCAGTATTTTGCTGATGCCAATGAAGTGAACCGCCAAGACTTGTCAGACGATGATGGGGAGAAAGAAACCGAGATCAAACCTAAACGCCATCAAAAGGCTCCTGCCCGAAAAGGAAAGCAGACTGCAACTCGAACTGGGGCACGAAAAGCGAAACAATGTGCGTTAATTTTAAACAGCCATTTTGCATCATAATCTGTTGTAACGGTATTCTTGTTCACAAATAGCTCGACGCGAACTCCCTCCAGAGGTCACGGATGCTGTATTCCAATTGGATGACCAAGATGAAGACGAAAATGGAGCTCGACGTAGTAAGCGGATGAAGATAAAACCGCTGAAGTATTGGGCCGGGGAACGCGTGGTAATTGGAAGAAGGGAATCAGGTGAGGAGCCCACAAGGTCCCGCCACATACATTTATTCTAAATCTAATTATGAATAGGCTTTTTCCCTGTGCCGGTAGTTAAAGAAGTCATTCGTGTCAAATCGGACGACGAGTCATCAAATTATGGGAAGGGAAAGCCCACGACTAGAGTTAAAACCGAGCCAACTCCATTAGTGCAGCCAGATGTTCCAGTGATCAACATCACAACCGGTCAGGAGGAGAATCAACGTATGTGCATGTCAGAGTGAGAAGTGGTATTGCGGCGCTTTAGTTCTAACCCGAATGTACCATTTATCAGGTATCGTGGCTACCCCAGAAATGCTGAACCCCCGTACGATAGGAGCGGGCGACTACAAGTTTCAGAAAGTGTTTAGCGAAGGTGAATTCATCGCTTCTGGAATATTGGTCATGCCCAAAGGATCGCAGAAACCCAACAAAAATTCTAATCAATCAGCAATGGTATGTGAGAAGGATATGGCATGTTACATGACCAACGTGTACTCACAGAGGTTTTCAATGCAGATCTTTTACGTTGTATCCGGCGAGGTAGAGGTACAGATTCACAAGACTATCTTCGTGGTAAAAACAGGATCTCAGTTCTTCATTCCTCGAGGTGAGTTCTCTGTCGAAAAGGGTTCAACCTGTCCTTCCACCAACCCCATAACCCTCCTAGGAAACCAATATCGCATTCAAAATGTAGCAAGTCGTGAAGCCAAACTGTTCTTTTGTCACGGTAAAGAGGTGCTTGTGGGAGCACCCGCTGGACAGCGGTAACATGTTATTTCGTATCGGTGGAGAAAGCATACTGCTTTACGTGGCATTGCCACTAGGAATGTAATTGGGAAAGAGTTGCACTATGTTGCCTTGTAAATATAAACGAACCCATATCATTAAATCGCTTATAATAGGGACCAACGGGTCCTTCTGTCAGCGTTTTTCAAAGTTGCGATACTCCAGTTTTGCAATGGTCGCTTGTGAGAGGTATTCGCAACGGTCGACCCTAGATTTGGGGGACCCTGTCTTTTGATATCATGAGCAAACTTCGGGCTTGTGGACGTATCATGTCATGCAAATTTTAGAGCCTACCTTTAAGCGCTGCTTGCTTGGATCGAACAAAAGCAAGTCGGTCGTGTGAGCGCCATATACATACTAAAAGCACCATATCTGGGACACTCACAAAACCTCTACCGCATCTAAATGTCCAAGGGTCAGATCTGTTGTTTGTTATTGATTTTGAAGGGGGCACATACCTGCTTCACCCTGCACAATCCCTTCGACTGTTCCCCGGTCTGTATTTCGCACCCATCCTACTACTCTGAGTTTGTTGCCGTTCTCGACGCAGTATTTTCGGAACCAGACCCCTGCGTCAGAGTGTTCCGTTCAACAGGGAACGAGGCATGGATTTTAGCCTTACAAAATTTCGATATGACGTGTTGATAGCCAGCCTGGACTCCAATTACAAAGTACCTTGTACTTTACCAAACACCTCGAAACCGGTGCTGACGATAGATGGACTAGGTGTCATCCTGCGAACTTGAAATGCAAAGGTCCAACTTGGACCGCTTACCAATCTGTGCAACCGCGCAGATCTTCGCGGCTCAAGCTCGGACCACTTCGCCAACCCCCATGACCACTATTCAAAAGTCGAGCGGGTTTGTCTATGTGATGTTAGAGAAGAAAAAGAGGGCAAAGCTCGTGTGCGTGGGGGACGAAGGAGTGGGCAAGACAGCATTGCTATTGGCATACTCTGGGGGACAGTTTCCTGAAAAGCACTTTCCAACGGTTACGGAAACATACCTGCCAAAGGACTCGCCTTTCGAAATCTGGGACACGGCAGGGGCTGCAGAGCTTGACAGACTAAGACCTTTTAGCTATGATAAAGCGGATGCCTTTGTCGTCGCTTTCAGCATTGTCGACCACCAGTCTTTCCAAAACGTTGAAGAAAGGGTATGAGTCCATTGCTGTAGATCTTTTGGCATAACCCTTCGTTTAGCTGACAGTCTGCGTACCGTAGTGGATTCCCGAGATACGATATTTTACTTCTAATGTTCCTATTTTGCTTGTCGGGTGTAAATGCGATCTCCGCACAGACCCTGGAACGTTGGAAAGTCTGCGACGAATAGGCTATGACCCCATACGATATGACGAGGTAGAACATAATAATCCGGCTCAAGTATTCTTTCTTTCTCACCGTTGATTCGTTGCAATAGGGTGAACAAGTTGCTAAGCGAATGGGTGCATACCGGTATTTTGAGTGTTCGGCCTACACAAGGTCGGGTGTGGCGGCCATTTTTGAGGAAGCGAGACGATCTATCGACTATGATAAGGATCTAAGACAGATTGAAACTGTTACAAAACCGTTTGACAATATTGCTGTCATTTTGAGGCGACAAGGCTCGTTATCGACCATTACCACTGCCGTGACGGGCATTTCACGATCTGATTGGGATGGGGAGGATTATGACAGTATTCATACGGTGGCCATTGGCGAGATCACAGCAAATGTGGAAATTTTGGAGCTTCATAGCCTGGAACCAAAGGATGATGAAACACATCGTGTCGCGGAAAGCGATGTAGCTGAGGGTGAAATGACAGGAATTGAATATCCTGCTGCAAATCAGGAGGAAGAGATGGAACAGGACATCAAGAATAAACCGAAAAAGTTTATTCTGGGGGGAGATCCACGGAAAGCGCGGGATCGTGTCCGTATTGGTGGGGGCGGCGGTGGAGGCGGGGGCGGTCCTATCAGTCGGCGTGCGTCCGCAGAGTCGTCATCAGTCGCCTCCGTTAGCACCGCTTCTGCGGCTATTGTACCAGGAGGAGTGGCAATGGTGAAGGAAGCTGATGTAGATATCCCTGCCGTTGATGAACTCCATCATACAGAAACCCCTGAAGCGGTCCAAGCTTCTCCTCCATTGTCTCTGATATTGTCGAAGCCGGCTATGGGTCCCTCCCCATCCAGGATATCGCCAATGACGATGACGGCAGAGGCACCGATCTCCTCCAAAACACGCCAACCAAAATCAACTACTGGATGTCAATGTACCATACTCTGATTTTTTTCGGACCATTGCGGGCGATGGATGACCCACTTATACTTCTATGTATATATTAGTAGATTTATATTCATTTTGATACAATGTAAATGAGAGCGCAAAAGACATACTGTATCTTCCTGTGGATTTTTACCATGGTTGGAATCCCTCCATGCGAATCGAATGTTTCAAAGTGGTTGAATCCGCTCTGCTTTGGCTCTATCGCCCGTTGTCGACCTTCCCTTCCCTCTCCTTGTAGGCAAAATGAACAGAACTCCAAAGGAGATCCTGTCAGCATGGACAAGTGACCGGTTTGGGTCTGAGCCCCGACGGCAATCCACAAATTTATCCCGGCAGCGTCTGAACATAAACTTTTGCGTTGCTCTTTCCCCGTCGTTCGACCCAGTCACGTACACACCAAGGGACGAGCTGATTTTGAAAAGCCAGTTCCTTACAGTAGTCACCTTCCCGGAAGAAACCACAGTAAGAGAAGTGAAGAGTAAGGCTCTAGAAACATGGCGAGAAGTAGAACACACAGACTATGAAAGGACTGTGGACCCGTAAGTTTATATTTCTGCATTTTCGAGTCGTGTTTGAGTGCAGATGGGCTTACTATGGAAAACTAGCTCCCGCATCCGCCAGCTTATATTTCGCAACTCAGATAACAGCACTGTTCCAGAAAATCTCCTCG
Source organism: Spizellomyces sp. 'palustris' (assembly GCA_006535965.1). NCBI lineage: Eukaryota > Fungi > Chytridiomycota > Chytridiomycetes > Spizellomycetales > Spizellomycetaceae > Spizellomyces > Spizellomyces sp. 'palustris'. The sequence continues at coordinate 245,355 of QEAR01000009.1, read as the reverse complement.
TAGCGGAAGCATTCGACGAGCGGGAGTACGTCCATGTTGTGGCAGTTGTGAACCATGAGGACAGTTATCAAGATATTGTTCTGAAGGAAGGAATGAAGAATGGGGAACCAAACCCTCTTAAGAGGGCAGAACGACCGTCAGCAGGAAAGCCCGTTACGATAAAACGTTTCCGTAGTAATCGTTCCCCGAGTGTTGAAAGCGTCAGTGGTGACGATCTTACGCCTACAGTGAGGGCAACATCCTCCAAAGGTGCCCCACACAACAAGAGGCGGCGAACCGAGAAGTCCCAGGATATCCTTCTCCTGGTAAGTGAAGGAGCGTTTTGAGCTATTCGAGATTCCGACCCGGCGCAGCTGCTCACGTAGCGTTTCAAGGACGAACAAGATAATAACACCCGAACTATCCCTAATGGAAGCAATCCCGAAACTTTGGCTAAAAAGCCCTCTGTGGTAACGCTATCGAGTCTTCCAGTGGAAAATCATTCCAGTGATAGCCCGTCCAAAGGACGTGGGACAAGCGTGTTTAGACGCATTAATGATGCTGCAGATGAGGCTGATGCAGTTGCGGAAGATCATGCTTCAGATGCCAGTACAGAAGACGCAAGGAAGGAGATCTCTGAGAGCGGCCGTTCCGCACAGAGCGATGTGGTTGACATGGACGCAGAAGTTGCCCCTGAAACTAAGGCTACGCACCAAGACGAGCAGCCGAGCGACAACGGCGAAGACTCAGATTCAGGATCTGAAACGGAGGCGGAAGCAGAGAAAGTAGGTCCGGACGTCAAAATTGATAATAATCTGGCAGTGGTCAATGAAACAGAGGTGGAGGAAAGCGAGGAAGAAGACGAGGAAGAAGACGAGGTGAAAGGCGGGGAAGCCGAGGTGAGCGACGAGGAGGAGAAAGAAGAAATGGAAGCCAACGAAGAGGAGGCGGAAGACGACGAAGCTGAAGACGAGGTGGGCAGCAAGAAAGCAGATGAGGACATAGATGAGAATGGAGAAGGAGATGAGGACAGAGACGAACAGCTGTCAAGGGCGATTTCAAAAAGCGACGCTAATCTTCCGAATCTGAGTGGGGGAGGGTCGGTCCCTCAATCAAATGGCGCGTTGTCAGATGCACAAAACGAGCATGACGATGATGGAGAAGAGGATGTCCATGATGTAGTGCCACAAAGCGTAGTTGGCGTCGAGAACGTAGAGGATCAAAACGGTTATGTAGATTCACGATCTCCATCGCAATACCGCATGCCCAAACCCAAGCATCCACCCAAGTTGTCACCACGGCGTAGAAAAATGCTCGAAGCTGAAAAGATTCTGGAGGGAGCAAAGAAAAAGGGGGGTGTAGAGGATCAAAGAGGACTTAAATTTGCCGACAAGGAGAACATAGAAAAGAACAAATCCATGTTAGGCGCCCCCCCAAGTAACAGTGTGGATTCCCCGGGATCCAAGGGTCACACCGCGTTGGTTTCTCCTCCTGCTTCCCCTCGCAGCCGCAAGCGCAAAGGTAGTCCCAGTGATGAGGAATCGATAGAGCAAAGCACAGCGAATAGAAACACTGCGACCATAAACGGAGGAAATTCCGATTTGCCACTGATGTCAAACGTCACTGCTCCACCGGAAAGCGAGCAGAGTGATTCAGAGTACGAAGAGCCCACGTTTTCGCAGCTGTTTCCGAAATCACAAGTCGAGTCGCCTACTCTCCTTTCGCAAATGCCAATCCCCGAGCGCATCGACGATGAGTTTCGTCCTCCTGGGCGCAACATCTTTAGTGCCAAGGAGAGCTCGGTATGGAGAGAATCTGCTGACGATCGGTCGTCATTGACTCAGTCCAAGCATCGCAAGATACAAAAGCCAGAGAGCCGACTTAGTGGCATATCTCGTCCTCGGACTTATAACTCTCTCACCGAGATTGCTGCTTCTCAGCTTTCATCTTCGAGCCAAAATCTCACTGGTTTTAATTTTACTCAAAATTCCACGATGAGTCAGAGTTTCCTTGGCAGCAGCAACAGTGCTAGCCTAGACGATGAGGATGAGGACGAGGACGAGGACGAGGAAGAGGATGCCGGGAACGCTAGCAGTGACAGTAGCTCAGACAGCGATTCCAATGATAAAGGAGAGGAGAACATGGCGCCATCACAACCTGCCTTACGATTAGCAGGACAAAAGAAAAGAAGAAAGCGCAAGTCGGTATTTCTGGAACTTGCCGCTGATGGTATGTATCACTATTGTCGATTATCTCGATGATAATTGACTCCCAAATTCTGCAGTTGATGGACCAAAGGCGCGCAATCCACCCAAGCGAGTGTCTGCTCCCCTGACGCAACAAACATTGCAGCGTTCTCGGTCACAATCATCCAACCTTTTTTGTTCGCAGCCGCAGCCGGTAACCGGACTCCATCCGTCATCTAAATCCACAAGAAGAAAATCAAAACCTATTACCACAGATGCTCTGCGCAAGTCAGCGATGCAACCCAAAATAACTCAATCCCCAGAGGAACTTGCACGGGAGTTGGATGGGTTGGATAGTGACTAGCCAAGCAGTCTGCAATGATTATTATCTGCGATATTTTCTTGGTGTAGATGCAGACGTAGAAGAGAGAAACATTAAGCAGTTTGCAATCCTAATTTTTATTGTATTTTGGCTGATTTACTTGCTCCACGTTGATGAAATGAAATCAGATCCTCCTAGACGTAAGACCGCGCGCTTGTGATTCGTAGATCACGACCCCATCCTGCATTCATGTGCCTCTTTCAGAAAGGAACAAACTAGCTCAGGGCATCTTGATGCAGTGGGCCCAAATCATTTTGGACTCTCTGCCTTCGACTGGGCAATGGAATGACAACCACCTTCATGCGTAAGTCCCACATGCCAGTTCCAATGTTTCTCGCCAAAATGCTCAACATGCCTGTTACCTTTCATTAGTCTAGCTGTCGTTTTTAGTCCTTCCATTGCTATTGCTGCTTTGAACCTTTTAGAGCGGGAAGCTGGTATGCGTCTGCATGTAATTGTGTCCCGGTGAGTTGGCCATGCTGACACGACGCTGTGCGTTTCAGTAACCAGAGTTGATGGGCCTGGCGGACGCAACTTTTATCAGGTTAGCCACCTTTATGCCATCCCTGGTAACTTGGCGGTGCTCATACAGAATTGCAGGTTGAAGATGACCGAGACTTTCTGACCTGCTTTCCTTTTGTTCCGTATTGTACGTGTGTGGGGCATCGAGAGCAGGAGGTGGTTTGTCAACATATCCTGGCTGTTCATCTTGCGATCCGGACTGGAAGGTGCAATTGGAGTAAATGGAATCAAATGGATTTTCTAAACCATCTCGCAGGATGTTAGCACACACAGGAAGCGATATTTGGGCGGAATTTGTAGTACTTTGAAAATATCTTACAATGATGCAACCATCTGCGGCTCTTCTATCTCGTTTTTGAATCACGTATGTGGGATTTGCGTACAGATGGATCTCTTGGCATCATTCCCGCATCAGGCAGCATGACTTGGTTGTAATGGACAATCATTAATTATCATTGTTGGCTTACTTTCTAGATCGCCGTCAGCGACCAGTTTGATCACAAATACAAAGAATTAAAAAGTTCCAACGACACGATCCTCCATTTCTCTCACATGGCACCGTTGAAACTAAGAAAAATAATAGGTCCGATAAAGTATATCACGAAATAGGACACATGGTGGAAGGTCCGTTACGCCGGTGGCCAGCCAAACAAAGCATCATCAGTCATGAGAGCAGCAGCGAAATCTTCTGAAGAAGTATCAAACGCCGCCAAATGCCTCCGAGAGGCGCTGGCTTTCGTCGCACGGACAGACGTAGCTCGTCCCATCGCCTTCTCTTTCCGAGATTGCTGCAATACGAACCAATGATAGATATGTCTGTTCAAGCACCAGGCTGTCCCATAGAAACTTACTGTGGAATAGACGCGTTGCGTTTTATGAATCGTTGTTGTTGTTGTTATGGACGTTTCTGCCATGGTTGGCGATTTAGGAGTGCCAGTGCGCTTTCCTACTAGTTGAGACTTTTCGGCACGCTTGGGTTTTTCTGGAGAACAAAACTCATCGGTGTTAGCCTTGCTTGGAACAGGTTGACGTTTCTTGGGGCTTCTTGCGGGGCTCTATAATTGGAATTATAGAAGTTCACGGGGACGTGAGTTTTTGTTTAAGCCAAGTGAAAGCAACGACTTGCCTCCACGTGGCCAGCTTTGGCGGTCGGCTTCAGTGTCGACTTTCTGCTTTTTGTTGCCCTTGCTGGTCCTGAGCGACTGCTCGACCAGGACGGAGACCGTTCTGCTTTCTTGTGTCTCTTTTCTCGGCCGCGTCTGGGTTCTTCGTACGTTGAGTCATCATCATTGTCCTGCTGCTTTCCTCCGATAATGTTGAGTGTAGAAATTCTTCTCTTTCGAGGATTGTTTGCACCCTGCAATCGTCGAATCATCGGATTTAGCCAAAATTTATAAGTATCAAGGGATTCTAAAACTTTCACCGTCATCGCACGACCTTGGAAGTCTTCTTTGGTTCAGCCTTCTCGTAGGTAGACCGTTGGGCCGAAGATGTGGCGGGCCTTGATCTGCGCATTTCTTGCCCTGAAGGTTCATCATCAGAATGAGTCTGTTCAATGTTCACTGGCTTCTTTGGAGAATCAACAGCCTTCGATCTCTCTGGGGACTTCATGTGGTCTTTAGCTACATCAAGCAAATCACTGGTCAACTGGCTCTTAGTATTTTTTTGTGGATCTTTTGGAGGAGTTGTCAAATATTTCACGCCCTGGTCAACGGTCGTTTCTTCAGCAATTTGACTAATGGCATTGTCCGCATCCACAGCCTTCATCCTTCAAGTTTAGTTGCGTCACATGAGGGAGCTAATCTCAATGGTTCTTACCGTAACCAGTTCGTCCAAAGCAAAATTGACCCCCTGATCAATACGATCATCCTCTGCATCCTCGTCCATAGTTTCGATTTGTGAAAAAGCAGAAAAAGACATAGCTGGTTGCAAAGGCGGCTTCTTCCATCTGCCTGGAGGTGTTTGCCGTTTGCCATTCTCGTCGACAGCCAAGGAAGGTTTCGTAGGAGATTTGCGCGGTTCTTTAGTCTTTGGAGATGAGTTGGATTTTGGAGAAGTCTCCACCGGATTTTGGTCTACTTGTTGTTGTGCGTTGTCAGATTTCAGTGCCAGTGTTGAAGCTGTCCTGACTGGCGACCGGAACTTTTTATGAGTTGGTGTTTTCTCCTTGGAAGAGGTGTTAGCAACATTAGTTCCCTCCTTCGTCACAGGATCACAGGTGTTTTCCCCATGTGTCAACTTCTCCTTCACATTATCCTTGTTGGCATCTGTGATGGCTCGCACTGGTGTGCCTTGGTCATCGGTGTTTCGTGCTTCTTCTGCACCGGCTACCCTTTCCCGTCGCGATGCCGGTATATCATCTTGTGTTGCATTGAGCTCCAGATTTTCATATCCAGCTTTCCGCAATGAACTGATTTGAGCAAGTAAGGCTTCATTTTGTCCAATTTTTTCTATGAGATGACCTTGGAGGTTTGCCTTTTCAGCCTCAAGCTGCTTGCTCAGGGAGGACAAAGATTCCTAGTAGAACGAAGTACGCCTGAGATCTTTGCCACCTCAGGATCCGCCATCGGCAACGCTGACCCACTTTTTCGTTCCGAAGAGTATTGACCTTGGCTTGCAAATTTATCTTATCACACTGTAAATACGAAAACAGTTCACTTTGGGGTTTGCAAGCAGGTATGCAAAATCACTTGATCGTGACTGGCAGCAAGCCTCACCTCGCGGCGTTTTTCAGCCGAGTCAAATTGCTTTTTCAACTGGCTAATTTCGAGATCGTTCTAGAGCATACAGAAGTTGAGTTCTGATGGTGGGAGTCAACACCCATCTCATCGAGTACCTTTGATTTCTGATCTGACAATTGTCCTTGCAGTTGTTTAATCTCCTCGCTCAATTTCTCGATTTCACCCATTGTTTTTTGTTTATACGCCTATTGCGTATGAATACACGAATGTACTGAACAGATCGCGATAATAGACTTACTTCCAGTGACTCTTTGGCTACAGTTAGACAACGGACCTCTTCATTCATCTGCTCCCTTTTTAATGCGAATTCGCTTTCCCGCTGTGTGCACTGCTGCCGCGTAGTATCAACATCCCGCTGTGCTGCGCTGAGATGTACTTTACAACTAGCCAGTTCCTGCTCCAGTTCCTTCACACGCTTTGCTAGAGTGGCCTGTTTCGGTTTCATGTCGAACAGTTCACGATTTACAGACTGTCAAGCAACATGGCCCAATTATTACCAGTCACAGTGTTATAGCAATATATGGGCTACGTACCTGGGCTGTCTGATATCTCATCTCAGTTTCGGCAAGCTCAACTTGAATTTTTTTCAGTTCCTCCGCAGCTGACATCTATTAACTATATCAAGGGCAAGCACATGACGATGCGTATTTTCTCATTCCGTACCTGCTCGCGTCGATGCTGCTCAGCAGTTTCTTTCAATTCCTTTTCATGATGAGCAACTAGCCGGGACTTGTCCTTCTCTAGAGCAGCCAATCTATATATCGTGGCATGAATCAAAGTATTGCACTCGAAAAAAGTGTCAAGCAACGTACGACTCTCGCTGGCTAGCAAGCTCTCGCTCCAGATGTTCACGTTGAAGGTCGTGCTGACGGTACTTCTCGTCAAACTCCAATTCTCGCTGCCTCGCACTGCAGGGCTCATAAGATTTCCATGCACAATTGAAGATACTCTTGCATCTCACCTGCGCCTCATCTCATCCATAGCGCGCTCATGCTCCTCCTCCAGTTTTAGACGATCTCCCTGTACTTCTTTTATCGAACGGCTTAACTCTTGGTTACTCTCATTCAGTCTCTCCAGCTCACGCGATTGTGATTCTCGAATTTGCTCTAATGCTGCAATGTTTTCGGCGTGCCTAGGGGACTTTCGTCAAGACACTGGCATAACCTTCTGTGAGACACAGCGACCAACCTGCTGTCAAGTTCTTGTCCAAAGCTTTTTAGTGTGTTGACTTCAAAAGTAAACCTCTCCTTTTCATCTGTCAGCTCTCGTCGAAGCCGCTCTGCTTCCGCTTCTGCATCCCGTGCTCTGGAGCCAAATGTCAGTATCAGGAGAGGATCCTACGTCAGATCGCACAAACCTCTGTTCAGCATTCTGCACAACTGTTCGCATCTCATGAAGCTTCGATTGCCATTCTTCTTCCTTTCTTTCCAGTAATTCTTTGTTCTGTTGGAGGGAGCTGAGCAATTCTGCATAACGTTCGTCAGCCTTCGCAGCACATGTCTCCATTTCGAGCACTTTTTTGGTGAGCTTGTGAATCTCGTCTTCCAATCGGCTTTTCGAGCCAAGCAGCTCGCCTTCGCGTGATTCGAGTACACCGATTTTTGCTTCAAGCGATACAATTTCAGCTCGGTTGTTTGCAACGAGGAGTGTAGATTCTTCTTGGTGTGACATATAGGTCTGTCTCAACTCATTCAGTTCCCCTTGAAGGCGCTCTATTACGTTTTGTTGAGCATTACAAGGCATAGTTAGCTAGCAATTAATCAATATCTCGCACCATTGTCCTTCTCTAAGAAATTACGGTCGATATCGTATTGTTCTTGTTTTCGCTTAAGCTCGACGGCGTGCTCCTCTAGTTTCCGCTCGAGTTGCTCGCGGAGAGTCGTGCTTTGACCAACGGACTCTGATAGTTGACCAACTAGCCTTTCATTTTGAGTCCCGAGAGCGTCGATTTGTTTGGAGAAAGATAGCTGCATTGCGATAGCTATACAGTTATATTGGGGATAAATAAACATTTTCTGGCCTGACATCAAAGGACGGTTTGCCAACACACCCGCCTCTTCGTTTTTCGCCAGTTTCTCCTTCAAATCTTCACGCTCGGCATTCAAAGTATCATGTTCTATCATCATACACGACCGGTTGAAGGGACATAAATCTCATTTCAAATAAAATAACCTCTACCTTTTTTGTTTTGTTCTAGTTGACTGACAATCGCAGCTTTGTCAGCCTCCACCTCCTTTATAACCTTTCCAAGGTTTTTGATGGTTATCTGCGGCACACGTTAATGAGAATCGCCTCAAGTTGGAAATCCACCGACGATCAAGTAAGCTTACCTGGTACAATTTACAAGACTTCTTCATTATTTCAATTCTAAGCAAGAAATACCATCCATGTTATGAGCTACAACGGAATCTTTTTTCGTCTGGACCATCTCCTTGTACCAAACCTGTCCTGGTTCAACTGAATCTTTTCGCGTTGTCCTGTGATAGCCGAGATGACTACTTGACTATTCTCTTTGAGTTTTGAAATTGTTTCCGCCTGTTCTTGGATACAAAGTCTAGCTCTATTCAACTCTTCAGTCTGTAAGAATCAATATTAACTCCTTAATTGAATTGAATTGAATGACACCTGGTTAGCCACCTACCAACTCCTCCAACCTTCTCTGCCTGCTCGAATTCTGCTGTTGAATATGGCCAGCGAGGTTCATCATTGTTGCAGCGAGTTCATTTTCCACTTCAGTATTTCCTAGAATGCCCATTTCCGTTCCACGACCATTCCTGCCAGCCGAGAGCATTTTTCGCGAACTGGATGTTGGAAGGAAGACGAGAGCTTGATCATCGTGCATCTGGCCTGAGTTACTGGGAGATAAATGTCCAGAGGCATCTCCGTCTCCAGCCATCATCCCGGAATAATGATGTGTCCGAGATGGTGTGGGTGATTCTACTCCGTGGTTCTCACTTGTTCCATGCTTCTGCGTGGAAGGTGGCGGTGTAGGAATCGGCCTTCGTTGCGGAGGTAATAAGTTGGTCTCTCTTTGGCCAGTATTGGTATCCTGCTCAAGCCGATCGGGCGATCTAGACACCACATCACGCGTAGCAGTTGTACCTGAGTCGTGCAAGGTTGAAGGAGCCGGTGCTTGAGGTGTGTCGTTGATATACGAAGAAGATTTCCTCATAGAACTTCCAAAGGAGAATGGCAAGCGGGACATGGACCTTCCTTGGTTTAAACCACCACTGGAAAAGAACCCTCTGAAAACAGTGCTGCTATCCTGGTGAGGAGAGACAGGCGAAAATTGCGCCATGCTTTGCTTGACTTCTTCGAGAGTTTCTGAAGACTGCGGCTGCTTGTCCAGTACGTCGCCCTGGTCCGCCATTGTGCATGGATGTTCCGCAAATGTGAAATGCTCTTCAAGAAATAGCACACACAAGCACAATGCAAAGGCTCAACCCAAATTCTGCACGATCAGCCCAATTATGATCACCTATGATATGCTGTCTCGTCGTTTTTATTACAACAAATGGACTTTGGGTGTGCAAGTGAAGCTCTAGATGAGATGGTGTGAAAATGTGGGAAGAGCGCCAAATGGCTCACGCAATCAAGGCCATGGGTGGCTGTGTATTTAATGCATAGCCTATTTTGGCCAGATTGACGACGTTCTACTATGAGATCCCCCCAGAAACACGATACATCAACTCAATTTATAGTACACTAAGAAGTAAATCCGTCGCACTTGGATGTTCACCGTCCACCAATCAAGGATGAGCGCTCTCCTCCCTAAAGTAAAAGTAATGAGAATCCAAGGGGCTAGACGGTGATATTTACTGACAAAAGCAACTTACCACTTCTGGGACGCCTGGTGCCCTAGCCTGATTTTGTTGAGGCTGATTCCACGAAAGGTACGTGTGGTCACCGAGTTTCCTGATGAAAAGATAAGTTAAGATCAGATCACTGTGGGATAACATGAACCATAAAGACTTACCTTGGCTTGATCATGTGGCGAATCAGGAATACGATGCCCAGTACCCAGCAAATCACACCAACAGCCATGTATGCCGCTCCAAGGAATGGGTTCTTTCCGCCTAGTATGGACACGGTTGAAATGACAATCGATTTTGTGCCGCTGAATTTTGCAACATCGAAAGCTTAACGATAAAATCGCAATTAACATCCGTGGACTGAGTGTCGGAAAATTTCACTAAATATACTTACTATCCACAATAGATATTTCCCATACACCTGGTGGAAGGGCACTGTCTGTCGTCCTTCCGTATAGTTTGCGGAAGGTGGGCAGCGCAGCCGTTCGCATCCAAACTTGAAAACGCTCCCATGTGTGCAGATTGGGGAGGTTGGAATTGTTATATCCGTCTTTCCACTGGGGGAAGGCCTTCCGCCACAATGGAGGCGGAACCAGTGTTGTCGCTAGGGTGACATCATCAACACTGTCCTTCCACTTTGTTAAACCGTACTTTTCTTTATCGCTAGGCCACGCGATTCCGCTTTCACTGAATGCATACTTCACGTTGGCGCATGTTTGCCCGCCCGGAAACCCAGTAAAATCCGATTGGATACAGGAGAGATTTGTTGATATTTCGTCTGACAAATGTAGGAGAGCTTTAGTACACAGCGATGGCAGGTTTTGTTTGCCGCATCTGATTACCAACCAGAAAACAAGGAATTCGCAATGAGCCCACAGGGATACACCTGCGCATCTAGCTTCATCTGCTGTGTCACACCGTTGACAATAATGGGATTATCATAAGCCACTTTGCTAACTTCTCGAAGAGGGTCACAGTTTGTCAGCTGTTTGTCGAGATTCGTCTCGCCTATCTTATCCCCCTTCAACTGATTCGCATCAAAGGACTTCACATAGCGTCGATGGTTCTGATAAAAGTTGGTCAATCGATAATAAAGGAAGACAGGTGGAGCCAGAATTTCGGTGATTCTGAAGCGGATAAAGCAAGTTTGTCCATCCCATCTCCACTCTTCAATGGGCGCATGGCCAGCTGGGGGTGGGCTGAATGTTGCGGAGACAGGTTGTGTCTTGCATTCAGTGTAATCGAACATGACTTCGTTCACCTAAAGGGTTTCGGCAAACATGCAAAAGTGGTTGGCAAACAGTCGAATCAGGATCCCACATGCTTCCTACAACCACAGTAAGGCTCTCGGCAGGACATCAATCACACACCTTTTCCGAAGCAATATAGAGACCGATACCAAGAGGCACGAAAATTAAACCAACAATAAAGAACGCAGGAAGTACCGTCTTTGGCGTCAGTATGGGCTGCCATGCTTTCAGCCGCTGCTGCTTAAAAGCAGTGTCTAATGGCGTCGAAAATTGAGTAAATGAGACGACAGTACACTAGATTGACAAAGAAGCAGAACGCACTTGCTGGCCTCTTGCTCTTTGGACGGTCGTCCGACATGTGTCACACAAATCACCGGTAACGCAAGTGAAGAGAAAATGTGGCGATCGTCTAATGACCTCACGTTCTGGCCTCTTGACGGAGTGCAAGTTAAAGCTACTGGCGGGTAAACAGCCAAATCACCAAGCTATGGGACACGATAGTCGATGTTGCAAACCAAACAAGTGCTGAGTTAAAGCGGAGTAGCGTTAAGATGTTTGAAAGCGGCAACCAGGTCAACGTAAGCGGCGACCACGTGAATGTCATGGCAATACATCAAGTCAGCGCTGCGACAACCAGCGATCTATTAATCCTTCCACCGTGATCTCTTCACAGCCCACGTATCCATGTCTCACTCGTCTAGTCCAAAGAAATCCACGCCACAGCCAGCGTCTAGCGATGAGGATGAAGAATCCTTCCGCCATAGACCAAGAAACGCTCTGGAGGCCCAAGCCGCCCGTATCGACCGGCTGATGACCCGCGTGGACAAACCAATAGCTCTACCAGAACGAAGGGAAAAGACAATGAAGCCACCACCTGATTTTGTTCGAAATGTGCAAGGGTCGAGTGCGGGAGCTGGAAGTGGAGAGTTTCATGTGTATCGTGCTTTGAGACGGAAGGAATATGCGAGACAAAAGATTTTGGATGAAAAGGCAAAGGAGGTGGGTGATTGTAGAAACACGATGATTGAAGAAGGGAGAGGGCTCAGTATCTTCATGGCATATAGGAGCAAGAACAGCAGGAATTTCACGAAAAACTGGAGGCGATCAAGAAAATTGAGGCGGAGAAGACTGCAAAGAAGAGAGAAAAAAGGCAGAAGCGAAAGAAGGGACAAAATAATGCAGAGAAGCAGTCAAAAAAGCCAAAAACCGGTGATGAAAAGGCGTCTGTAGAAGAAGGGACGGCAGATGGAAATGCTGGAGAGGAAAGCAAGGAGACAACGAAAGCCGAGGAAACCGACAGTGGGAACATACCTCCACATGAATCTTAGATTTATTAGCTTCATTCTAAGCAAAATATGTACATACTTGTATAATATAGATAACAATTAACTACTCGTTTATATCACTAAAGCAAAGAGGCCGCCAGATATGGCAGCAATTAACGTAATAATGCCCCCGTCGAGCTTGGATCCTTCGTTCTTGGAAGATCCACTCTTACCAGGGCTCGATGGGGGAGGGATAACCGGCGGAGTACCCGGCGTGAATTTACCTGGACCAGCTGGAGTAGGAAGGTTGGCAGCCGGCGTGGGTGCAGAGCCAGTCCGGGTGACTTCGACACACTTGGCTCCCGTGGGGTCCCAAACCCCACCATTAGGACAACCGTCGTCCGGAATGAAGGCCCGATTTTGAGTACGTGGTGGAACTGCTTCAGTGATGTTTGGGATCTTGGTGGGGCAACCGAAGCAGGTTGAAAAGTACGTGTTTGGAGGAAAAGCGCAGTTCTCAACGAGCCCGACGTCGATCTAAAGCAGAGAGCTGTCAGTCGTGAAACAACGAATTGACGCAGACGTTTTCTAGCTACCTGGCCGTTGCCTTTGTTATCCAGACCATCGCACACTTCTGGGGACGATGGTGATTGTGCGGGAAGATTACAACCAAGAGTCGGGCTATTTTTGGAAGTTGCGATATCGGTGGGATTCAACATCCACGACAGCAACTGCTGGTTGTTTACGAAGTAAACGTCATCGGGATAGGTGTTTTTGACCCATTGAATGAACTCGACGAAAGCACCCAATCGCTGCGGCTGACTCAGTTGAGTCGCGGCATGGATGTACATGCCGAAAGGAACGCGGTCACCATTGTAGTGACTCAAGAAGTTCTGCTTTAGCAGGCCTACAACCTCTTGCCCAGTAGGTAAACCAAGAGTTCCTCCGGGAACAGCATTCGGGTCCATCGGAGTGTTTTCTGTGCCATCTGCGTTCATGAGGGTGTAGAGGGGAACCTCCCACAGACCTGGAAATTTAAAGGCTCCGTCACACGTTCCGGAAACACAGTTTGCAGCGGGTCCGTTATCTAAGGTGTACGGCCAGAACGGTGCCTTGTTGGCATCCTGCGGCAATGAGGAATCGTACAAAAATGTTCCCAGGCTCTGCATAGAGGGACAACGCTTCTTTAATCACTTGACGTCAGTCTGTACAAAACAAAAGTCAATTTACCGCGAGATTTTGGAACGATTGTCCACTGTAGTTCAAGAACGGATGCCGGAAACCAACGAGTTTGTGTAGAGGGATACCAGCGAAAGCATTGATCGCTTGTTGTGACGCCCTGATCTCCTCAACAGGGGGGTTACCTGTAGACATTGTAGACATTGTACCATGTAAGAAATAGTCCAATCGCCATATGCACTCTGACGCGCTACCCACCAATATGATTCACCGTGTGAACGGCAATCTCATGCCCGAGCGAGTACATTCTCTGCACGAACCAGTAGTCGGAAAATTGGTTTGACACAAAGAAAGTGGACGAGTGAGGACAGCCGTTCGGATTTGGCTTAAATCCCGAGGTCAAATTCATGATAACAGGAAGAACAGGTGAATTGATTGCATCGTCAAAGGCTGCAGGACAAGGCTTAGCCCGCGAGAAAATGTCATATGTAGATCGCCAAATGAAACTTACTCAAAGTAACGAATTGCGGAATCTTTTTCGGGTCCAGTCCCTGTGGAGGTTTGGTGGACGCGCAAAAGCAAAGAGGCGGCTTGCAAGTATTGACATCACAGTTGTACGTAGCCAAAGGCTGGTTTCCGCCAGTGGGTGTGGTTCCTTCCTGCGCCGAGACCAATTGAATGGCTCCCAAGCTAAGAACAGCGGATGCAGCCAAGAGATACGAGGTGTGCATGATGACAATGTTCAGTGTTCAATCAAATCTAGGTAGGGACGAGGTGGGGAATCCGATGCACCAGCAGCACTACCCCGGGTTTTGTTCGCCCCGGGATCTTGAAGGTTACGTAATCCAGCGGTAGGAAAGGCAAAAAGCGGCCAACGCCAGCCGACACGCCACGGATTTTGGTGGTCATATCACGTGGGTATCAATGAAACGAAGGCTGAAGGGCTGAAGGGCTTTTTTTTAATGCTGAGTCTTAGATACGACAGCGCCTATTCCATCAACCAGCGTCAGATTCATGCAGAATCAATTCTAATCTGCATGGGAGGCAAGGTGAAATCCTAGCTCCATGTGAAGGAATCTGCGCAAGTTACGTCGAAGGACAGTATCAAGGATATCATCGCGATGAAGTAATTAGAGTTAAGCTAGAATACGCAAATGACGTGCTTAAAGGGAATTTCATGAGCAATCAGAACGTAACCTGTACGTCAAAGATGATACCCAGATGTGTTTTGTGTCAGCTCAATACGCCCAGATGAATGAATCGTAAGGGCAGCAGATTCCAAGCAGGCTTGAGGTGACTGCCATCATTAAAGGAAGGGTTTCTTCTGCCGCGGATGCTCCTGCAATCTAGCATATAGGAGCATTCTGATAGTCCGAATGCTCGCTTTCAGCTGATGCCCGGGTATCCAGCTGGACACAATGGGCACGCGTTTGACGTGCGAAAGTGTCAAAACATGGAAAGAAAGCATAATGATTGATTGTGATTGCTGCGTCAAGAGGGAGTATTTACGCTCTTTGGGGTCCCGATAAAGCCTTCGGGTGGAGGGAGAGCCCGGGAGCAATTACTTTGCATTTGCTTCACGGGTCGAGAATAGGGTTCTGCTGCTTTGAATTCGATTTGCGGTCTTTTTGTTGCCGTCCTCAAGATTACTCCGAACAACTGATTGTGCCAAATGCAAAAAACAAACAACGTGAGAGTCAAAGAAGCGACCTTTTGCGACAGCGCCAATGTCCAAAGACCATAATAGAGCCCCAAAACCGTATCCAAGAACACAGGGTCCGATGGCATGGCAATGGTCAACTGGATAGTGTATTCTGATATCCGCACATTGACCACGTGACTTGAGAAATCAACATGCAAGCCACCTATCCCACATCCTGGAACAACCAAATCCTCCAGATCTCGTTGAACATTGCATAACGGCCGCAGTGTCCTTCCTAGCAGCGGCTCATCCTGCAAGAGCCTAGATACCCCCACAAGAGCACTGCGGATGTTTTCTTCTCCCTCTCGTTACCCCCCGCGATTTGCGTCGGTGGAAGAGGTGGACAAGTTCGCGGCCTCGCCCAGTTCTCCTTCAGAGCCAGCAGTATGTGAATTGAGTCAACTTGTAACCGTTCATACCGGACTGACTGTACAGTCTCAGAAGATTCACACCAAGAGAACTACGGGGCTAGCATATCATAGATTCAAAAACTGGGAGAAGGCGGAGAAGGCACTTGTGGAGCATCTCGAACACTGCGCAGATGACTTTGAGGCAACTCAGACGCTCGCAAGGTACCTAGCGATTTGTTCTTGACCAGGTTCCCAAGATAGCATTTGACCTGATATCATGCAAATCACGCGCAGTACATACGAACAAGTTGGCAAGTTTCGTTCAGCAGTTGATCTCTACGAGAAGGCATATAAACTACGGACACACGAAAAGGGTCTGCTACTGAAAGGTAGCATGATGCGCATTTGTCGAGGTTAATCCGCCGTATGTTAAAGTATTCCTGCAGTGGCAAGACTACGTCTAGACATCATTGACCCAGACCCGAAAAACCGTTCAGAGGACACCTGTGATGATCAAGCCTCACGTGCGCTTCATTTGAAGAAAGCATTCCATTGCCTTAAAGAGTGCGACAGTGAGCCCTTAATATTTACTGGAATGTAAAACTCACTCGTCATTGTTAGATCTCGATTGGAAGAAAGTGGACGGATTTCGTTCGAAGCTCTACCGTTACTGGACCGGACCTATGGACTCGTTGCGGACTCATGTGAGCATGATCTCTCTTGGAATCCTGTTGGCTGTTTCTCAACGCACCATCTGCAGGCCCTGATATCTTGAGCCAGGAAAGTCTTCGTCAAGATTTTCTGGCTGTCGCCAGCCTCAACGAAACTCGGGGCCGACCTGCCTTACACGTTGCATTATTGAAGGCACTTGTACGCAGCAACCAGAGGCAAACGTATGTTTTCATATTATCCCGAATACAGCTGCTTCGGCATAACCGTAACTCACCTGGCCCACTAGCGTTGCCCAATACGTCATACGTGCACGAGATGGCCTACGGAGCGCACTGGATTGGGTGTTGTTTGCATTGAACCATTATAGCGAGTTTGAGATGAGGTTCGAACGAATGCCCATCCTTAAAATGGAGGTCAAGCTCTGGTTGGATGCGCACTACGTTCGATTGGCCTTGAAAAAGTATGTGTCATGCATTTGGCAAAGGACTTGCAAAAAGCATAACCATATATCTTACAGCCCAGATGTAACCGAAGAGAAATGCGTCGAGCTGCTGAACGAGTTTGACAAGTCAGTCAAACGTCTGGAGAGTCTACTGCCTTTCGGTGACAAGCCAGGGCCAAAGTCCTGGTATCGGATCCGCCAAGAATATGCATCCTATGCCACACTGCTTCGTGGTTTAAGTCACTTCCGTTCCTTGAAAGCCAGCGTTCAACAGGCATCGGATCTCAGGCGGGTTCGGCCACAGCTGCAGGCAGCGGTCCGTCAATGGCGACTTTGTGTTTCTCGTGAGAACCTACTTGAGCTTTACTCCAGTACTTGTCTTCCTAATTGCTGAGACTTTTGTGCGTCATACAGATCGGACAGAGTATCTGGAAAAGAAATCACATCTGGGCAAAACAGCGGCGTCCCGGCTGAGCCTGGCTGCGCACAACCTCTTGGCATCCCTTTACTGCTTCACACCAGTGTGGACTCTTGGCACACATTCGCAACCATCAACAGATATTGAAGCAGATGATGAAAGTCATCTACGCATTGGGTCTCAACGAAAAGAATCAAGCATTTTACCGCATTTTTCTCTTGTCGACTTTCCCACGGAGCGAACCGGTCAGTTGTTTTCACTGCTAAAGTGGCTGAGTCAAAACCTGCATGAGGTGGATATGACGGCGCTAGATTCTGAGGCCGCTGATCTGGGCAGGTACGGAAGTATCCTTTAGTAGTGGCGGCGCCGATCAATCGATACACCCTCACACTATGCTTTCAGATTCGCGAACGTATCTGCGTGGCACATTCGAAATTGTCGCCTTCGAGAAATTCTTAGAGAGGTGTTTCCACGACTTCCCGAATCCCCACAGGTGCCTTTTTAGATTTGTTGCGTACCTATAGGTGCACATACTAATGCATATTGTCGTTAGACGCGCTCACCACGGAAAGGATTGAAAGCCGTGTTTAGGCATCGGCCTACTGTGGCCGACATGGAGGCCTTCATCATGATGCTATTGATCCAAAGACATATGTGGTGCTGTAGCGTTCTAAATGCCAGCTCTGTAGACGAGGTAACATTTCTCTCTACTCTCGATATGTGGAAACCGACGAGAGGACAGGAAAAGTTTTGGCGTACAGCTCTTGTTATGCATGGCAAGGTAACAGCTCGTTATCGCACGACTCTATAGTGACCCGAGCTGACCTGCAGTCTGATTTCTTCAGCAAATGTACGCCGGTCACTACCTATTTGGTGAAAGATTGGACGATGACGACTATTATCAAGCTATTTTGGAGATTCGTGGGGCGATTCGATGCAAAGCTTCCACGCCAGCGGATGAGCGACAGGCACAACGGCAACTATATGGAACCATGGGGTTCTTGTATTCTGAGATGTCAAAACACAATATCGTCGTGCTTGATGACGCAAAGCACTATCTTAATATTTATCTGGAATGGGATAAGACTGATAGCGACGAGCAGCCAGAGTCTCTAATTGTAGTGCCTGATCTTGGTCAGTGTCGGGCAAGGTAAGATATTTGGCACTACGGGAGCTCTTGCGCATACGGCAAAATATTCAAATCAATTTCATCCAGTTTCGGAGTTTCGGACGAAAGAATCCGTCAGGCATTGAATGAAGTTGGTCGCATCAGAACCGATCTATCCTCGCGATCACTAGATCACAAATCACCTGCAAAGGTTATGAAAGATATCAAAAAGTCCCATCTAAAGTCACCTCTCTCGAGCCACCACTCGAGTCCTATTGCTATTTCGTCTCCGTTGGCCTCACACAGCAGCTCTCCTCTGCGGACGAGCAAGGACCCTTCCGTGGCTGATGATGATGATAATGCTTCGAGTGGTTTGAAGTTGAGCCTACCGGTAGAGAGCGCAAAAGAAGGCAGTACCACCATGGACCAGGTAACCATTGATGGCCAGAGTTGTGATACGAGATCAACGCTCAATGTGCACATGATTCGCTTTATTAACACCACATTGCTGTTCCAGTCATTTGCGCGTGTGGACGAGAGTTTGGACGTCTCTGTCATTCAGGGTTCCGATACGAGCTTGGATTCGGATCACGTCTCAAGGGATGAAGATAGCCCTTTCCTGGTTCGGGTAAAGGCTATCTGCGTTGACTATGCGTATGAACATCCTTCTCACGTCTTTTTAGCCGCCTGCCGTATCATACTCGTTGCTGCGCACACAACGTCATTTACGACTACTTCAAGACCTGCGGAATTTCAATAACTTTGAAGGTGGGTAGGATTGGAGGCATATGGATGCTGAACATTTTCTAAACCAAGTTATTGTAGATCCGACATTCTCTCCCTCCGCATTCCCAAGAACCACCGGCCCTCCACATCCATTTCCAGATAACGGGCCCGAACAAGACACGAATGAAGAGATAGACGAAAACGAGCAACAGGATGCAGACGAGCAGCTAGCCAATGTCAAGTACGAGGAAACGGAAGACATTTCGGAGGGCTGGCAATCCGTGTCCGAAACGCAGACGGAGCGGCATGAGCAAAATGAAGCATCCAAAAATGTGGAACCGATCGCACCACTTCCCAGATCCCCCCTTCCCAATCCTGGTACTGGAAGCCCTCGAACACAAATGGCCATGCCCTTCACACCCAAACGAGATCCGTTGGAGCTAAGAGGGGGTCGCGGTGATCTCTCCGAGTTGAAGAGAAGGGCGGTTGTGAGCAAGAATTTGACTCACCTTGTGCAAGGTCAACCCACAAATGTGGTGAGGGAGAGTGGTCCCGACAAGCCAAAGGTATGTATGATCACTGTCGTGTCTGGAGACAGTTCATTCTGATGAAATGGTTTTTGCTCACATAGACGAACGAACGCCTCGCCAAGCAACTCAAAATGTTGGAAATGCTGAGGAGCCTGTCGTTACAGCAAAAGACTTGAGAGTTTTCAGGGGTTTCTTTGGAGGTTCATTATTAATATTATTAAAAGGCGCCGTTCAAGCGACGGCTACGTTGTAAGATTTTGTGTGTGTGAGTTTATTTTTTTCGAATCAATCAGGAGGATGTCTGTTGTTATATGGCGAAACTCTCACAATGGAAGGAGAGCGGATATACCTTCAATATGAGGCTCCACCCAAGGATTCCTGCTTAATGATATATTTTTTCCAACCTGACCTTGTGTAAAATATTGTCCAAACGCGTCCTTTACAATCTAAACTTCTCTACTGCTTTCCCTCTACTTGTTCCCTGTACTTTGCATATACACCAGTGTAGGGGTTCTGCTTGTTTTCAATAGCACGGCGCTCTTCCTCTTCCTTCCATTCTTTGTTGTGGGTTCGGAGGGTTGGTACGACTGGAGAGATTGTGTTAGTTTTATCGATGCAGACGGAGCAGAGTATCCGGTACGAACCATTTCCACTCCAGTAGACGTATCCTCCAACAGCAATGGCAAGGAAGAAGCTGGACCATCCCAAGACTTTGTATTTCATTGCGGGGTCAATGGGCGTACGGGCTCCGTAAGGGCCGTAGGCAATCCAGTAAGCTAAACAAGGACGAATAAGAAGGGAGTCACGTCTGTGAAAGTCCACATGCCGTCAACACGTACCAGCCCGCTTCTCATCCAAAGTCAAGCTCTTCCAGTCACCCTTTTGTTTTGCGGCAAGGTAATCTGCTATCGCACCCTGCTCGCATTCTGGGAGCTTTGCCCAGCGGCTGTATGATAAAGAAAAAGAGTGTGGTGAGACATGTGAGCATCACGCAAAGTTTACGAGACCACCGTACGTTTCAATGTGGGACAAGGCAGCAGGGGAAACGGCCTGGGTGTGTTGCCGGCGAACGGCAGCCGTAAGGAAAGAGCGGTTGGAGGTAATGAGGCGACGAGTCGCGGACATGTTGGCAATGGTGGTTGGATGATTACACTGGGGGTTGGGTTAGGCTATCGGAACTCGACGGGGCAAGAAGATGCGGTTTTGCTTGGGTATGGCTTGGTTGTGGCACAGTTGCACGTGATTGGAACGCGATGATTCACGCGCGTTTGTCGTTGAAGCTTTGGGTTGAAACTATTGGCAGCAATGACAGCGCCGTGGAAAGCTTTGCTGCAGCAAGCACTGGCTTCAAACACTTCACCGAGTATGTTTATTCAATGTCTTTGACCAGGTGCCTTGCCTAATGTTGGCGTGGTGTTAGCATCTGGGTGGCCAACGCTTGCGACCGTAACCCATGACCATAAGCCGAGAGTGCGCACCATTGTTTTCCGCGGATTCATAGGCGACACCACCACGTCATCTGATACCGATCGAGTGCGGTGGGAAGATATGTTGGTGTTTACTACGGATGCTCGCAGTGCAAAAGTACGGGAAATTGTAGGCAATGGCAGCGGGGAGCTCTGTTGGTGAGTTCGAAGGAGAGATTTCGGGCAGGCTCGACAGTTTTGTTGAGCAAAATGTATGATGGGTAGGTACTTTCCGGATACGAGAGAACAGTTTCGATTGACTGGTACCGTCCGGGTCGTCCTGCCCCCACACCACACCATGAGAATACATGAGGCCGACATGCCCAACTCTGGAGTAGATTGGGAAGAGGTAAATGTTTTTGAATGATCCCTTGCTGATATTGACTTATCATTGGCCATCATTCGCACAGCTTCGCAAGCACCACTTTCACAATCTATCTCCTGGGGCGCGCTCACAGTTTCTCTGGCCAAATCCCAAGCAAACTCGTGCGGACACTTCAGGATGGGTTCAGGCAATAAATGATCAAGATGCACAGGCCATATCAGAAGCGCTCAAGAATTTTAGCTTGTTGGTCTTTGAGGTACAGGGGGTAGATCGGCTTGAGTTGAGGGAGCATCCAAATCGGAGATTGATAATGGACAAGGAGGATGAATCGTGGTGTGTTACTGAGATCAATCCATAGTACAAGTAGATGGTAGTCTGTAGTAGAGATTCGTTATAGTAGCAATTTTTATATATTTTGGACACTGTTTGATAACTATATAACATTTTTTACATCAGTAAGCCGGACGGCACACATACTCTCTATATCTACAATGCCAACATCACGGCCAGCAATCCAGATGCAGCCATACCGACGGCACCGGCGAGAACGGTAATGGCACGGGACTTTTCTCCCGTAGTAGCTCCTTGAGTGTTACCAGAACTACCGTGGTTGTGGCCGCCGCTGGTGGAATTTGTGGGAGCAGATCCACCGCAGAAGGGAGCGATTTGTCCATTGCTGGAGCAGAAGGTCTTCCATGATGCACACTAGAAAAAAAGAAACGGACAATTCAGACATGACGCTCAAAGGAAAACAAGAAAACTACATGGTGCAACCAACCTGTGCCATATCGGGCATCTCCTTACACAACGCCGAGTAGACAGTCCAGGACTTGCAGTCACTGACACCATTAGCGTCAGGGGCAGGGCACCTTGCATCACCCTGACAATCACTCATTGTGGGCATTTCCATACAAATGGCCGCAACTTGCTGACTGGCGTTCCTGGCCGGCAAGAGATTCTTGACTGCACCCGTGTTTGCACAAGCGCCAGTGCACATGGACTTGAACATGGTGCACGCACTGTTGGTCGCCGCAACAGGGTCAGTGCAAGCCGAGAGAGCGAGGGAGACCGGGTTGCAGGCAGCAGCCGTGCCGTTAGCCTTGCAGGATGTCGAGTAGAGATCGCATACAGGAATCTTTGCAGCTTGCTGGCAAACAGTCGTCAGCGTCGATGTCGCCATGGCGGGATCTTGAGCAATGGAGCCTTGCGCAAACAAGGCTACGAGGAGCGTGCTAGCAACAGTCGTGTAGTGCATGTTTGAATAATGAATGTTTGCAATGAGATGGAAATTCTAATGGGGATTCGCTGGTTCTTGTTCAGATGAGGAAAGTTCCAATGGTCGGGGGACTCTCGCAAAAATCGCTCACTTTATATAATCTCGTTGCTAGGGGGCGCCTCAGCCCATTGGTGAGGGATTTTTGCGGCAAGTGTGACACATGGATTGCACGTGGAACATTATGTCCAATTTGGGATAAATGATAACATGAGGCTGGAAACATTGTTTGAGGCCTCGTGGCGGAGGTTTTATTGTTCTACCCGTACGCCCTCAGCTGGTGCTGGGCTTGTTGGACGAACGGGGACTTTTGCACGGGAGATCCTGCAACGGGACGGTTGGTCTTTCCATGGAGCGGAGAGATGATACCCGTAAAGGATGGTGTTTTCTGTGTGTCGCATTACTTTCAAGTTTCATCTTGGATTGCGTTTTGATTAACGGGCTGGGAAAGGATGGCCATGCAAGGGAGGGACGAGATGAGATCTAAACGAGTTGGAGGTGGTTAAGGATGAAAGGTGTTATGAATAGAATGCCATTGCGTAAAAGACAAACGCAAAGCTAAAATTCCACACTGAACGACACAAAGGCCTAATCTAAAAGTGACCAAATAGCTCACTCAGTTTGCAGGGCACTTCCTCGCATCACATCATTATTGCTGACAGGGTTCTTGTCGGTAGTCGGATCGACAGTTCTCAGAATCCATTTTTTTGTTTGGGAATGTTCGATCGGGCTACCCGCAAGTGCCCCGATTTGAACCAGTTCATACCCACAACCTTCAGTTTTGTTGGCGTCTTGCATGTGGCATTGGAGTCCCAACAGATGCCTGGTAACCATCGCTACTCTTGACAAACGTAGATTGAAAGATGTTGTTCATGATATCCTCCAGGCCAGATGTTCCGGTTGGCGCCATCTTGAAATGTCAGTATTTGATTGGAAACTAGCAGATTCGTCCCAATAAACCGTAAGCCGGTCCCAATTGCCCCAGGATAGGTCTGAATTTTCTTTTGTGTGTCAAGTTTCCAGCCGAAAGCAAATGACAACATCACGCAATGGTAAAGTTGGAAACCGCGGCAGGAAAACGGGATGGAACTATGGGAGAGCAGCTACCGTTGAATGATACGTGGAACCATTGCCCAACTCTGTTCTGAGAAAGGTCAAAGAAAGGACCATGCCACGCATAATGTAAAAATACAGCGAGTCACAAGTCCAGCAATGCAAAAAGTGGCTGGTGACACTCCCTACATAGTTCATGTCAGGCAGACGCGATTTATACAGACGACCTTGACCCAAAAAATCACCGCCAGCCTTCACTTTTGTCCATTTATGATATGAACCTGGGAACACCGTAAAGGCCTCCTACCCACAAGCGGACAAACAGGGGACACCAAGCAACTAGATAGGTCGTACCGTCCCATTGGCACTCAGTCGTCAGACAATGCCAACATTATGAGTCGAGGGTGCCACCAGTTAGGCGATGAGATACGGCTACAGCTGCACCAACGGTGCTTGCGGTATGTAGTCAAGGGACCCCGGTCCCCAATACAATTATGGCAACATCTGACCCCGCTTTTTTGAGTTGTCGGTTATCGATGATAGTTTGTGAAAATGGGTCGCTGGCTGTCCGTGGACCCTTCGTCACCCCACGTCCCCGTTCCACTACTTGCAGCTGGGACAAAAATGCCAAACATCCGCAGGCTGAAAGATGGGTGAGCAAAGCTAGAATGGGCGTTGTGTCAAAATTGATGTACGGGTGAAAATAGAATCAACGAGCAGCTAACCACCAACGAGGAATTGCTCATAAACAATCAAGAACTGCACATCAACACAGAAGAAACGCCAGATGATTCCAGCACAATCACAAAAGCCATCCTAACTGAATCCAACCCAACCAATCATGGCTTATAACCTAGTGAGATGGGGTAATCCATGATGTATTCTTGGGTCTTGTGGCTCTTTACAAGAAGGTGGTTACTGCCAACAGTCACATAGCAATTTCCTGCCGTTCTACACTGCGTAATCTCAACTCGTCAAAAGAGCGTCGGAGAATCGCGCCGCTGCGCCATATCCCGTTTGGTGTGGCTGCGCATTCTCATTAAACCTTTTATATTTTAATTGATGGGGGGACGCTGCGGTGTGGCTTTGATATGAAACTTTGGGGGAGGAGGCGAACTCTAATCGCTCGTGGCCTTTCCATCTTGTTCGTTTTCCGTCGAAAACAGGTCCGAAAATGCCAGAATACGCTCCATTGTTTGCAACCAACAAGCAAAGTCGGCGAAAGCCCATCCTTATTGGTATGGCGCTGGTAGCGCTGGTCGTCTTCATCACTCTGGTTTCTACTGGGTCGATTCCCACTCCGAAGGGTTCCGGACGCGAGACACAGGAGGTGCGAGTGCCAGAGGGCGGGGACGTGAAGAAACCTGTGGACGTTCCAAAAGTGGTCGATCCACCAGCAATGTCCGCCCTGCCGGCGCATCCGCATCCGGGGGATGTGAAAGGAGAGAAACAAAAAAGTCCGGCGAAACAGGTGCCAGGAACAGGGAAGGAGGAAATACTGGCTCCGCATCCAAAACAAAAGCCGGAGGGTTCAACACATTTGGAAGAACAAAAGCCTCCCAAGGGAAGCCATAATGGGGGGAGTACAAAGCAGCACCATCACGGAGCTGAGGAAGAACACGAGGACGATGAAGTAGAAGATCACGAAATGTTGCATGGCGAACCGGGAGTCACCAACCCAGTTTCTGGAATATTTGGCGAAGTCGATCGCTTTGCAAACCATGTTGCGCTGCAAGCTGAATGGTCGTCCATTCTCGCTAATGTCCACTTTGAGGTCGATGCAAAAAGCCATCCCCCCATATTTGTCGCAAAACACGAGACAAAAAAGTCATCCCATGCTGCGCAGGACGACCTATTTGCATCGGAAAAGTCAATTCAGGCAGTCCTCACTCGGGCCTTGTCGGATGCGGTAGAAATGACCAATCCGGCTCTGTACGTCGATGTTGGCTGCGGTACTTCTCCCCTTGGGCATGCATATTCCGTCATGTTGGCCGGCGTCCGCGGTGCGAGTAGCATACACTGTCTTCTCTCACCTTCCGAATACCAAGGCGTCTCACCGATTATCGCCATGTCAGCCCGTTTGAACCAGGTCGACGACATTCTCTGGGTCCATGCTTCGAACATATTGGATCCCAAAGAGAATGTGACAAGTTTCGACGACCTCGCACTTCCACCGGGTCCCATAGCGGTCCTCCGCATCCCCGCAATAGAAGTCTCCAAATTGACAACTCTCCTCACTCATTCACCTCGGACACTCGAATCCCGTTTAACACGGCACATTATCGCCGACCTCCCTACAACCGAACCAATGTCTCAAGAGGAACTGATAAAGTTTCTTGAGACTATGCATAAGGCAGGATATGATCTTCACTTTCTCCCATCGACGAGCAGTTACACACACGTAGCTGTCGCGTCCTTTCTCGGCTCGGAATATGTTGCAAACCATCTTGACACAGAGTTTATCTATGTTCCCAAACAAGATTTTGATTTAGTCAAAAGAGTGCTAGAGGAGGGCGGTGTGGGCGGTGCGATGAGGGTGTGGTGGGTTCGGAGGGAGGACGAAACTGTTAAAAAGTTGATGAAAACGAGGCACCACCATCATTAGGGGGTTTCTGTATGGACATGTACATAGTATGAAAGTGTAAGTGCTGTAAATTACGTGTGTGCATAGACGAAGTAATTTGGAATGTACAAAAAAACAACGGAAAGAAAGTCTTTTACATTTATCCCTCAATGAACAATTCTCCCGTCTTTGCTTGTACCTTGGGTGCCTCTCCAACATCCAAGAACTTGTCACTTCCCTGTCTATGGTTGGCCTGTTTCGGTACTAGGCCAAGCACGTCAAACATTTTCTGGTCATCTGTGTAGGCATTGTTGGGCGTCGTCAACAATTTGTCGCCCGTGAAGATGGAGTTGGCGCCAGCCATGAAGCATAGAGCTTGTTCGGGCTGCGAGAATCGTACTCGCCCGGCAGAGAGACGGATCATGGAAGTCGGCATGACGATACGGGCTGTGGCAATCATACGGACCATTTCCCAGATTTGCACGGGCTAATATAAGGACGCATGAGATACAGCAAAAAAACAATCCGGCCAAAAAGATCCTTCCATACCTCTTGCTTTCCCAGAGGTGTCCCTTCCACAGCCAAAAGCGCATTCACCGGTACACTTTCAGGATGCTCGACCATCGTAGCAAGGGTCCAAAGCATTCCCACCCTATCCTCTGCCTTCTCTCCCAAACCAATGATCCCACCAGAGCAAACACTAATGCCCGCGTCTCGAACATTGGCAATTGTTTCCAACCGTTCGTCGTAGCTTCGAGTTGTAATGATCTTGGGATAAAATTCACGGGATGTGTCCAGATTATGGTTGTAGGCGGTTAGACCAGCCTCCTTGAGCTGTTGGGCTTGCGTAGGCGTCAGCATGCCAAGGGTGCAGCATACTTCCATGCCCATTGATCTAAAACGTGAATTAGAAATACCCTGGACACAACCCTCCAGGCCAAAACAAGAAGGTTACCTGATTTCCTTGACGTAGTTTAGAATGGTGTTAAAGTTGGTTTTTCGTCCATGGAGATCGCGCCAGGCGGCTCCCTAATGGAGCAAGAATTGAAGCTGTGAGCGATTGCTCATAGAAGGGATTAGGAGACTGCACTTACCATGCAAAACCTTGAACTTCCTGCCTCTCTGGCCTTTTTCGCAGCAGCCAAAACTGTATCTTCTTGCAGCAGCTTGCTTGCCTTGACATTTGTAGAGTACTTTGAAGACTGAGGGCTAAATGCACGAATGAGGCCCATTTCCTGAGCATCTTTGTCAAACGTCACTTCCCAGCATACCAATAAGCACAGTCTTCAGTACATCCCCCGGTTTTGATGCTCAACAGAGTACATTGCTGAACCTCCCTCGGATTAAAGTGGAGCCGGTGGACCTTTGCAGCGTTGAACAGTAGTTCCATCAACGGACTGTCATAAATGTCCTGGACCTCTTGTTTAGTCCAGTCGGTGCGGAAGATGCCTGTTGCATGTTTCTCGGCGACGGATAGCGGCTGTGGCGGGGGTGTTTGTTGGAGCGTCGCCAGATGGGAGAGCGGCGTTGTATGGAATGCGCGGAGTCTCAGCGGACGGAAGGCGCGAATGAGATGCATCGTGCCAAGATACTATACGTGATGGGAGTGCCAAAAGGAGCGGAAACAAAGCCCTTTAGCGCAGGACGATGGGGAGAAAGATGAATATGCCAAAAAGGTTCAATGGCCACAGCAAAGAGCCCAAGAAGAAACCTTCAAAACGACGACGGGAGCACCGAGGTGTTAATTTACGCTTATTCGGGTTAATGAGGTTGACGCGGCTTTCGTCTCGACTTTCTCCGATGAGCCTTTGGGGACGGGCTTTATTCAAAACGAACAATTTCCCAATCGAACGCTTGGAACAAACGGGAAATGCCTCCACGACCAGCACCCTTTTATGCCTTACGGTCCACACTACCAACATATCAGATATTCGCGGCCAACACAGGGGTTGGAAAGACCGTCTTGTCGGCAGCCCTCTGTCGAGCTGCTACAAAGGTCCCGTTACATGCATTTGAAAAGCGAAACGGTAATGATAAAAGTCGACGAGTGTATTATGTGAAACCGGTACAGACAGGCTTTCCGGTGGATTCGGATGCTAGGTGGGTCTCGATTGCTGCATGTAACTGATCACAGATGTGACATGATCTGATCTATCATTTGAACAGGCATGTGCAGACGTTTTGTCCAGATGCAGCAACAAACGTCATTTTTACGTACCGGGAGCCGGCTGGTGCGCATTTGACGGCTGTTCGCGTAGGTTCTATATCATCACATTATGATGATCGATCATGATCTAACATGCACAGTACAGGAGGACAAACCAGTATCGGATGTGGAGCTCTTGCGCGCGACTCAGGATGTCCTAGATGGTGCATGGAAGGAGAGCGCAGGGAATGCTGCCATTGCGTTTTTGGAAACCGCTGGAGGTGTGTCTGCATCTTCGTATTGCAATTTCTGGGATCAAACTCATAGCGATTCACAGGCGTGAACAGTCCAGTAATGTCCGGTACACTCCAGTGTGAGGCGTATCGCCCCCTTCGACTTCCTACTCTTCTTATCGGTGACGCAAATCTCGGCGGAGTCTCTACAACTCTCTCAGCATATGAATCCCTGTACATTCGTGGCTACGACATAACCGGGATCGTCATGTTCGATTCCATGCAATATCAAAACCATCATGCAATCCGTAAAAACATTGATCCGTCCGTTCCTGTCTACATCTTCTCGCCTCCTCCTCCGTTTCCCGTCTCCCGCTCACAAGAAGGTCCCGATGTACACGAGAAGATGTTGGACGCAACTAATATGATGGTGTATTACGAGAACTCGGAGCGTGGTGCGATGGAAGTTGTTCAAGGATTGTTGGACGAGCACTGGAATCGAGTGACAAGGTTAGAGGATATGGCTGCAGACGGCGAAAAGAGTATCTGGTGGCCATTTACTCAACATGGGGATGTGGGCAAACCGACTGTGATCGATTCTGCCCATCAAGAATTCTTCACTACGTATCAATCCGGTGCGTTAGCATCCTCTGCAGCTCCTTCATCATCATCGCTACAAGTGGAAGGTACAACCACGCCCCAATACGACGCTTGCGCCAGCTGGTGGACCCAATCGTTCGGACACGCCAACACGCAACTCACCCTCGCGGCCGCCCACGCGTCCGGACGTTACGGTCACGTCATCTTCCCAGAATGCATCCACGAACCCGCTCTGAAACTTTCCGAAAAAATCTTGTCAACAGTGGGTAGAGGATGGGGCTCACGCGTATTTTACTCTGATAACGGATCAACGGCGATTGAAGTAGCCATCAAGGCCGCCCTCAAAAAGACTGAAAAGGACATGAA
Source organism: Spizellomyces sp. 'palustris' (assembly GCA_006535965.1). NCBI lineage: Eukaryota > Fungi > Chytridiomycota > Chytridiomycetes > Spizellomycetales > Spizellomycetaceae > Spizellomyces > Spizellomyces sp. 'palustris'. Next base: position 216,066 of record QEAR01000009.1, on the reverse strand, counting down.
ACGTAATGGTACGTGGCAGGATGGGCGAACCCTTGGTGTGGTTGGGATTGAGGGGAGTTATCACGGGGATACTATTGGGAGCATGGACGCTTGCGGCCCGAATGTTTATAACGAGGAAATAAATTGGTGCGAATAGCGGCTGTTGCTTTCCAATTAGTATTGCTGTACTAATGACGAGACATTCTAGGTACAAGCCGCGTGGATTATGGTTTGCACCACCAACGATTGTCTTCAAAAATGGGCAGTATACACTCCGCCTCCCTCCCTCCCTCCAACACACAAGATCCGCACCCACCTTCCAATCGCTCTCCGACGTATTTTCCTTGGACCGCACTGATCTCCTCGAGGTCTACTGCGCACACATCCAGCAAACGCTAGCAAAATACCTGACCACTACGCCTTTGGGCGCGCTGATCATTGAACCTCTTCTCTTGGGCGCCGGTGGCATGGCTTTCATAGACCCTCTTTTTCAACGCATATTGATAAGAGCAGTCCGAGCCCTCGATCAACCCCTTCCAGTAATTTATGACGAAGTGTTTGTCGGGTTTCACCGTCTTGGTCTCGGAATTCATTCTCCCGGTACGCAATTGTTGGGAGAATACCCTGATCTTGCTTGTTATGCCAAATGCATGACAGGAGGTCTTGTGCCTCTTGCTGCGACCGTTGTAAAGGAGGAAATTTTTGAGGTGTTTAAAGGGGAAGGTAAAAAGGAGGCTCTCCTCCATGGGCACTCATATACCGCGCACCCCGTTGGGTGTGCGGTTGGGGTGAGGACCTTGGAAATGTTTGAGGAGATGGGTGCCAAGGCGGGTGGAGTGGAATGTTTGAGCAGGGTTTGGGATGAGGAGGTAAGTTTGGATCCTTGAAGCGTGACCATCTATAACCAGTCGTAGATCTGATCTGTCTCCGTCAGCTCACCCAAACCTTATCCAACCTCCCAACTACCGACGGTGTTATTTCCTTGGGCAGCGTCCTGGCCATTGAACTCTCCACCACCGAAAAGGGCTACGCCTCTCACGTTTCCGCCAAGGTCATCAGCAAACTTCGTGAACACGGTCTCTATACTAGACCGTTGGGGAACGTCATTTACATCATGGCGCCTGTGGTTGCTGTGAGGAGCGAAAAAGACCGAGAGGTGCTTAAATGGGTGGCCGATGTGCTGGTGGATGTTTTGAGTAGACCAGCATAGATTTTAGATAAATGGGGAACAATGCATGCAACTCAAATGATGGTCCTTTGGGGCTTGACACACTCAATACTGCACATATCTACTCTGTCTTTTGTTTGCTGTCATTTTCATCTACGGGCCAAATCTTATCAAAAGCCTTGTCTATCAGACCTTCCAGTGGGTGATCGTACATGATCGGGAGGAAAGGGACAACCATGAGACCCGCAAGGGTAGGTGTCCAGCGCATCAAAGGCGTTTTTGGCCGGCTAGGTAAAAGATACAAATAAGAAACCTCTTCCCATAGTTCAAAAGCACACACGAAAATCAAAACTCACTTTTGAATCAACTTGCCCGTCACGTCCACTACAGTATGTATCGTGACAGCCGGCAGCAATAAACTCGCCAACCCCTGAAACACACTTCTCTTTACCACCACCCTCGCAATCTCCTTTTCGTCCTTACCCTCCTTGGCAGCCTTGACACCCTCAAAAGCGACATCAAACCCAACGTACCCAAAACTGATTGCGTAGGCCGCTTTTACGATGCTGGGGTTGACGACGGGACGGAAGGCTTCGCCTACGTCTGAAGTGTAGGCGAGGTATCGGGACCCGGCTATCGCGATGGTGCGGAGACGGGCGGCGTAACCGAGGAAACGAAGAGGTGTGTCGGTCGTTTCGGGAGGGTGGTCGGATGTGAGTAAGGTACTTGGAGAGGCATGGGCTGGGGAATAACTTTCTTTGATGGTGGTGGCTAGGGACGAGGACTCGTCGTCCTTGGGCTTGGTGTTGTTATTGGCCATGGTATCCGGGGAATCTAAAGCCAAATGACAAAGGAACAGCAGCAATCCAAACCGATCGGCCCGATGATACGACGTGGCTGAATGTGGCATAGTCCACCGCGGACTTTGAAGTAATGCAGCAGCGAATTTACTGAAGAGTTTTGAGCAAAAAAAGCGTTTGATTTATCGTTTCCATCTTATCATACATTAACAATAAGAAAATAATAAAGCAGTCAAACCTAAACGAAACTTCTAAACAAAGGAAAACAAAAATGCAGCCTCGCCCGTGCATCCGAGCTTATATACGATCCTCACACTTCAATCCCCTGTCCATCAAGAAACTCTCTCAGTTTCCCTACCAGCTCAACTAGCTCTCCTTCCTTTAGACTTTGCACCGCAAGCTCTAAAACGCTTCCGACCGTTACACCCTCGTAAGCGCCAATAAAGCTCTTGAAATACATGTAGCTGAACAATCCCATCAAAAACTGACAGTCCATTCGGTCCGTAATGCCGCCGTGGCCGGGAATAGAGTCGCCAAAGTCCTTGATCTTGAAGGCGCGCTTGAAGCCAGATGCAAAGAATCCACCAAAAGGTGCCACAACTGACGCAAATATGGCCATAGCGAGCGAGTGAAGCTGCATCGGGTAGAAGCTTACGGTGCGGAAGGGAACGCCAGCAAATGGGACTACAAAGCGAAAGAGACCGCTGAGCATCGGTGGGAGGCGGTAGTCCTTGAGTACAAAAACGGGGTTGGGCACGCATTGAGCCCCCGAAAGCGACGAGGTTTTGAAATCCCGCACTGGGCAGTACATGTACGGGAACTGAGACAGATACCCCGAAAAGAACCACCCAAAGACGATTGTGCTGAACAATGCCCCGAGAAACCCTTCCCAAGTCTTTTTGGGGCTGAGGGCAATGAGGGGCGTCCGTCCAAAGAAGAATCCAAAAACGTATGCCGCGATATCGTTGCAAATCACCAAAGCCGCCGGGAGGAGGAACCAGATCAATCCCTCAAAAATATTGTTTATGATGAAATGACTCTGACAAACCACAATCAACAAAACCATGTGCGTCCATCCAAATTGAGAAAATTGGAACTTGTAGTGTCCTTTCTTTAGGTTGATGACAAACAAGACAACACCGAGGGTATAGAGACAGAAACTGATGAACCGGTGATGAGTGGCAAGAGGCATCAGGAAAGCGTCGACATAAAAATATGGCTTAAATCGTTCGATGAGGGTCTCGCCGTATAGAAAGTAGTTGGTCGCCATGAGAAAGTACCAATGGAAGAATCGATTCCATGGTAGCTTCCTATCTCTCGCCGGGGACACTCCAATGTAGATGACTTCCTTGTATACCATCACCTGCAGCACCACGACAAAGAGCACAACGTATGCGTGCCCCGCCAACAAAATTCCGAGGAAAGTGAAAATCATGACAAATGTCCACAAAGTGCGGACAGCAGCATTACGCCATTTTTTGGATGACGATTCATCCGCAAGGAGGGTGACTCCTGATGGGCCATCTGACTTGACTGGCCGCCGCTCGACCGGCGTACCTGGAGCGGGCGTCAGGTCCGTTGGCGTAGGTATCCCAGAACCTGGCGGAGTCAGACGGCGCTTGTGGCCAATTGTGACGGTAGGAGCGCTCGAATTCGATGCTGTATCTGCAGATGTGTCTGAAACTCCGTTTTGCTGATTTGGTTGCGCTGACGTCTTCCGTTTATGTTTCGCCATGTGAAATGTGGTATCTTTCTATCTGGTTGAGACGAGGAACGCTAGCAGAAGTGTTGCTTGTGCCAAAGTGATAGATCGAGAATAGATTTTTTGCAAGCGCGAGTACGTTTTCTTTTTTTTTCGTGAACTGAATGAGATCGTGGTAGATCACGGTCAATGAGGTACCCAAAAGAGATCAAGAGTTGACAAAAGCAAAGTGGAAAACGAAACAATAAGTAAGTCGTCAGAAAACAACAAACGCCTTTTACAACGGTTTTTGCCAAAGCCCCAAAACTCGGGAGATTCACAAGCAACTCAACCCTTTTCGACTTATTTCTCCAACCGTCGCGCAAAAAGAGCGACCGCTGGAGAACCAAATAGGTGAAAATAAAGAACCTTTGCGGACTTTACCTCAAAAAAAAAAACGTGGTCGTCGTTGGAAGGAACGTTACGCGTAGGAATTGAGTTTTTCAAAACCTAAAAGCGACAACGGGGTATGAGATCACACTCCGTCTCCTCCCTTCATTGTTTCCTGCTGACAATGGCAAAAAACCTCAGACGCGAATCTGCTCATGATCTGCAATACTCACCCTTTTGTTGACGCACCAAATGCACAAGTGTTCAATCACCTCCGTTGATGCAAATCGTTCATGCAAGCAACTCTGGTGCCAAGGACGACAAAGGAAAGGGTTCTTCACATGGGGGTGGTATGGCTACAACTCCCTCATCACGTGTGTTGATGACAGCAGCAAGTCGGCAGGTCGTCGGAGGAATTTTGAACAAGGTTTCCAATGGAAAAGAAATGACAAGTAAAAGGACCATAAACCATCATCAAATCTATACATAAAAAACAACACAATAAAAATAAAGGCCATTCTCATCCATCACCCGGAAATTCATGTCTCTTCCGCATGTCCTTTCTCCAAGTCCGTTTCGTCGCCCACGATAGTGGGCACGTTATCCACAGAGACATTCACATCCTCCCCTGTTGTTTGTCCCTCCTCTGCTTCCCCAATCTCCGTATTACCAGCGTCCACGTCTCCTGTCGATACAGCCGTCCCCGCCGCCTCCCCCTCCGCTGGTTTCCCCGTGTCTCCAACACTAACCCTTATAGCCCCGGCAACAGCTGCTCCAACTGCACCAACCATAACCCCCGCGACACCTACACCCAACATCCGAGAACCTCCCTCGTCCTCTCTCATCTCCATAACATCCCCTCCATGCTCCCGGTCATTAAAGTGGACATGATGATTATTATGGTTGTTGTGGTGATGATGGAAGCCGGGTCGGAGTGCACCCACAAGGCGCTGGACGGGCGTGACGCTTCGGGATCGTGGGTGCTGGTTGGAAAGATTTGGCGACATGGCGTCGCTAGAGTCCTCCCGCGGTGGTGCTGGTGGTCTAAGAAAAACAAAAAAACACAATAGAGAATAAATACAACATCATACATCATCAAAAGTAAAGTGGATACAAACCTGGTAGGCGTAATAACAGGACTCATTCCCTCATCATGAGAGAACGCAAAACCCGTATTACACATTTCCTGTCCATTGGCACCCATAAAGATAACCAGACTCCCTGCACGACCATGAGTCCCCAACCGATGTGACCGGTCACGCAGCCGTTGAACAACATGACCAACTTTCTTGCCAACGCCCTTAACAGCCGCAGAGATTGACCGGGGACGGAAGGCAGATGGACGACGAGAATGGGTCGTCGGTTCTCCCGGTTCGGACGCGTCTGACACTGTAGAGGATGCACCGACGGAAGGTCGGTTCCCGTTAGTGTCGACAAATAGTCCCCGCTTCTTGTGATGGCGGGTCTGAGCGTAATCGCCAAAGCCATCACTAGGGGTTTCGACACCGTGATGCCCAGGAAGCATATGGCCGGCTGGATCGATCGAAGCGGGAACAAGCAGAGGAGGCTGTGGTAATGGTGTGGGCCGTATCCCTGCAATCTCCTGACTCCCCAGCATTCCCGATTGTGCTCGGCGCATGCTACCGTCGCTCTCACCCCCAGAGCTGGAGGTCATACCCTTCGAGGTACTCTGTCGCCGTCTGCTCAACAGATTATCTGAAAAGTTCCTCCGCATACCTGCACTACTTCGCACCACATCGCCTCTCTCTGAATCACTCCCTTCATCCTTTGGTTCAGGGGCAGGAGCGTCATGCTTCTTTCCACCATCCTCATCCAATCGAAGTTCTTGCCCTTCTTTCCAGCAATACTGTTGCACCTCTCGCACCAGGTCGGTGTCACTAGGCCAGAACCACCCAATAACAAACTTTCCGAGAAACCGCGGAAAGAGTGCCAAAAACACCGAGAGTAGGACAGCCAACCAAAAGGTTCCGCTCGGTAGCAAGACCTGAATTTGTCCGTAGGGCGGGTTGGCCGGGACACTGATATAGAACAAGAGGTATCCAAACCATATACATATCGTGATGACCAGCGCCAACGCTATCATCCACGTCCAGTTCATTATATTGAGGGCAGCATAGAAGTTGACAGTCAGGATGATCGACATGGCACATAAGGTACCCATATCGTCCTTTGACGCATCCCACCCTTGGTGATAGATTATCGAGTCGCGGAATATGGCATAGGCAATGAAATAAATGACGACCGATTGGTATATTCCGTCGAAAATGTACAGCCAAAACCGTTCCATTGTGTACAGGGTTTGTCGGATTCCTTTCAGGTAGAGCTGCGGCACCATCATGGATACACGGTCGTTGACATCTTGGTCGAGGGTGCCGATCGCGATCGTCGGGAGGAGGGTAAAGAAGGTTTGGAACCACATTGAGTAGGTGTAATCCGTAACAGTACTCGCCGAAAATCTGTTCAATGATCCAAAAACATGAGTGATTATAGTCGCGTAGAACATGGCTTGCAGCAGAAAAAACTCACCCATTGTCAAACTGATACCAAAACAGAACAAACAAGTAGACCACGTTTTTGTAAAAATAATTCAACACCATCTCGGCAGTGCGGAGGTATGCCCATCGGCCATGTACCAAAAGCAGCCGACCAAGGAACCGAAATTGCCCTATCGCGTAATCAGCCGCCATGACGGCTTGGAGACCTTCTTTACCACTGATACCAATGCCAACGTCTGCTTCTTGGATCATGGACACGTCGTTGGCTCCGTCACCAATGGCCAGGCACATCGCACCCTAACACGATACGCGACTTAGATATGTGATGAAGAGACAAGTAAAATACAAGTTTACTCACCAATCCTTTGCGAACCAACTGCACAACCATTGCTTTCTGCAACGGACTAACCCTGCAGCAAACCACCGCCCGACATCGACATCCAAGTTCCAACAAAAGGGCTTTGCATCTAGGCTCTAATGCATACTTTAAACTCTCCCCATCGATAATAAACGCATACTCTGCCTCTCCAGTCGCACTCGAAGGGCGTCCATCCGCAGTCCAAAACCGTTCCAAAGCCTCCGTCAATTGTTGAAAGGTGGAATCGAGGGAATCGGATTTAACAACGATAAGGATCATGTTGCGCTTCAAAAGATTGCAAGCAAACCCGATATTGATGGCTGTTTCCATTTTATCTCCCGTCAACACCCAGATTTTGATTCCTGCTTTCGCGAGAATGCTAATAGTTTCCGGTACACCGTCTTGGAGTTTATCTTCAATGGCCGTTGCGCCCATAAGGATCAACTCCCGCTCGATACCTTCGGCAACCAAATCGCACTCCCGTTCCCTGTTTTCAATCAACGCTTGTGCAGCCCGGTAACGTTCGGCCCACCGTTCGTACAACTCTGGTGGTATGATACGATAACTCAAACACAATGTTCTTAATCCTTCGTTCGCAAAATTCTCTAAATGCGTAGAGGTCACATCCATGAGCTCGGGGTCGTTATCTTTGGACAATCGGTCGTAAATAACGCTATCGGCCCCTTTACATAGAAGAATGATATCGCCTTCCGGACGTTTGATAATGACACTCATCCGTTTTCGATCTGAGTTGAATTCCAGGACATGTAAAATCGTATAGGTACGCCATTGTCCCATTACATCCACTTCCACCCGATTGTCAGTCCGTTTCAAGAATGCAAATCCAACATCTCGTGCAGCTGCAACCAAGGCAGCTTCATCTGGCGACTGGGCCTTATACTCGAGGTGATTCTCGTCGGACTTGTCGGGTTTCTCGACCAAAACCGTATGGCACACGGCGAGAAGGGTGAAAAACTCTCGAATACGCCGCGCCTGTACGCCATTGTCACGCACGTGACGCGGTAGATCTGCATCGACAAAAGAAAGTTTTGGAGCCAGGTATCTAGTGTCAAATAATTCCTTCATTCCGGCAATCATTTGTTTTTCAGCTTCCGCTCGTGTGTTAGCCAAAGCCCTGGCGTCCAATTCTGACCCAGATCGCTCGGCCGCTCCCATGGCGGCTTCGGATACAAACGTCCCCCCGTACATGACACCATTGATCGTACATTTCCGAAACTCCATTGTATTGCAAGTCAAAGTGCCGGTTTTATCTGAGAATATGTATTCGATTTGACCCAAGTCATCGCAAAGATTCCACGCTTGTGGTGTAACTCGCTTATCAGACTCGGCATCATACATCTCCTCATCAATGTGAATCATAAAACTCTGCATAAAGAGAATGTCAGCAACTTGCAAGGTACAAATCTTCATGAAAACCCAAACGTACCTGAAACAGCTTTGCAACCTCAACACTAATAACCAGCGCAATGGGGATAATATTTTGAAAGATAATCATGCAGAGGAAGAATGTTACAAAAGCTGTGTAACTCGGTGTTTCCATATCAGATGTAGCATTGCCGGCAAATACTGCTCCTTCGTGAATATAGGTAGAGGCGTACATGGCCGCTATAACAGCACAAATCATGCACATGGCGGAGAGGAGCATGAAATTCACAAGGACTTGAGGGTTGATTTGCCTGTCGATGCGGGATCGTTTGGATGGTGTTGAACCAGAATTCATCATGATTTTTGTGTCTTCTCCGGTGAAGATCGCCATTCCAATCACCCATTTGGTGTTTCGTAGGACGCAGCCTCGCAGGAGAACCCCGCTGATGCCGATCGGAACGACAGTTTTGGGGGAGTCTTGGGAGGAAAGGGATGCACGGCTTGGAGTAGGTGACGATGAAGATCCTGGAATAGTGAGAACGCCGCTGTAGGCGTAGAGATTAGAAGTGGGTGGCTCGGAATCCAGGAACGCTCGTATTCCATGACAATCCTCTGGTGTCCGAACACTCTCAAAATCCGGGATACCTCGGCGAACTTTCAAATTCGTCTCCCCGTCTAAATTCTTTGTCTCTATGTAACAGAGCCCATCCCGCTCGCTAGTTGCCAAGATGGCAATATCGGCAGGTACCGGATCATCGTTTCGCAAAAACACAAAATCTCCGACGCGGACATCCTCCCAGTTCGACAATTTCCACACGGAATGTCCCGACGATGTACGAGAAGCGCGTGTTCCATTGGGGACAGCAGGTTCATCATCGTCTGACTGTGCGTCGTGCATATAATCATCGGCGACTATCATAGCCGGACGACCCACAGTTTCCGTTCCCGCAGGCTTACGTGCTTTGAACGGGGCGGTAAAACACGCTCTCAACGCCTGTCGAATAGACCGTTTCACCATTTTATATGTCCGGTTGAAATTGAATGCGTGGTGCTCTACGTGGTTCGTATTGTTCCAATTTGACAATAGATACGTGCTCGCTTTATTTACGCTCGCATCCGATCGATGCCGCTTCCAATCCTCAATGGCATCCTTCAGTGCCGTCGCTGCCACAATAATTACAATCGGTGCAGCCGTCAAAACTGGTGATACTTGCAGGAAGGGAGGGAAGCACTGAAGAATGACCAAGCTTGTGAAATAAAAATTTGCGACACTCCGAAACTGCTCAAAGATGTTTTTCGGTAGGAAGGATATGACCGTGTATTTACTTGTTCGAATCTTGTTCCGTTTATACCAGACCGCCGGTCGCCCGGTTTGTTCGTCGATATATGGTGGTTGCATAGGCATGTTGATCCAGATGCGACGCTTGGCATGGAGATCGGAGGCTGCTGCTACGCCTTGCGGTGTTGCAGCAGGGGGGTCATTGGGGATATCGGTATTTGGAGCCTCTCCCAAATCCAATTTGGAGCGCCCCCCAAACCAATTTCGCTTTTTGCCCATTTTGTGTAGAGATGCGATCGAGGTTATATAGGGGAAACAAGACGGATAAAAGTGTTGCGAGTGTTGACTCTCGCAGGCGACTGATGTCGGGATGATCCTCTTTGTTTCGGACCTCTTTTTCCAGATACTCCTCTTCAGATCAACATGACCGCAGGACCCCAGTCGTTCATACAATCTCTGAGATCGTGCAAATGGCTGGTATTACCGTGAAGAGCGACGTATATCGCGAAATATCTAGATTGAAAGAAGGGTAGATGGTGTCAGAAAATTTGGCGCAGTTTCAACAACCTCCACCTATACAAGCAGCTACGCCCTAACTAAAAAGAGCACGCAGAGTACATGAACGCACTTTACTCTCTCACACACCCTTCCAGCTGTTCACAATAACAACTCTCCAGAATCCATCTCGTCATTTGTCCATGGTTGTACTCACCATGAGTGTACTTGCCGCACAATCTCACAAAATGTACCTCCCACAACAAAAATCCTCCTCTACTCAAGGAATCCAAAATGTAATCTACTCGTGCAGCCCGTCGGAATCCTAGAAAACGCGGGCAACTGTTGACGTGTCGATTGCCTGATAATAAAGCGATAAGGTTCAGGCCAGCGGAGTTGCAGACAAGCGTGTTCCTTCTTTTGAGAACACGGCGCAGTACGAGGTATGTAGCAGAGCGTCCAGAGAAGAGCTGGACTTTGAAAGAAAATATGAATCAGGGCTCGTTAAATTGCGTCGTCGGATGCAACCAGAAATGGCCAATTGCTGTCGTGTTGTCCACTGAGCGTCCCTTATATAAAGGTATACAACAAGTCTTGCAATGAAGCTGAACGTCGTGGTGCGTAGAAAAAGGTCCTCCCCGACTCCAATGGCAATGGCCAAAATCAGAAAACAAAAAAAAAACGTAAAAAGGCAGCTCGTCCTTGTCCGTATATTGGTCGCCGTGAGATGCGGGGGTCCCCCCCAGCCCGCTGTTCCCAAACACGCCCATTAATCACATTAAATGCATTCCAAGGGTTGTGGCCATGACTGCTACACAAATTAACTAAATTGATGGATATACATTGTAGCCGGATGAGCCAAACGTAAAACCAGCTGAGTCAGAGCATTTTTGGCCAATAGCCGGCTGAATAATTCAAATGGACAAAAAGTTGAAAGATGGTAGAATCCTTGTTCCGTTAGTGTTTTTTTTTTCTTATTTTGATCGTCTTGATCTTTGACGGCCGTCGTTGGCGATTGCAGTTTTGTCGCAAGAGATTTGGGCGTTTTGGGGAGGAGCCCGTTGTTCAAATGCCATGGGATCTTGTCCCAATGGGTGGTTTGGGGCGGGGAAATGGGGGCATTTGGGGATCAACACCCGCAAATCGCGGAGCTTTTCACCAGGTAAATGAACAAAGTCAATGATGCACAGTTTTTGCCTCAGCATTTTTTGCATTTTCGGACTGGACTTACTCTAAATTCCCCTGAAGAAGACGATACGCAAGTCATGTAATGGCATGTGCGCAACGTTCAGCAGAGGAAAATAAGCAAGTCGAGTGCGAAAAGAATAATGAACGCATTGTTGATGCAAAGGCAAAAGGCTGCGTAACAAAAAAGGACGGGATCTCAACCCTCGTCGTCCTTTTATATTGGCCATGGTGGCGTTAGCTTGCAGTTTCTGACGCAAGCAATTTATGGAATCGGGTGAAATCTGCGTATGCCACTTGCGGTTTCCTCCATCGTTTGTCATTGTTGCCGCCCAATGCGTAACAGGCGTAACGGTCAGCAAGTCCAACTTTTGGCCATTTGTGTGTTGGTGGCGTGAAACAGTGTTCTTGCTTATGTCATGGCTGCGTTCGGACAATATGGTTGGTAGATGGCTGCGAGAAACATTCATTTTTACATGGCTCCAGCGCTTTGCACTCGAATACTCTGGTAGGAACCATCGACACCAAGAATTTGCATATCGACGCCTACAGAGGCGCCAAGCACACGAAAACAACAACATCTGTCGGGTACACCCTCCGCTATCTGTCGCGGAACTCAGAAAATGAGTTCTGTTTAGCGCGAATTCTCATCATTGGGTGATATGTATAGATAATGTGTTGCGAGTCGAAGGTTAATCCTAAGACAAGTAACAGAACTTGGAGGGGAGTGGGGCCAGGCGCCTTTTATACTCCGTTGCATGTGGCTTGGAACAAAAAATATACAGCCAATGAGAGTAGCATACCCAAGCCACGCCGGTCAAATGTGAACTGTGCGTAAACGGTCTTGCGCAGATATATGCCCGAATACGACACCAAAAAGGAAAAGAAGGAAGCGCTAGACTCGCCAGTGGGTCCCTTTAATGAGCGACCACTCGGAGTGAAGGCAGCGAAGCGGAAGCTCGAGGAAGAACGTCTGACATCACGCGAGAAGCAGTTGAGGATGAAATACATGCAGCGACCGATCGAATTGTCCACTCGTATGCTGCAAAATAGCGATGACAACCGATCGATCAATTGATTGTCCGAGTGGACAGGTTAACCCAGATCTTTGGTGTCGACAGCTCTCATGCAAGGAGGAGTTGAGCAAGGCACTTCAACGCAAGAAGGAGCATCGTAAAGAGAAGAAAGAGGACGACGATAAGGAGCAGGAGGAGGATCTGGTAGAAATATTATGAACATAAGACGCATTGCAGGAATACGCATTGCAGTTCATACAGATGTTGAGTCGGAGAATGCACTTGTTTGACGTAGTGTATGTAGTTCTCAATACAAGGAAGCGTTTCAGCAATGCATCATCCACAGGACAAAATGACTGATTATGTCATGGCTGCGTTCGGACAAAATGTTTGGGACACGGACATGGCTGCTAGAACCTTTTTTTTTATTGTTTTTGTTTTTTGGTGGTATATGATTTCTTTTTTTTTTTAGTTACTTGTGCATATCGTTAGTTTTTCAGTATCCTTGCATTTTGATCGTCTCCGCCCTCAAAGCAGCCATTTCAACGGTCGGTGCGACATTCTTCTCGCCAACCATATCCAGCAATCCTGACCGCTCAAACATGATCCGTTGTTCGGGAGTGATGCCCGCAAACAGGATTTTGACGCCTAGGTGAAGGAACGTGTGGATATTTTCTTTCATAAGGTACATGGCTCCAGCGTCCTGTAGTCAAGGATTAGTCACATACTCTGGTAGTTAACCAAACAATGAGGTGACTACATACAATGGCCGTGCACCCATCCATATCAAAAATGATGATTTGGTCCGCATCACCCTTTTGACTTGGGTATCCAGAAGCTTCTGCAATCGTCTTTTGAGCCTTTAAAAGCTTATCCACAGCGACACTGATATTTCCCGAATTAAAGAATAGGAGCGGGGAGCGGACCGAAATGACCAATATGTCATCCAAGAGAGTCGCTTCGGGGTGTTCGCGGACGTCTAGGTACCGCGATTGGAGAACTTGCTGGATCTGTCCGTCCCGGTCTTGGACGGGCACAGAGACGTCGACTTTGCCCAGAATTTGCATGTCGACGCCTACTGACCGCCGGATAATGAGGATGGACGCAAGAAAGATGACAATGAGAGTGCCTTGCTCAATGTTCCTATGTACACACAAGAGAAATGAGAACTTTGCGCGCGGGTTGGCAGAAAGCAACCCAACGAACATACCAAAAGAATGTGGCACAAAACGCTGCAACCATCCCAGCTACCTCCCCCCAAGACCGAACTTTAAAGACAAACACAATCTCGGAAACATGCACCAAAGACATGGCAGCTGCCAATACAAAGCCAGCCAAAGTAGACAAGGGCAGAAACTTTAAGACAGGGCCAGCTGTCAAAACAAAGACGGTCACCCAAAACGCCGCTATAAGCGAGCAGACGTTTGTCCGTCCGCCTGCATCTGCTAGGATCTTGGAACGGGGAAGGGATCCCATTGTCACAAAGCATCCGAAAATGGAGCCGACAACGTTTGCGCTCCCTAGTGCAAAGAGTTCGCGGTTTGGTTTTGGATTATACCCGTACTGTAATTACCAGCCGCCATCAATAAATCTCTGTGTTTGTGTGTCAAAACATGTATAATGGATGCAAGACGTACCTGCATACCCAAGTCCTTGGAAACAGCCATACTCTCGACGAATCCCACAACCGTCTGCGCAACAGCTCCGCCCAACAGTCGACCAATCCTGGACATGTTCAGAGGAGGAACTGCCGGTGTCGGAAACCTGTTGCTAAAGGTTCCCAGCGTCCTCACACCATACTGTTTCAAGTCAATGGCAGCGCTGATGCCAATCATGACGCCCACCAAAACCACAATCTACACGTGAAGATGTAAATATTATTAAAGTTTCTTTTGCACTGATCTTTCAATATGTACCTCTGGAAACGCTTTGATCCAGGCAATGTTGGTCTTTGCCTTGACATAGCGCATGGCCACCATAAAAGCGACTGCTGCGAGACCGATCAGCGTGGTAAGGACATGTCCAGTTTGCATGGCGGCCTTTGACGTTTCCACCAATTTTTCAAAACTCGAAAAAGTGGGTGGAGGTTTGCGGGTCAGGTCGATACCCAGAAGTTCGGGGAGCTGTTCGATCATGATGAGCAAGCCAACGCTAGAGATGAAACCCGTCTTCCAGAATAGGAGACCGTTTAGAAATGGATAACCCAAAACGGATGAATACCGACAATGCACACCTTCATAAACCCCGTCAAAATCGAATCCAAAAACCCGGCCCTCATGAGGGACAACAACAGAGCGGTTAACCCTACCAATATTGCAATGGTCGCGGCAATCTGATCTGCGGTGATCCCAGGACCCCCAGCCTCAAGCTCTTCCGTCACGGAAGCGCCAATCAAGACGGCGGCGAGAGCTTCGGGCCCAACAGACAGTTGTTTAGATGTTCCGAGGAGGCCGTAGACTGCAATGGGGATAATAGAGGAAACAAGGGAGACGATAACGGACACCCTAGCCTGTAAAAATTCAATGCATTCATATAAGAGCTTAATGATGAATCATGACAAGACAATTCATACCAACTGGGCAAAAACGATGGACCGTAAGACCAGCACGATTCCGACCGTTAACCCAGCCCTGAGATCCCCAAACATTAACTGCTTGTTGTATGTTCTGATAACGTCGATGATGGGGATAAAGCCCATTACTTTGACACCCAGGCTCTTTTCCTTGGGCGGAGAGACCAAAATAGACGGTGGACCACGACGTCCCCGTTGTTCGCTTCGGGCGTACCCGGGCTGCTCTGACCTGTCAACATCTCCAGAATAGAGATCAACGACGTGTAAGAGAGTTTTCCGGCGCTGGGACCGTTCCAAAGGGTTCAAGTTGACGGACGTGCTGAAGCTATTTTTATAGTCGCCCATAATGGAGCGAAGCTTGCAAAAAGCAGCTAGAAACAATGTACAAGCGAGAAATGCACGCGATAAGATATGGACAGCCGATGTGCTATTCTCTTGTTTGCAGATGGGGCAAAATCTGGCTACAAAAAACAACAGGATTATTGGGAACTCGCTCTCTCTTTTGTAGAATCCTACACAGATCCTCCCCAACTAAATAAAGTTTTAGGATTTGCTACTTTTGCTACTTGCTAATCAAAAAAACAGTCTTGGCGATTGCCCATCTAGTAGGAGGCAGACCGCGTAAAAAATAAAGATGAACCTCCGTCGTCCCCAACCCCCAACAATGCGGTACACGCACGGAATTGATAAGCTCATGCTCTTTAGTGATTCCAACAGGACCAAAAGAAAACAGCCACCAGTCTGACGGCAGACTCCCGCCCATCCGCCATCGACCGCAGTTAAAGGTGTGGCATGCATCTATGGGTGGCATCCGGTTAACCCAACCCATCAAAATCAATCACCAAATCAACGCCAAAGAAAGGCAAAACACCTGCAATGTGGGATGAACAAAAAGTATTCAAATGTTGCCAAGAACTTGAAAGTTCCCGAGCGAAGATTCGGCAAACGCGCTACTTCGAAAACCGCGCTACTAAGCCATGTTGCATGTGTTCCAATTGATTGACTCTTCTTGGCTTTTTTGATTAGATTTTGGAAGTTTTCGTTTATAGAATTGGAAAGTGTTCTTGAAAAAGGCAAAGTAGGAGGAAGAATAAGAGATGATTGTTCTTGTTGCGCTTGCAAAGAGACTGTTCTCTAGGTGTCCAAGTGTTGAGTGTTGATATGAGAGCAAACAACTAGGAGATCAGATCGCTGCTCATTTGAAATCTCTCAATTCCTTTGACCCAAATATCCTCTCGTGTGTCAGATTCCCCGCACGTCGTCATTCCACTCTAAAGCCTACTCTAAAAGGAAAAACGAGAGCCCTTAAGCATCAAACACGAACTGTATGAGGTGGGGCGATGTTCCAAGCAAAAAAAAGTGGCGGGCAACAACGAACTTGAAAATAACAAAAAATCCTCTAAACTTTTCCCTTCCAGTATCGAACCCTTCCTCTAAAACTCCGCCTGAATAGCCCAAAAGGAACGCGTTTCTTTTAATTGATTGGTTGCGTTACTTAGTGTAATGGCATAGTCATGCACATGTGCGCTGTGCCACTGTACAGTCACTATTCCACTCCCATAATAGTCTTATGATGTGTATTTTCCTTATTGTGGGTTTCCCCTCTTCACATATAGAGGACCCTCTTGCTATTCCCCCCATCCGTTCTTCTTTCCCACCGATTTTTTTTTTCCTTTGGATTCGTCGTCGTTTCGTCGTCGTCGTCCTTGTCCTTTGTCTTGTCTATCGGATTGTGCTTGAAAAGCCAGATTGCATCACATTTCCCTTATCGTTCCATACTACATAACAACAACCCACACACCTTACCATGCCCAAGGCAAAGAGTGACAAACCTGCCGCTGCGACCAAAAAGACTACGGGTGAGTTTGCCATTGTTGTTGGACAAGGGCCAATGGGAGAAAGTGACGACGCATCGCTTGCCGAGATCATCTTTAGTGGTTTTCGGTGTCGAAGCGCTGGCGGTTCTTACGTTTCTTGCTGCGGACTGCTGGTGACTGTGCCCGTGTCGCGCTTCTTCTTGTTGGACTTGCTCTTGACTTGCGTTGACCTTGCTGACCGTACTGGGTTTCGTTTTTGCTAGGCGGTAAGCGTGGAGCCTCTCCCTACAATCAGTTCATGAAGGTATGTGGTGTGTTTGCAAGTGGGACTGCGCGCGTCTGGTTTGGGCTTATAAGGTCTATTGTGTGTGTGTGTATAGACGGAGCTTGCCAAGGTCAAGGCAGACAACCCCGGCATTGCCCACAAGGAAGCTTTCAAGGTTGCAGCATCCCACTGGAAGAACGCCCCCGAGAACCCCAACCGGGTCAAGTAAATCGCGGTTAAAAGGTGAGTTTTTTGGATTTGTCCTGCGTCCTATCCCTCCAATTTACACATGGACCATTTCTAGCACTATGCCGTAGGGGCGTCAATGTGTGTGCTCTATTTTTGTTTTGTTGAGCAAGTTGCTATAGTTTTTTTGTATGGGTTTTTTCAAAAACCGGAAAGTGTTCAGATAACATGCAAAACGAAGGAGGACTTTTTTTTGATTGCAAAAGATACTTGGTAGTTTTATATACGCTTTGAATTGAGCAGTTGGCTTTTCTTGCTTTTTACTTTTTGGCCTTGTTGTTTTCTGGCAATACTTGCTTGTTGCGCCTTCTGACTGCCACCCATTGTTGGTCAAAAGACATATTGCACTCTCTTGTAATGAACGTTACCCTTTGGTGGAGACCTCAGGTGCAGACGGCTTTCTCAAGTCCCTTTCGATTTGGGCAAGTGCAACTCATTGGCAAGGTGAAAAGCCCCAGCCGGGGTCGCCAATGTGTCGATCGACGTTGATCCACGTTGGCTTGCTCTGAGCTTTTTCTACCGCGGTCTTGTTTCCTCCCCCCAGCACGTCCCGCTTATCGCCAACGGATGGGGAGGGTCATTCATCAGAACATTTCCAAAGTAACACTTGCCCTGGCTGTGGTCCATTCCAGCAGAGGACAAACGGAAGGAACGGAAGGGACATTTGTTTTTTGAATTGGATTTTTTCGCCAGATCCGTTTGGTAAAAATCGGAGGTTTGCCCTGCTTTTCCTACTGCTGAGTTCTTCTTCCCCCAAACTTTCCTGCTGTCTGAGTTTTCTCTGCGCTTCCGGTCTGACATATCCCCCCCCAAAGGGCAGCGCGGATGGACGCGTCTGGCAAGGAGAGTTTTTAAGGACCTCTCCAGCCGATAGAACGCTCTGCTGCATTGAAACGCATTTCGAATGTATATTCCGATCAAGGAACGTGAGCTAGGGCTATATAGGCTCAATAACCCGTTGGTCTACCGTACGTGATGGTGAACAGTTTTTACATGCCGGAACACTTTACTGACAACAATACTGGTCAACAATACTTGTTTGCAGGCAGCCGGTCCAAAGCGTCCAAAAGCCTTATCGACCGCCTCACCCTCTCCCAAGTCCTCAATTCCCACACAGGCTGCGTCAACACGGTTTGTTGGTCAGACGATGGACAGTACATCTTGTCTGGCTCTGACGATACACACCTCGGTCTCTGGTCCTACAGCCCTGGTCCTTCCTTTTCCGCCACCTCCCCGTCTCCAACAACCCTCCTAGCTCGTATCCCCACTCGGCACCGCGCCAACATTTTTTCTGCAAAGTTCATGCCGGGCACATCGAGCTCGATTGCGGTGTGTTGTGCGGGAGATGGGGATGTGAGGGTTTTGGATCTGTTTTTGGGGGATGGACGGGAACGAGGGACCATCAGGGCTGTTTATGGTTGTCATAAAGATAGAGTAAAGAGAGTCTTACCTGTTGATAGCAATGTGTTTTTAACGTGTGCTGAGGATGGTGGGTTGGCACTTTGAGTTTTCAGTTAGACTGTGCAGATCTGATTGGATAATGTCTCGTTTGGCAGGGTCGGTCCGTCAATTCGACCTCCGAGTCCCCCACCTGTGCTCACCCGATCAGCCATGCTCCCCACCTCTGGTAAACTTTGCTCCGTACCACGTCTCACTCAACAGTATTTCGATAGACCCAATCAACCTGAACCGTTTCGTCGTTGCTGGCGACAATCCTTACTTGTACATGCATGACAGACGTTTTCCCACCAATTGTATCAGACGGTTTGCCCCAAGCGGCCAAGTTCAGGCACATGAACATGTGACGGCTGCAAAGTTTGCAGACAGTGCTCAAGAGTTGATTGGAAGTTGGAGTGGTGGAGATGTATGTTTATTTGATGTTGAGGGGGTGGAGTATCAAGGTTGGAAAGGAAATGCGGTCAGAAACGGATCGGGGAGAGGACGGATGAAGGATCACGGGAGTCATTTGGATAAAGAAGGACAAAGAGAAACCTCTAACGCACTCGAGAAAGACCAACCAGGCACAGACGAGGATGACGACGAGGACAATGCGGTATCACTCCTCCCACCCGAAACTATAAAGTCACTTGAGGCTCGTATTCGGACAGGTTTTGCCAATTCGGATATTCCATCCGTCATTCAATCCGCAACATCACTTGTCAAAGATTATAACCTGCGGGCAAGCTTAAACTCCCCTATTGGGCGAAAGACAAGGACTGCTGAGCGGGCAAGTCTTTATCGACAACGCGCAAAAGCGTGGATTCTTTACACCATCAACAAGATGCAAACCTCGCAGCGCCCTAGAAAACGAAAACGAGCGCCCACCAACGGTGAAGAAGACTCGCAGACGGAACCTGGAGCTAGTGACGCTCTGACCCTCGACCTGGACTCTATGACCGATGTCGAGTGTCTCCAGCACGCGGCAAGAGACATGACCCGGTTCCTCATTCTTACTCATGCGATACCCTCCCATCATATTTTCCGCGCCGTTTCACAATGGGGTTTAGCGGTTTTGGCAGATTCAACTGACCAGCGTATCGAGCGTGCGCGTGAGGCCCTGAAAGAATTGCAAGGCGTTCAGGAGGGTAACGGGTTTAGAGAGTGCGTCCAAGGCGTTGAGAGTTGCATGGGTGCACAGTTTGATACTCAAGATTGGATTCGGTGGTGTGAAAAATGGATCACTGGTTCCGATGACAATGACGATAGCGAAAGGAAGCGGCCACCAGAGAGCTCAGAACATTCACAAGCCGGCTCAAGCGATGGTGACGTTGATTCCATATGGACATCCGATGAGGAACCCACGACTCTCATCACCACCCATACCCACGTAGCATACCCAGCAGTCCCCATCATCACCCCATCCAAAACCTACAAAGGCCATGCCAACATCCAAACCGTCAAAGACGCAACCTTTCTCTCCTCTGACAAGTACATTGCCTCAGGATCCGACGACGGCACCCTCTTTATCTGGGACAAGCAAACAACACGCATCGTCCAAATCCTCCGTGCGGACGCCGAGGTCGTCAACGTGATCGCTCAGCACCCCTTTATGCCCGTGTTGGGCGTCAGCGGGATCGATCAGACAGTCAAGATTTTTGAACCAGTCTACCCAGCTGATGGTCTTCCGTCCACTTTAGCTGTACCGACTGAGGAAAAATTTGTCCCGTTTTCCCATTTCATGACCAGAGGACCGATGGATACCATCCCGCCTTCATCTTCTCTCTTGGCCTCTATTGACCAGGTTATAAGAGACAATGAGCAGAGAAAGCGTGAGATGGGCGGGGTGGTTAGTTTCCGGATGGTTGCAGAAGCGTTGGCAGAATTAAGAGGGGAGGGAGGGGATGTGGAGTGTTGTATCATGTGAACGATGATGCTCTTTTCATCGGTGTAGCTCTGGTTGTAGTGGCCATGCAATTAATAGGGTTGCGTTCTTTTGTAAATAGCGTATGTAAAGATGTAGGGTTGCCCCTGTTTTTTTTTTGTCGCTACATGTTGACAAAATGTAAAATGCCATCTCTATCCATCAATATTCTGCCCCAAGTACCTGTTTAATTCTCAAACCCTCCTCTATCCCCTCTTTACTTTACGCATCTTGCTCTGTCCACCCAACCCAACAGCCCACCCAAACAACGCAGGCACGATCAAAAACGGCAGATAACTACCCCACAACACCCCCTTGTTCTCCACATCCGCCTCCTTCAACACCACCAGAATCGGGACCATCGTAGTAATCACATGAACAGCATACACAACGGCCCACATCCGAATCCTCTCCCACTCCTTCTGCCAAACCTTGACCAACAACCACGCTTCCAAAGGAAGTTGAAAAAACAGCTCACAGACAATGATACCCCAAAACCATGGCTCGACACTCCCAGTCTTGATGAGAGGTGCTAGGAAGGGGTCTTGAGAGGACTCGATCCAGCCAGCTAGTGACTCGCGGAAGAAGGGCGGGAGTTCCACGTTGGGAAAGACGCCTTGAAAACTGATGACGAGTGTGCTTGGGATGTGGATGAGAAAGTAGAGGATAAAGAGGGGACGGAGGGACGTCATGGTTTAAACGAGTGTTTTGTTGTTGTTGGCTTTTGGAGATTAGTGACTTTTTGAATCCCAGAGGTTATGAACGTTCTTTTTATTTATTTATTTTTTTTGGAATAACTGGGAACGGCGAACGGCTTTGTAATTTGTTCGACTCTGCTGAGCGACGGCAAGCTAGTTTGATCATAAAAACCAAAATAACATCTGAAATTTCAAAAGGCGACGATCATACGATTCCTTGTCCGAACGCGTCCGACAAACGACAGACTTTTAGATCGTAACTTGCCTGAACGACCCCGAACTAAACCAACCCCCCCCAACTAGCGTTAAACAGGCAGAAGATAAAGGTGACAACCAGCTATAACCCTCTACATCAAGAATGGGCAACCGTAAAAAACTCGATATTTTGGTAATCCTGGTCCTTGCAAGAACGAGGGATCTTTAAAGATCAAGTATACCGATATGCCCAGAACCATGAATACTATCCGCCCCCCCGTCTGTCGTAAAGACTCATCCACTCATAAATGGCCTCCAACAACCCCACTACCCTTTGTTTAAGTCCTCTACTCCCAAAGGATCTATATGCACTACAGCAAAATAGCCCTCTAAAGAAATCTTAACACAAAAGGG
This sequence comes from Spizellomyces sp. 'palustris', assembly GCA_006535965.1. Classification (NCBI taxonomy): domain Eukaryota; kingdom Fungi; phylum Chytridiomycota; class Chytridiomycetes; order Spizellomycetales; family Spizellomycetaceae; genus Spizellomyces; species Spizellomyces sp. 'palustris'. The sequence goes on along the minus strand of QEAR01000009.1, from coordinate 194,245 downwards.
GCAGGTTTCTTGGAACGTCAAAGAGTCCCAACTTGTATTTTGCAAAGGAAAAAAAAATAAAATTATTTGGATAGGTCGCTGGTAGTCCCTTTTTCTGTAAGTTCTTGTCAAGATGCACTAGAAGGATGGTTGAACTCGCAGCCATTCAACCCGCAAAATCTTGGAAGGACGGTGACCGCAAAACACAAAAAAAATAAAACCGTAGAGGTATTATGATGAGGTCCCTCTGTCCTCGCCCTGCTTTTTTGAAGAATCTTTACAACTCTAATGTACTGTACCCAAGCGCAGATGGAGTAGAAGATACCAAACTGGAACAGTACAGCCAAGGCCCCAAACGATGTAAACAATGTCCAACTTTCAACTTCAGGGACAAAACACTCTAGTCCTTTTTTTAAGACCCTTTGGACTTAGCAGTGACGATATCCGCTTTGAGGAAACGATACTGATGAGGAGAGAGGAAACGTTATTGGACTTTAAGCTTTCTGGATCCCACATCTGGTCAAGAGACTGAGTGGTATCCAGATCGCGGTATTGAAAACATGGCGGCTAGAAATATCCCAGATTCACCCCGTCGCTTACGCAGGGCAAGAGCCCGTGTTCGATTGGCATCCCAGCAAGTTGCTACAGAGGAAAGAGCAAATGATGATATGCCCCGTCATTTTGGGACTTGCCAAAACTGCCTGTGCATGACCTCGTAATGCACGCTATTCAAACACGACATTGATGTTCGTTTCAGGGATATACCAGGAGCGCCAGTGCGACATGACATTTCCATTGTAAAAGCAAAAACCCAAGTAGCCAAAAGGAAAATAACAAAGCAAAAATGGTATTTACAAAAGATGAAAGAGCAGGACAACGACAAGCATAATACGCTTGCATAAACATGAAAAAGTAATAAGATTTCCACCATTCTCAGGCAACTACATACACAAATCTCGACAAGAACGGTCATCACCCCAAATTCATAGCCTCCTGCACAGGCCCACTTCGCTTACCCATGCGCGACTCAACTTCCATATGTCGTTTTAGCGCATCCGTACGCGCGAACCCGCTCCCACAATTCGGACATCGATATGCTTTCTCCGTGTCATGTAACGAAGCATAGTGTCTCCGCATGTCATGTTTGCGCAAAAAGGTGATAGGACACGCTGGACAGGCGTATGGTCGTTCACCTGTATGTGCCTTAGCATGGGATTTGAGATTGTACATTCTCGTAAAGACTTTTCCGCATCCCTCGTGGGTGCACTTGAACGTCTTTTGAGAGGGGTTGTGACGCGGGGATGCATGGCTGGTGGCGGACTTGCGGCGGGTTGCAATGAGAGGATTGGTCGCTGGTGGGGAGGAGTTGCGGGGTGAGGTCCCTGTAAGCGTGTCTGTTTCCGGGTATCCACCGATAGCAGAGTTGTTGAGTAGGTTGAGGATACCGTTAACACCGTCTGATTCGTAGCTTGCTTCGTCGAATGGTGTGTAAGGTGATCCGGCTGGTGAGGTTGTCGTTGAGTATGGCGAGAAAAAAGTGGTTGCAGGAGACGCAGTCGTAGAGTATGGCGACAGAAAGTGGATTGCCGGGGAAGTGGCCGCTGGATGCGGGGAGAGAAATGCAGGAAGAGCCGGCGAAGTAGCCGGAGACGCAAACTGCGCTGGATAGGGGGAACTTTCCGAGGGCGTAGGGTACGGCACCGGATGTGACGGCTGCGGCTGCTGCTGTTGATTAGAGTCATTTGCCGATTCCGAAGCATGCTTCAAAGCATCGTATGAAAGTGGGGCCAACAGCGTATTGAATGCGCTGTTTTCCACCTCGCTAGATACAGGCCCTTGAACAGGAGGGCTCAAATCAATTGACCATTGTCCAGGGTCGGACAATAAACTGGTGTTTGGCACGAGGGGTTCGACCGGAGGAGTGGGATGGGAATTTTGCGGATCGCTCGAATGAGCGTTCCGCCGAGCTCGAACAATCGACAGGGCACGCATCAATTTACTCATTGCCACATCGTGCTCCGATCCAGACGAGTGGGGATTCAATGTGGGTTCCGTCATTGGTGGAGCAAACGGTGAGACCGCACTACTCATGAATGCTGTTATTGATCTTGTATCATGTGTGTCCTGGGTATGCAAATACTTGAGCTCTGACTCAAGCTCATCGAGCAACGTCAAAACGGGACTGTTTGTCAATGGTTGACTAGGTGTTATACAAGCGGCAGCAGGAGAAGCCAGTTCATTCAAGAGAGAATCCATGGAAAAAACTGGATCTGGTGTAAAGTTTTGGTACGGCGTTGAAATGATAGTCGACTCTGGTGTGACAATGTTGATAGCGGGCGATGCGTACATTCTAGGGAACGGCGATGGGAAACTGTGTTGCCGTTGGGCGACTTTCGGGGGAGAAGTGACGGGAGGAGTCGTGTACGTAGGCGGTGACATGATTAATTGTTCAAACATTGTTAAACTACCGCTGTGGTTGACAGACATGTTGGGGCCGAGCAACGCTGTAAAGTCGCCCGTCTCGTTTCCGCGCAATCCAATCGAAATCTCATCAGCGGATCCAAGGTCAAACTCATCCAACGATAAAGTCTGTCCCTTTGGGCCATCGTACCAGCTGCCTAGAGCCATAGGCGCCACGGGAGGCGGAAGCATGCCTGCTGTCCCGTTCATGGTCGGCACATTGATGTCTCGCTGCTGCGATTCAAAGGCAGGTGAACACATCACCGCCTCTTGGACATGCACATTCAAGTATGAATTTTCCCCTAGTCCGAAATGAGTCTTTAAAAAACAGTAAAGGAAAATATAGTCGTGAGTCAACTGGAAAAACCCCAATATGATGACAAATTCCATGCGCACCCCTAAAGCCCCTTACCTCCGGTCGATCCCCCAAAAACTGATCCAGCACTGCCGCGCTCTCTCCAATACTCTGGACGCTCATCTCAAGCTTAGCGTGTACGTGTTCTCGTGTAGGTACGTTCGTCTGCAAATAGCGGGTCGGAGCATGAACCTCGGCTGTCAACACGGCCGAGGAAAAATGGACACAACCGGGCAAATAAGTGTTCACGCCGGGGGTTCCTGGTATACGGCGTGAGCGATTGGGGTTATTCGGTCGTGTTTGCGTTTGTCCCCTTGACGTTCTGCAGCAACTCCCTTCTTACGTTACTTGCAAGTGCGATAAGGACACGTGTGTGTTTGGATGAATGGACGGCCAAAGAAGCTGAGGGAAACAAAACACACTCTCAGAAATCCTTCTTGATGCCCAAAAGGACGTTTTTAAAACACACTCAAAGAAAATAAAAAACACACGGGAAAACCCAAAACGTCGCAAGTTAAAAAAGAACGCTCAAAGTGACAATTTCCAAATGACTGCGCAGCATATCACGTGTGAGGCTATGTCCTTATTGCTATGGCAATATCGTTCGTGTGTGTGTGCGACCGTTTTTGTCGGAGGGTTTAAATGGACTGGCGACGGCGGGCGGTTCTGCGGTGGCCGCGGCGAGCGGCTTTCTTATTCATAAAGGAGCTTGACCAAGGCGTTTCAAGCGCTTGGACATTATCGAATTGACAACGTTCGTATGGGGATTTCTTGCTGAGGTGGAATATGATTCATGATTGGAGCACCACCGAAAAATTGGGAAACCTCCCCAGCAAGAGATCTGTTGCACGTCGGCCACTTTATTGTGCGTCCCTTGGCCTTGGGTTCGTCCAACAATTTAAGGTGGGTTGTTCTTGTGGGACCCACGATCACCAATGATGAGATGGATCTGTTGAACAAATGATTTGGAAAAGGTATGCTGCAAGGCACTCGCCACGGCGCCGCCAATGCCGTAAATGTACGCCGCAGCAGCAATTTCATCCCCCTTGGTGCCAGGTGGTGGTTCTGCGCGCTCCGCAGTCTCCGACTAACCCGCAATCTTCATTGTATGGCTTTCGTTGTCCAACCGCATGGATTTGATGAACATTTACTTGGCTTATCAACGAGATGATGGTCCAAAATGCCTGCTACTTATCTTGCCGTCGCTGGAGCAAAAACAATCGCAAAAGGTCGCATGAAGTGATCTTGCAAGGAAGAGACGCAACAAGGGACAATATGCGAAAACCAGGCCCATGATGTATTAGCATGCCAAAAGCAATGTAATCCAAAAAAAAAAGAACCATCACTATGAAATAACGCATGAGGTACTTTGGTGAGGACCTTGCTGCTAGGTACAACAAGGATATAACTATATACAAGGGTATAATTCACTAAAAAACGAAATTTCGTTTCCACCCAAAACTTGAAGCAGTAGAAAAGTGATGATTTTCTCAATCACCGATAGGAGTACTGTCCTTCTTTTGACTCGTGTCGTGATCATCCCGAACGACTGTGAAGCGACTTTCTCTTGTTAATGTCTGCCTCGGTCTCCAATGAGTGCTATGTTCCCTGATAACGGTGAATCGGCCCCGCTGGGATACCACAACGGCGGGTTCGACAAAACCATTTCCATGCGGCTCGGACTCGGATAGTGTAACTCCGGAGGGAAGGACGGGTTTGGATTTTGCAATGGTATGCGGAGCAGGTTTACGGTCTACGGTTGGAAAAGGAAGCTGTTCAGCGAGTTTTTCGGCTAGGATGTGCGGGCGGACGCATGCGAGGGTTGTCGGCGAGCGGTGAGGAATGGAGAGAGCGAGGATGGCCGGGGACATTTGTTCAGCTGCTACTGCTGCGGAGGTGGATGCATGGAGTTGGAAATGAGAGTCTTTCATGAATGGGCCTGGGAGTTCAAGGCGAGGTGTGGCTGGTATGACTTTGATGTTGGGCGGTGGAGATGACGAGGAAGGCGGTACAGCTGGAGGAAGATCGGACGAGAGCTGAGTGACAAGAAAACGAGAAGGTTTGCGTTGTTCACTGGTTGAAGAATCTGATCCGTCAGATGCATTGCTGTTGACGAGAGGTGGTGTACTCTGTCGACGGATAAGATTTGGACGGCGAAGGGAACCGACGGAGAACCTTGACGGTCGTCGCTGCAACTTTAGGGCCTGGTCGTCCAACTGCACCTGAGACACCCCATCCCTCTTGCTCGTCTCACTTGCTGCACGGGCATCCATCTGCGCCTGATTCGCACGAACCACTGCCATTTCTAAACCGATCTCTTTTAAATTCAAGATATCCTCAGGCGACGACATGCCCACCCTCCCAAACGAATTCTGGATAGTTTCCAGTCTCTCCCCGTACGCAGTTTTATAAAGGTAAGCTCGATTAAATCACCGACACCCCCAAGATGAACGGGTCTCTCCACAACGCACGCTGTGCCTCCGTCACATCCGTGACACATTCAGAGTGTTCTTTTTTTTTTTTTAAAGTCCGATCGAGAAATCAACCAAGTTGAAGGGCTTGTCGCTCGTCGTTTTGGCGGGAACTAGGGATTCAAACGCCAATCCTTTGTTTACCTTGAAACCCACCAGCCAGCAGCTCAACAAAAAACAAAAAACGTGCGACGGGCAACAAGGCCCGAATGACCGATTTTTATGATCCAAAAAGTGTTCATGACTCGCGCGAATAACAATGATATCATTCATGATTACTTAAGCAGTCGGAGTTTTGTCATCACGAGCGGCTCTGAGGTTTTCCGAGACGTTTTTCTTTCAGGGTAGTTCCAGGGTGCGTACGAAAAAGAAAACAAACAAAAAAAAACGAGGATCAACTGTATTCATAATATTAATAAATTCCCGGAATATTCACATGCTTTGTAGGATGCTATTCAGGATTAATTCCTGGTTCCTGCTCTAATGGCCGTGTGCGCTCGATTTCTGGTAGGCACATGGCCCTGTTCCCCGGCTGACTCTCAGAATAATTGTCGCTACAGTGGGAATCTTTGGGTGATTTGAATCTCGTCAGCGTATCTACGCGGGGTAAGCCTTCTTCCTGATCTAACTGCCGGAGGGCCAGGATCCCTGGTAAGCCGATGGCTGCGCCCGTCGCCGCGCTCATTGAAACCCTGTTGATGGTTTGCACATCCTTTCCGGATCTCCATCTCGTCAGGGTATACACGTCAGGTGAAAACACTCCCCGAAAGAAGCTTGCAATGTCTCCGTAGCCCCAACTTTCTATGTTTTGGACCTCCAAAGGAAGTGGCCCATCCTGTTGTTCAGAGTCGCTTGTGCCGAAAACTCCTGGGGCCCTGCTGTCATTTGTGGGAGGGCCAAGGGGATTGGTTTGTAGCATAGCGTTTACGGTGCGGAATCGTCGATGTCGTTTCCGGCTGGGTTCAATCCCTCTGACTTTGTGTTGATAGAGAATCCAGATTTTAGGCAGGAATAGAAACACGAGAATAGCGCTCGGGGATATGATGATGGCTACTACCAAAGCGACCCAGGACATGACAGGGTCTGTAGCCAGACTCACAATGGGAAGCAGAACGCAGAGGATCAATGTAATTGTGTAAATCTGACAGAGGTGTTAAAGCGCAGTCCTGGGGTAATCATACGATCATCGACTCACCGACAGTCCAATGCTCGCACTATCCCTGAATTTCTTAGCCACCTCCTTCGTTCGCAACGCAAACACCACACCAGCAAATAGAATAACAGAATCGTATGCAAAAAGGACAGCCTTGAATGTTATGCCTTGGGACCGGCAATATCTGGTCTCTCGAGGAAAATCGATGAACTGGCGTGGTTGATCGAAACCTGTCCAAAGGCCTAAAATCAGAATTTGAATGCCAATGAGGAGGCCCGCTGGACGGAGAAGCTGAGAGTCGGTTATCGGGGAGTTGGGTACCAGCCCTGTTTCGGAGCGTTGGAAAAGCTAGATGCGCCGGCGACCATGAGACCTTCCAGTCAAGGCCCCTATGTAAATGTAAAAAATGACACTCACCATCCACGTCCGACCGGTCTTGGCAACCAAGTTTCCAAACACCTGGTCAATGACACCAGAATTTGAGTAAACGAAATGAGGAATCTCTCTCTCGTGGTAAACTCACCATTATGAACGCCATCCCAACAATCCAAATCTGTCCTATACAACGACCTGCATGTTTTGGATCTCCTATGAAAGTAGGAACCGATGCGTACCCTTTTGCCAAACAGATCAGCACACTTGAAAGTTCAGAGCACAACTTGGACCATCTACCTAGCGCCACCCCTGCCAAGATAAGCTCGGAAAACATCACCGAACTAGCCCTGATATAGTTTTCGCTTCTATAAACAAAGTACAAGATTGCGATTGCAATGGTGATGAGGAGCAGAGCCCCGGTCGCGGCGATGATCGTCCATGCGCCTGCGGTCCCGTATCCAATGAAGGCTATCGTACCAAAGGGTCAGTCCGGAAAAAGTTCGACTGTTCAATGTAGAATACGTACACACGTGTCGGTCGTACGGCTTTTTGGTGGAATTTCCGGCATACAAGATCTGGTCCTCGTGTATCACGGTGTTCCCATTCTTCCAGTACCCGACCAAGGTATTAAACCTTCCCCCTCGGAGTTGATACCAGCTGTAATACCTACTTGCAAAACATTAGCACATGTCAATGCATAAAAAACGACGAATTATCATACGAACTGCGCGATTCGGTTCCCGGTAATGGGATCAAAGTTCATTAAGCTCGTCACACTGGTTTGGTTTATTAGAAAAGTTGGAGTGCAGGTCCCTGTCGCAACATTATCGTGATTGCAGCTGAAGGTATAGTTTTGGGCGAGCTGATTGGATGCAATGGACGACCAGTTGAATTGTTCAGGATTTTCAGCAATGAGCTTGATGGTGCACAAAGGATGGCGTTAGCATCCGGAATGGGAGCATGAGAAGGTTAAGCTTTTACCTTTTTCCAGCCCTGGATCAGGAGATCTGCGCAGTCCAGGTAAAACCTAGTGGAAACCAGTTTGGAAGTCGGGCATGAAAATAATGAACAAGACCAGGTGCCAACTTACGCTGCCCCATTGACGACAGGGTATGCTGACGCGGGATACAAGACCTTATTGGCTTGTGCCCATTCGCCTTCTAACTTTGTCTGCAGAACCTTATCCGGGTACTCTGTCGGAAACGGCAAGAAAGTCCCATCCCGTAGTCGTACGGCCTCCGTATCAAAATCCGACCACTCGATCTCCATTAGTGATCCCGCCCCAATCCAAACATGATCCTTTGAGAAAATACCCTGCCGCATCGCTTCTTTCGTTGCAGTCATAAAGTCCTTCGCACCCCCGACATACACGAATATTGTCGCACCAGATGATTCTAGCTCTGATATAGTTTGCACCCACTCCGTTTCACAGTCGTCTGGGCTAAACAATACGACAGAGAGGACCTTGATCCCATACAGGGTACATTTTGCAACGAGTTCTTCAGAGACCGACATGCCGTATTCAATTGTGGAGGCCAAGATGGTAATTTGGCGCCATCCTTGGGCGAAAATGAATTGAGTGATGGTGATAGCATCATATTCGTCTGCTGGGACGGTACGAAAGAAGGTTGGGTAGATAGCTTTGTTGCCGAGGGATATTGCTGTACTGACGCCATCGCAGTGCGGAATTCTATGATGAACATTGTTAGATGGCATTTTACATGCACTGCCCTGCAGAAAATCATCTTTGCCTTTTGCCAGCAGCCACAAGTGCAAGGAGGGATGTCAACGGCGAAGAGGCAGTACCTGGATTGAAATCCGCCGGTTAGAACGTTGTAAAACTATCAATTTGATTATCAACCGCCCGCGAATCACCCACCTATAAGAGCATTCACCCCCTGTTCATACACCATCTGGAAGGCTAGCTCAAGAGCAGCAGCCTGCGTACCCACTTGGTTAACCTCTGCCACGAGCTCAAATGTTGCATTTCTGGTAAAGCTACTATTGGTATACTGATCCAGTCGCCAGTGAATGGTGTCTTTAATGGCACTTCCCCAACCATCGCCGTCGACAGGAAGGATGAGCCCAATTTTTATGGTTGGCGGGCTTTGGGCTCGTATGAGTTGATTCCCATGCAAGAATAAAAAGACGAGGGCATGAGGCAGATACATATTGCCCCAAACGTAGACAGTATAAAGAAAAAGAAAAAAGAATTCTATCCCTTGACAAGAAGAATATAATTACGGCAATATAACAGAGTCCAGCTAATTAAAGGAAGAGCCAAGATTTTAAAGAACACGATCGGAATCCTTTCCACCATAAACACAACCCAACAGAGCATGCAATGTAACCAGCTTTTCACATGTAAAAACCCCAGAATAAGGGATTTCCTTCCGCATATTTACCCTATTGATGCCTCGGCAGAGTGATGCTGTCCTACCTGGATGATTTGGTACCTCAATGTTGAGGATTATTTAAGTATCTTAATTGCCTGTACCTCGGCGCATCCTCAGTAGCTAGTTAAGGGTATCTTAACATAAATAGACAATGGTCAGCAATTTCGTAGCAACGTTCACATGCAAATTCATGACAAAACAAAGTTGCACAGCAATTCTGATATACTGCGGACATTTACAATTCCTGTGTTAAATTCCATCCTCTGGTAATACACTGGGAAACAATCCCGTTCTACAGGCGACTAGCCTCCCAACACCATCATACCCCTTAACGGCCACCCCAACACGAGAAGTCTCGAAATGGACAGACCGATACATGTTCACAAATGCGCATCCAATCCACTTATTGTCTATATATACTTCCCAGCGGTCTACGGAGGCATCAGGCATCCATATGGCCGTTATGTAAGTACCGTTCGGTGTCGGGCTTGGTGATTGAAAAGTGATTTGGGGAGCTCCGTCAAGGTCTGGGATGGTGCAAGGTGTATATATACGCATGGATCCCACATGTAATTCGGTACAGGAGGTGGAAGTTCCGAGTTTGGTGGCAAGTTTGGATGACCCATCATATGAAAATGACGAGGATGAAAACACACTGCTTGCATAAGATGGACTGCTCTGACACGCGAGAACCACAATTCCGACTTCCACGATCCACTTTGAAGAGCTCAAAACTTGACAATCGACTCCAATTGTTCGCCAACCCTCCTCGTCGTCACTCATCACGACTTTTACGTGCCCATCATCTGTACGTATCCATATCCCCATACCCGGTCCTAAGCAGACAGCCTCAATTCTCATATCGCGACGCACCTCAATGCCAAGTTTAAACAACCGGAACATCCATGCGGGGATGAACTCATCGTGAATCTGACCATTGGCATCCCCCAATACTTGTATACCGACGGATGAACCGCCAGTGTAGGTTACATCGCCACAAACATCCCACGTAGCGCTCGTCGCGGGATTCGGGTGCTGAACAATGGTACGCGATCGTAAGTTCAAGGCAATGGGGTAGACCGAGTCCGTCCGGTAGCTTGGCGGGATCGTCTGTCGAGAATGGTTGATCCAAGACGCAGTAGAGACTAGCTATACTACATGTTAGGCTTGTAAACAATGCACAGAGCAGGCGCCAAAGGAGCTACGTTACCAATCCGTCGACCCAATAACTGGCGCCAAATCCTCTATCAAAATCGGTGTAGAACCAATCTTGACCAGGACAGGATACTTTGCGGATATAATCCGCAACGCAGCCCATGTCTGAACAAATTGAAATGCAACAGTCAAGAAATTCCATCTTTGCAAACCACCCGCAACAGAATCGAAATCCTACCATTCTCATCCACAGATCCCTCTGGCGCATCTGGAATCACCACCGAAGGATCACACCAAAATTTCCTCTCTCTCTCCTCCCACCCTACCCTGTCGAACCCTTCCCAACACCAACCCGGAGCGAAAATCGCACACGATGTCTCTGCACGGCAAATCACCCTTAATGCTTTATGGACACTGAATCTTCCCCCTCCAAAACTGTTGCGGCCCCATACATCGATGCCAGTGTAAACCGCTCGTTTTCGGTTGCCAGCCACGAGTGCACTGGAGTCGGGGTAGCTTGGCTTCCAAGTGTAGTTTGTAAATATTCCATCCGTCACATCAAAGAAGGGCTGCAAACCACGTTAGGGACGGTGATGATTGTGAATTCCTCCACCCTCCTTACACCCTCCTTACTTTGTTGAGGTCTGTCACACGATCCTGCCAGTCAATTTTACCTTCTGTTGTCAGTGAGTCGTACCTTTGCAATTGTTACCTAATTGTTACCTCAATAGACTTTTGCATGATGCATCAGACAAGGCGGACATACCATATCACCAAAGAACCCGGTAAAGCCTCATGCATCTTCCTTGTGATATATTCTAAAAATTCGATCATGACATGCGAATCGTCAGGTTTATCCACCGGCGACTCAATATTGAAAAACCATCCGTCAAATCCGTAGTACTGGGCAACCTGAACTTTCGTATCCTTGAATATGAGAACGATAATGCTACTGGAGACTGCTTCTCACCAAGCTTATCTGCAAAATATGGATCAAAAGCACCTTCTGATCCTTTCTCCCAGGCTGGACCAAAAAGGAGTCGATAATTTTCTTGGACACCTTCGTCCCATTCCGTGATGAATGTGCCCTGTTCCGCGAATCATACCATAAATCAAAAGGAACCAGCGGATAAACAACCAAACGCTTTGTACCAGAACTTGGATCCCATTCCGATGCGCTGCATTAGTCCATCCTGGCGGTGGTATCGTTATCCTCCAGTGACTAAAATCTTGGACTTTATTCAGTTCCCAAACACACTATCTGATGACATGGCAATCAAAAACCCACATATAAATATGTCAACAAACTGCCAGTATTGAATGGTATAAGCACCGTCACCCGCTTTCCCCTGCACATAACAATCATCCTTGTATCCTATCTCACCAAACTTCATCTCAGATACAGTTGCCAAAGTGGTGGGCAATCATTGACCCTTTTTTCACACACCTCCGCCCATGTCGTGACATACAATGACCTTTTCTGGACGTTCATCACTTTTACACGGACGAGGGCGCAACTTGACAGCAGCCACGTTGAACTCGTCTGTTCCTGGCGACCATTCTGCCAGCGCGGCCAGTGACGTGAACGGACGAGTTCTGGGGAGATGGGAATCTGCACACTGGGAGAAGGACATTGTGGGCTGTGATGAGTTAGCACGGACGGTAAGGTACCCTTTCGGAGGTGATGATGGCTGGGCAGCAGCAAGGCTGAGGGATTACGCAAGGCCAGTTAATCACGTGCGTAGGATGGAGGAATTTGGAGATTTGACATCGTCTCTCTGTTCTCCATAGATCGCATGCCACATGATAATCCGACCTTGTCGATGCCTGTCGTTGTTGCATATTGTTAATATTATCATCCACAGGTGGATGCTTGTTTTTGGGGTGTATCCTTTTTGTAACTAAGGTAGTCATTGAAGGTAGTTCATTAACCGTTGATGGTAATAGTTCGCCGCGATTGCTTTAATGTGTGCATCGACGGGCGAGCTAAAACCCCCCATTCCAACAACTTACACCTGTAATCTTTGGGCTGTGTGTGTGTTCTGGGAATGGGAAGTGAGGCATTGTCCTGTTGGGATCCATTGGAGGTTCCCCATCAATATGGCAAATATATGCAACCAAGATCCAGATAGGCACATTCGTGTTGTTACATACAGGTCTCCGTGCATCACATACGATATAAAAAGGCCTCCGCTTTCGGTCAGTATCTGAAATTTTTGGACAAGTCCCCTCAGGACGACGATCTATTTCCGCGCGACTCAGCGCGCACGTTCCCTCCGTGCCGTTGCACGACTCTACGTCCCCAACAAAACCGTGGTAACAAAACTGTAATGATTCGTCGGAACCTTGCTTGGAATTGCTAAAAAGCTACATGGCAGTGCTGAAATTGACAGCTCCGGTCACCACCCGCAGCAAAGGCGGTGATGCATGCGGTGATGGCAGCTGCGGACCTCCAGGCACCTGACGGTCGATTACATAATCCAACAACCCAGCCGTGATTCCTACGCACTCGTCCCGCGAACTGCTAGAGTTTTAGAAAATTACAAGAATCGATTAGAAAGCTTCCTGCGAATACGGAAATGTTCAGTAGAATTTTGGAAAAAAGAACCGACTTGAGCGCAAGTAGAAGCACAAATTGTGTCATCTGAACAGTTCCCCCTGGCCAGTGCAGCTCACAGTGCAGCACCTTTCGATCGCCGGGAGCACTCAACAAAGTCACCCCACAACAAGCCCTTGTTCCTTCTTCCAATGACTCACTTTTCACGAGGCTTTTGCCAGCGCACCCAAGAAGCCCCGCTGTCCATTCCTTCATTCCCAAGCCCTACCGCACTCGTAGTCCCTTGCGGTAAAAGGGCGCAAACACTTATCCCATGTCGTTTTGCTCTTCACATGGTTGGGATAAGTCGAGACATGGGTTTGTCATCAATTTAGACCGCAAGAAACCATCGTCGGTTTCTTTGGCTGAACTCGGCGTATGGGGAGGTGTGAGTTTTGACCTTTTTTTGTAATCGTCAGCCTCTACTCCGGTTTTCCGCGCACGAGTATAAAGATACCGCATACGCTGGTTAGCTTGTGTCGCTTCTTTCAAACCTGAAAGTCTATCATACGCTGGAAACGTTAAACAACCTCATTAACCAAAGAACAGTACTCCATGGCGTACTTTTCAGAATATCCGACAGCCACCTACCCCCTGCTAGACTTTTATCCGCAGGAAATGAGTTTCATGGACGGCTATCTCGATCCCGCTACCATGCTCCTCCTAGCCCCTTCACCCCTTCCCACCTCTCTTCAGTCCCCGCCCTATATGGACAATCCTTCAATGTTGACAGGCTACGACATGATTTCGAGTCCGCCATGCCAAGAGTATCCACTTTTTGGTGAGGCACCTGTACCGGAAGGAGAAGGTATGCCACCCACCCCTCAAAGTGCCTTCTTGACGGATGATGAGACGGACATATCGAACCTTGGGGTGGAGTTTCCTTCTACGACGCAGACTTTGCTATCAACGACGGACGTGTCGAGCCCTCTTGGGGCACCAGTGGAGTATCCGCTCACTCCGCAGAGTCTCACTGTGACAGAAGGTCCTCTCACGACCAGTCCGTCAATGAGTGATTTGGACTTGTTCATGCTGAATGCCTGGGTCCAACCTGTATGCAACAAACCCGTGGAAGGAGAGCATCCAAAGCACGAACATGAACATGAACAGGACTCAGCGACAAGCGTCACCACAATGTCACCCGTACGAAAACAGACACCCACGTCCACCCCACCCACTGAACAACCTTCAACTCCTGCCCTACGGCGGCACCCCTGCTCAGCATGCCCCAAGAGCTTTACACGCCGCTACAACCTCCTCGCGCACATCCGCGGAGCCCACTCTCATACTCGTCCCTTCAAATGTCCACAGTGCCCTTTGGCATTTGCTCGTAAACACGATTTTCTACGTCACAAAGTATCCTTGCACACCGTGGGACGCAAGCCTTTTGAATGTCCGCATTGTGACTTGACGTTTGCGAGGAGCGATGCGTTGAAAAGGCATGTGGCAGTAGAGAAGAGAAAAAGGGCAGCGAGGAGGTGATGGGGAGCTACATAGGCGGTGGCATGCAAAGAACAAAAGTTTCTGTAGATATTTTCTTTCATTTTTCATGTAGGTAAGCTTTTTGTACATTTAAAAGAACATTTTCGCAATCTGCAAACAAAGTGCCAAAGGCTCAAAAAGCATGTACTATTCAAAAAACCCTCGTGATCGTCGTCCTGTCTCCCCCATCGCTAATATTGAATTGATCAGTTCCTTCCATACATTTGTTTGATTTTGGACTAGGACACCAGCGCAGGTTAGCATCTCAACAAATACAAACAAATCAGCATGGACCGAGGAGCAGGTGGGGTGAAGAGTTGATTGCGGCCCGTGATCACTCAGACCCAACATATCTGTACAAACCCATATACCCTTAGGACTAACAACTTTTGAATACTTACTCTGGCGAGTCGGGAAAAACAACCCGAACCGCTCCTGATTTGATTAATTTGTTAACAATTTGGAGATGACCACCTTGATCTAAGCGACGGGTTTCCTTGAATTGTTTGATGGTTCGCTCGAAAATCGTAGAACGTCTTCTCAAATTGTGAAGGCCACGGGTGTATCAGGGTTAAGAGCAAGGGAATTGCCGGATTTCATCGACATTTGAAAAAGCGACTAAAGAATTTGTTAGACCCGGTGCGTTCTCTTCCGTTATGCAGTTGCAAGGTCAATTTCCTAGCAAGAAAGTACGTGGTGAGAATCATGAAGAGCGCAATGAGCATACTAGGGCATTTTATAGCATCGATGTACATTCGAATCACACTTATCCTAGTGGCTAAAGTCTCCACGGATGTGTCATCAACCTAAGGTGCTTCGTTGGCGTTCTTTTTCCCTGGTTAATAAAGTTACTTTTACGGCCCATCGTTCAGACGACAATGAAGGAGCCGGCGATTACACTGGTAACATATGACATTATTTAGAGCTTGGTGACATGTTTACTCACAGGACACATGTACTTGTAGATCCCTCCCGAAGGGCAGGAGAGCTTTGTGGAAGGTCACTATGGCATTGAGGCAACCACACTCAGAGGGACTATTCGCATATCACAGCCAAACAGAACCCCACTCTCTCTATATTCAGCAACGATTGCTTTTCACGCATCTGTCTCGTCATGGGAAGAACATGACCTTTTGGATCTCCACAGTTCTATCCTCCCAGAGGACCACGACGGGAAACTAGAGCCGGGCACACACAATCTAGAGTGGGCTCTAGACCTCCCGTCTGAACCTCTCCTACCACCCTCTCGAAAAGTGGTTAACTCATCCATGGGTTATCACCGTACCATGTACAGAGTCAAATACCGTTTGGTCGCCACCCTGTGCTGGCACGGTATCATGGGAAGGGCACGAAAGGAGGTCATGGTTCCCATTGAGCCTTTTACCGTATACCCCGATCCAGACCGGGATGAGCAACTTGTCAAGAATATTCTTTCTCCTGCGGGTTTCAGATGGGAGGATATCACATCCTTGGTGCAGTATGATGTGGCCGTCTCGTCGACGGTCTTGGGACCGGGCGATAGTTTTGATTTTGCTTTCAGAGTTGTTCCGAGGGGCCATGTATGCGAAAACATTAAATTCAAATTGATTGAAATATGCGACGTTGCCAAAATCCAGTCTTCCGATGCTTCCCAGCTGTCCACAGGAGCGACCAAGAGGTGGGTGCAGTCTTGAGCGTAACCATGCTTTGTTCATCATGGTTGACCAAGGGACATTTGGCGTATATTCAGAAAACTCATCTCTTGGGATTGGAAATCCTCTTGCTGGAATGCTCTTGAAGATTTCTTTGACAACCAATGGCACCGAATGACCGTGCCGTCTCAGCCTCGACCGAATCCATCTACGATCGAATCTGAGTACGCTCAACAAGGTCTCCATGGCACGGTTCGACACCAGATTAGAATCGTTATTGAGTTTGAGGACGCTCCGAGTATAAAGTTGGAGTGTCCTCTCACCATCTTGTCTGTCCCGCAAGAGAGTGTGCGAAAGGTCCTCGGTGGACATTCACTCACACGAGCCTTGTCTTTGGACCGAGGACGCACGGTTCGCAGAGACGACGAATCATTGGACAGGGTTTCCAAAGTGCCCGAAAGTGAGACTGTCCGCAAAGGATCTACCGTTCGCCGACGCAACAGTGCCAGTGAAATGAAATCATCTCCGACCATCAAGTCCCTCGGCACCTTAAAACGCCTCGACACGAACTCTTTTGCCACCCGTCGTGCGGCAACGGTTCCTTCTACCCCATCTGAATTGGCTCCCACGCCGCACGTGACGCCAACCGAGCTTGCGACATCCATGGCAGCACTCCAGACAACCGTTCTCAGTACCCTTCAACAAAACCAGCAAGCCCTAATCGACAAACTCACCATAATGGATGTAGAGCAAAAGCGGCTTGTCCGTCGCGTCCTAGAACTCGAAGCCTACATGCGCGAAACCATACCGTCGTTGCAACGAGAAGAAGGTTACGAGAGTGAGAACCAATCCACGGTGCATTCTTCCTCTGGATTTAGTTTCATCGTTACAAATGACCGGACTGCTCCTGCTGCTGAGGATCCAGCAAAAGGCAAGCAACCCAAAGGGCTTCGGGGCTTGTTCCATAGACGTTCGTTTGAATCCCGGTCAGCTTGGTCAGGAAAGTAAGGTTGACTTGTTGACACTTGTATAGTTTGTCCTTGTGTATTTTAAAAGGATGGTGGGATATTGGGATAGATTGAGGACGGTATTTGTGTTGCGTCGTGTAGAATATTTCCGTACAGTACATTCAAATTTGACCTTTTGTCTGCTTGCCGGTTTGAAGAACCTCGGTAGGCACAGTCAGTCATCCATGTGTTTCTCTACCATCACCTCGCGATAGCCATATCCCGTTTTTTGATATGCAGAGCGGGTTCAGAGCGGAACATGCCGGCCTGCTTTTTTCGGGACTACATGAAAGCCGTATCATGTAAACCTTCCCAAAATAAGAGAGGAGAGAAAGCCCTCCATTGCAGTATCAATGTTTGGGATCCTGAATAAGAGGCCCATCGATGCCCTTGGTCCCCAAGACTTTCAGAAGCGGAGAAGCCATCGTGGAAGACTTGTGAAATGCCCCCATGTAAGCTTAGCCATCAGGATATGTACTCGCGGGCTGAGATTCTGGCGCTCCAAGCTAAGGAAAAGCTGCACTCGTCTCTCGTTACTGACACGCACGTAAGAGTCCATCCTCGCCACCTACAAACACCACCACAACCATCAACATGCGCAATCTTGTGTCAAAAGAGGAAAACGACCCCGATATTGTGACATGTCCTTCCTTGGTGCATTCCCATCTGCATGCATGTTGAAGAGAAGCGATTATCGATAGGACCTTGTCACCGACAGTGGACAAGGTTTGACCGTTTGGTGGCGAAAAATAGCACATGCTACCTCTCTCTCTAGCAGCTAGATGGACAATGGACACACGACAGGAGCGTGCAAGGCAAAAAAAAGCAACTGGACATGCCACCAAAAGAGTACGACGAGAAACACAATGGAAATGTTGAATTGGAAAACCTTGTCGGCAAAAAAAGTATGTAGCCTCTGGGTCATAATCGTTTACCCTCATGCCCTCCGAATGCATGATCCATGGCTTCCTTTTACCCGCAGTAAGCATGTGGGATCTGCAAAAGTGCACAATCACTTGAGAGATTTCTCCTTGGGTGATGAATCTTTTTTTTTTTTCTGGACCCTTCTCACATGTCCTGGCTTTGGGGTAGGGACGACTTGCAAGATGCTTGTCTTTTAGCTTTTTTGTCCCGCCCAAGGTGATCTCTACCGAAACTAGAAACTAAATGGTGGGTTAATGCTTACACATACGCGGGGCGCGAGTTCCCCGTGAACTCTCAGCTCTTCTAGTTCATGTACGCTTGGAGTCCCGATGAGAGGCGATGGAGGCCATTTTCTGGTGGTCAAAGGCCATTGTCGGTTGCCACGGTAGACCCTTGTGCATTGGTTTGGGGCCCCAATTGTCCAAACGGAAGAATCGCGACGAGTTTCAAGCCAAAAATGGGTCTTTCAACGTGCACGCGAACCCTCCGATCGCTTACATAATCTGATCGCCACGTGCAAAACGAGCCTTTTGGAAATTGCACGCCTTTCCAACAACTCCCATTTGGCCAGGCATTTGGCCAGCCATTCGGGCAACGACTTTTTACAAAACGACTGGGCTTTTCAAAACGCCTTTGGTGCTGGGGGCATGGTTTGGAAAGCATGGGAAATTAGTGTTTGTTCCTGTGTCGGCCGTCGGATGAAGGGTTTCACTAATGTCATCTTGGCGACAGTTCCGTAACTATTAGATGGCGATGTGCTCCCCCGTGCATAGCCAAAAATACAGAAACACATAAAAATAAAAAACAAGGGAATTCGCACACCACACGAAGCGTTGATGCGTCTTTTTCTTGTGTTTTACCATGATTTTCAAATTTCCAGGCTCCCAAAGTCCCCAGTTTCCACAGAGATAATTGTTCTCGCATGCAAAAGCACGTTGTCACATCGATTGTCTTTTTCCTTTCATAACAACTAGCACGCACTCTTGTTCTTTCCACTCTCTACCATGGATGTTCACCTCATACGCTATCATTAAAGACTGACATAAAGCTGATGCAAGGCCATCTGCCCTTTTCATCGCCCTTGTAAACGACGTATATATAGCGATATATTGTTACCCATGTGGAGTTTGTTGCTGGTTCTGTGTTTGCTGTTGTGTTCTGTGGAAGGAGGTGGTGAGTGTCCCCTTTCTTGGCCCTCTTGGCCCTCTTGGCGACGGCGGTGATGGAAACACTGAGGCAATCGTTTTACAGTCGTCATTGAAGGTGGTGGTGCATCGTTTCCAGCCACATTATATCAGAAATGGATGGACGAATTCACCGACAAGTATGGTAAGACGCCGTACTGTCGACATTATTACAAGTCCTTGCGGATGGCTCAAATGACCCGATACATCTGCCCCTTTCAGCAACCTACCTCACCGACATACACTACACGCCCTCCAGCAGCACCAATGGCGTCAAGCTCCTCTCCTCCGGATCCGTCAACTTTGCCGGCTCCGACATTCCACCAGACTCGTCCGATCCGTCCATTGTCTACTTTCCCTCCGTTGCTGGCGCCATTGCCATCGCATACAATATTCCCGGCCTAGCGGCCCCTCTTACGCTTACCCGACAGAACATTGCGGATATATTTAGCGGACGGGTAACGACCTGGGCGGATGCGAGCTTGCAGGCCAGGAACCCCGGTTTAGGCCCTGCGTTGGTGGGAAGGACACCTCCACCGCGGATTCAACTCGTGGTGCGGAAACCGGGATCCGGCACCACAGGAAATTTCGTGGCCGCTTTGCATTCGTTTGATCCAAGTTTTCCTGGACCGATCAGTGGTAAATTCTTTCTCTTTCCTCGTCCATTTGCATTCCCATTTCTTGCATTGTGGCTCATCGGAATATATCTTGTAGCCAATCTGGATTGGAGCACCTTGAGCAATAATACGGGTGCGCTGGTCGCCAGCACCAATGGCGCCGTCGGAATCCTTGTTTCCTCCCTTCCTTATGCGATATCGTATATGGATTTAACAGAAGTAACTACTTCGGCCAACAACGGGGGGCAAGTAGGTGTAGCAAATGTTATCAACAAGAATGGTGATACAGTATCGCCGAATACCACTTCGCTGCAGGTAAGGTGAAGGTAGTCATTGATCCGGATAATGCACACATTTGACAGAATGCTCGGTCTACTTTTATAGGCGGCCATGTCCATAGAACGCTCTGTGGATCCTAGCGAGCTGAATAAGAACGTGATCGATTTGTCCAGCCCAGGTGCATATCCAATGACAGTGTTTACGTACATTGTCTTGAGAAACAAGTCCATCGCAAATGATACTGCGACAGCGCGGTGGACTCTGCGGTACTTGTATTGGACGTTGACAAATGGAGAGGTACGTACTGCAATCAGTTTTGTAATGTAGTGTCGCACCAGATTGTGCTGACCCACGTACTAGTCCATTGCCATTGCAAACCAATTTACTCCGTTGAGTCCCGCTCTATCCCAATTCTCCCTTACCCAACTAAAATCTATCACAAATGGGAACCAAAGCCTCTACGGGCAATCCCTTTGCGACTTTCCGCCGGGACATCCTCAAGGCTGCGTCAACGGCGCCTGCTTTCTGGATCTCCCTTTCCAAGATGCCAAAGCTCAGTGCATCTGTACATCGGGACACATCAATGTGGATAAGAGCGATTGCTCCGAATCCGTGCGGGTCTATCGGGTAGCCCGAAGCGATGCATTTGGAATTACATCGCTGGTTCTAATGTTGATTGGGTGGGCTATCGTTGGAGGACTTTGGGCCGTGGTATTTTGGTGTAGAAATCGACTACAAATCAAAGCCATTTCGCCGGCGTGCTGTTGGGTGTTACTGGCAGGATGTATGGTGGGACTGTGCGGAATCCTGCCTTATGCAGGGATCCCCACATATGCAATGTGTCGCTTGCGGGTATTTTTTCCCCCAGTAGCTTTTGGAATGGGTTTTGGGTAAGTGCAAGCTTGTGGAGTCTTCAGCCGTCGCTACTAGATTGACGTTTTCCGTCTCACACAGCATGATGCTCATGAAACTCTGGCGTATTTACCTCATCTTTGAACACCAATGCAACTACTTTCGATTGAGTATTGGACTCGGGGACCGCAAATCCCGTGTATCATTTGCGCGGAACTCTCACCTAATGATTGGCACATTGCTCATTGTCCTCGTTGAATTCCTCCTCGCGGGCATCTGGGTCGTAACCACCTCCCCTTACGTTGAAACGCATCTCGATGACTCTGCAACTGGCAAGGTCCATGCGGAATGCACGGTGGAACCTAGCAAGAAGGCCCTAGACACCTTACTGACATCCCTTCTCTACGTCTTCAACGCTGGACTCATGATCGCCTGTCTTCTTATGGCTTTCCACACCCGCCGAGCCTACAAACGATTCAGAGAGAGCAAGACAATGGGATTTTGCATCTA
Organism: Spizellomyces sp. 'palustris'; assembly: GCA_006535965.1. Classification (NCBI taxonomy): domain Eukaryota; kingdom Fungi; phylum Chytridiomycota; class Chytridiomycetes; order Spizellomycetales; family Spizellomycetaceae; genus Spizellomyces; species Spizellomyces sp. 'palustris'. Next base: position 172,819 of record QEAR01000009.1, on the reverse strand, counting down.
CATTGTGAGCGTTTTGATGTGTTTTGGTCTACCGGTCTTGTACGCCATTCCCGCCAAAGAGGAAACAACCATAGGAATTCGCAAGATGGTAACCTGCATCATCATCTTTTGTTCCTCGACCGGTGTGGCGTTACTGTTATTTGTTCCAAGGCTCATTGAGATGTTTAATGGCGATGATTTGAATGTGGACAAGTATTCACTGGAGGCCAGGGGGAGTAGTGCGCGAGATGTGATGGTGTCAAGTGCTCCAAGCACTTACGGGGGCGGGTCCTCTGTACAGCCTGGGTCTTCTACTCCCATCTGCATGGACGTGACGGTTCGACAAGACAATGTTGATGCGACGTGGATGCCGTCCCTCCTTTGCATTTTTCCCCACGTCGACCTCCTCCTTTTTCTTGCCAACGACAGTGTCCTCCTCTCATTTAAAATGAGTGACGTCCGGTATGAGGTCCTCAAAGTCCGCCCAGCTGTTGTATCCAATCCCGTCGAGAGGTTTTCGGGCGGGGAGACTGGTAAAGTCAAATCCCGTATTATGCTTTACCAGAACACGGAGCGGTGGATGGCTTGTATGGTGGAATTTAAAAGTGGGATGGGACTGCAGCAGTTGATGTCCGTGTTAGGAGATGTGGGGAAGGAAGGTGATGTGGTGGATCGGAGAGTGGTCGATGAGGTGACGGTTTAAAGAGGCGACCGCAATCTGGGCAATTGTGGTTGAGATGTGTAGATACCCCTCCTTTTATTGACTTGTTCAAGGCAGTGATTGCTTTCGACATACGGTGCATTTTCTTTGGTGCTGGGATTTCTTCCAGCTGTGATTGTTTTTCTTGTAGAGTAGGGCACGTTTGATTTATATTGGTTTTCCATTTTTGCATTTTTATTACTGAATAGCATCTCTTGAACATTTTTGCATATTTGAATATACTCGTGCGTTGAGTGTCGGGTAACGTTCGTCCACCTTTAGGATATACAAATGGCCATGAACAAATAAACTCGATTGTGTCCTTTTGGTGGAAAGAAGAGGATCTGCCTTTTCCTCAATGGCCCATTTGATAATGGGATTGATATGTTGTTTTGACGAATAGGAGCAGCATCTTTATCCAATCGATGCCATATCACCACTGAAGTTCAGAGCTGGTTCTAGGGCGGAGTGCATAATTAGAGTGGCACAGTCAGCTAGAAGGAACTGGCTTTTTCATCTTGCTACCTAGGCCTTTGGTGCGTTCATGGGCTGTTTGATACCTAGGCACGGCCTCTTAGTTAGATGAGTTGGTCGTGTGTGATGGCCCAAATAGTGCAACGATAATGCAAGTTGCTATTTTGGCATAGGTTGGTTAATATTTTTGCAACGTCAAGGGATTACTCTGCCTCTTGTAAAAACCATTGCCAGCTGTTGGACCCACCTCATGCGAGGACAAATGCACTCTGTCCTTGTCTGGAAAGAGTCGGAAACTGTAGGCAATATCTAAGCCGATACTAGATAAATAACAGTAGATACGGAAGATAAATCTCGTCGTATAAGGACTTGCCCAATGTCGACAACGTTTGCAATGATACGGATCATGACCTGAATGGTGCAAAAAAGGAATGCGTGTACTTTTGAGGCCCTTGTAGAGCTCACACTGAGGGTATTCTGATACTCGATAAATGCATACAAGCTACTACAAGCTGTACATCTGGTGAAATAACCGTAACTTGGTCGTTTCGGTAGTGCAAATTGGATATCAAAAGATAGATATCACCAATGCTATCACGTGGATCTTAAGGATGTTCGAGCGTCCCAAAGGTTTGAGCCCGCGCCTTTGAGGGTTGCTCCGAGATTTTCGAACACCAAAGTTTAAGGTTGCGGATATTGTGCGGGTGAGCGAGAGGTGGCGGCCTTGTTTAAATGATAACAAAGAAAGAATACCCATATGAGAGGTTGTAACAAATCTCTCCAGAGTCGTCCAACGCCAAAATCAATTATGAAACGCTGATACCGACCAGGTGATTGACGACTTGTAGACGTTTTTTTTGGGGAATGTCGCCATCTTTGCATGAGGTACTTTTTTGTCTCAAATGTTCCTTTATTGGTTCCGGACCTCACCTTCATCCTCGATGGGTCACTGCGGTACCACTCTAAAAGTACAGCGGATAACAATGGCATTCAATATTGCAGAATTTCATGCGAAAACTACGGCACCATATGGACATATCAAGTTCCCTTCGCTCTATTTTTGACTGCATTCAAAAAATGATGCTAAAATAGAAAAAGTCGTAAAGAGCAACGCTGGAAGATTCCTTTGATTTGTTCAGTGAGTTCACGGCTTTCAAACCATTCCAAAGATGAGCTCGGTAGAAAAGACATTCTTTGTTCGATGAGTTCCAGGATCAAAACGCTCCCATCAAATGTCTCCAAACTGAGTTTCGGCCCTGACTTTGGGCAACGAACGCGTAGCTAAGTAGCCCTCCTGCGCCACATCGCCTAATGACTTCCATATGATGCCTCCAAAGGTCTACTAACAGGTCTCAACGATAAGGCCATTTGTGTGAGTCGGGACTATGTATATATTCCAGCGCATATTTCCTCCCTCGCTGCGTAAATTATTCCCAGGCGATGAATGTCTAGAATATATTCTTTTTCTATGCTTTTCCTGAGAAAGCTCTGAACTATTTGTTTTTTTGAGTCATTGCAACCATGACAAACGTACGTGAATCTACGGAATTTGAGAAAGATAAGTCTCTCTTTCCTCCCTATTTGAGAGAGGATGTTCTGGCGGACCTCGACAAGAAGGGAAAATACGGCAAAGACTATCATGACGATGAATTTGTAGAAGAGGTACGATAATGTTCTCGCATTTTGTTTATGGAAAGGATTAGTTGGTTAAATATTATTGTTTCGACTCAGGATGATGTCGATAAAGCCATCAATGCGGTGGTGCCCATTACGGATGATCCGAATGCACCCACTTTCAGGTATTTTCTCGTACATTTGTTTATTTGGAGTGTCCTTATATTTATTCTGGACTGCTCTCTTTCGCTTAGTTTTCGTGTAGCGGTACTTGGTACCCTTTGGTGTGTCCTCCTTGGCGGTGCCAATTCTATTCTGGCTTTCCGTACCAATCCTTTTGGCGTTACATCCACTGTTGCAACCGTATGTATTTCAGTAGATGATATGAGAGTTTGGATGGCATATTCTGACTGGAGATTGCGTAGTTGCTCTCCTTCCCGATGGGAAAATTCCTTGCCAGAGTGCTCCCTGATAAATCCTTCACGATATACAAATGGACCTTCTCGCTCAACCCTGGTCCCTTCTCGCAAAAAGAGCACGTTCTGATCAGTATCATCGCTGGTGCCGGCGCCGCTGGGGCTTACGGTCTTGACAATGTTGTCACTCAAAAGGCAGAGCTCTTCATGGGCAACAAGTCCATCAACATTTGGGAATCATTTGCTTGGATTCTTGCATCTCAGTTTATCGGGTTTGGGCTGGCAGGCATCATGCGCCGCTTCGTCGTCTGGCCCAAACAAATGATGTGGCCTTCTACATTGTCGCTTATCGCACTTTTTGTCAGTTTCCACGGGTCTGAAAAGGAGAAGAGGCTGTCAACCGGCAGCAGGTGGAGAATGTCTCGGTTCACGTTTTTCCTCGTTGCCTTTGCGGGTGCCTTTGCGTACACCTGGCTACCCGAGTACCTTATGGTTGTTCTGCAAACCGTCAGTGTCCTCTGTCTCGTCACCACCAACAAGAAGGCGCGATTCCTTGGATCCAGCGATAACGGCGGAGGTATCGGCATTGGTGCGCTCTCCTTCGACTGGACCTACATCGGCGGAGGATTCCTTACAGCCCCCTTCTGGGCCACTATCAACTATATTGGCTCCAACTGGTTGTGGACGTGGATCATAACTCCCATTATCTTTTATACAAATGCTTTTGGGAAGGATCAGCAGCTGACGACAGGAGCGATGGATCAGGACAATATGACCTTGCCTGTGTTGAACTCTGTGTCGCTGTTCGATAATACCGGGAGCATTGTTAGTCCGCTCAAGTTGTACAATAGGACGACGTTTGATTTGGATGAGGCGGCATATGAACAGTTGGGTCCTGTGCGAATCACCTCTCTATTTGCTCGTACGTATCTTCATGTTGTCCTTCTCCGGGTCTTGGTTCACGTTTGTAAACTATCGCATGTTTTTGGCACGGAATAGTCAATTATGGCTCGTCCTTCATGGCCGTCGCTGCCACCGTGTCGCACGTTGTGCTCTGGTACGGTCGCGACATCTGGCGACAAATCAAAGAGATTATCAACAAATCCGCCCGGCAAGAGACCGATATTCACAACGAACTCATGAAAGCTTACCCCGAAGTACCCGAAATTGTTTACTTAGGCATTCTCGTCGTCATGACCATTGCTATGATCCTGGTTGCCCAGTTCTCAGCATTTGAAATGCCGATATGGGCCGTCTTACTTGCGGTTGGATTGGCGGGTATCATGATTCTACCTATTGGCATTATTCTGGCGATCACTGGAACTCAAATGTTCCTGAACGTTTTGACTGAGTTTGTGATTGGGTTGATGATTCCAGGCAAGACTGGTACGTATTGAAAGGTGTCGCTTCATTTATTTACATTTAACCTTGCCCTGACAATCTGCGCCCCATCTTAACAGTCGCTGTCATGGCCTTCAAGTCGCTCGGCACCAACACAGCCATCCAAGCCATGTCTCTTCTTGGCGACCTCAAACTCGGTCACTACATGAAGATCGCCCCCCGCGCCATGCTGGCCGCCCAGTTCTACGGCACATTTGTTGGCGCCATCGTTTCCACCATCTCCACCTTCTTTGTCATGTCCAGCATGGAAATTGGCAAAGGTGACTGGCAAGCGCTAGCCTACCGCACATTCTACTCTGCAGGTGCCATTTGGGGTGCAATTGGTCCTCAACGCTTCTTTGGTGTCGGCGCCATCTACGGTCCCCTCCTCTGGTGCTTCCTGGTCGGTCTTCTCCTTCCCATCCTCCCCTGGCTTGGACACAAGATACACCCCTCTCCCCGGTGGATGTATATCAATATTCCCCTCATAGCCTACTTTTCTGGTGCAGGCGGTCTGCAGAACCACTATATCATGCCTTTGGTTGCCGCATTCATATTCCAGTATTACCTGTTCCGACACGCAAACGATTGGTGGAAAAAGTACAACTATGTGCTGGCCGTTGCGCTGGACTCTGGCGCGGCTGTATGTATTCTCGCCATTACGGTTTTCACCAACATGGGGTTCAATGCTCCCGTTTGGGCTTGGAACCCCGACATTCGGGGAGGAGTGCAATTCGACTACTACTGCACGGAAGGTTCATTCAGGTATGTTTCGTTTTTCATTTCCTGTTATTATTGAAAGACAAAAGAGTTCATTGTATACCTTCCGTCACAGAGCACCCGCCGAGACGTGAACATATCCTGTTACTTGGCGTATACCAAGGCACGCCTGGCACAGACCTTCCAGTGCCCACCACTCTCCCCCCGCCCCCCAATTCCCCATTCCTTCGATTGTACATATGCTCTTCTGTTGACTGGTCTCGCCGCATTTTTTCTGCTCGACGAGAAATATGCTACTTTTGTGCGGGTTTTAACCCAAAGTGATGTTGAGCATTTTGATTGGTTCCTACAAGTTTTTGCACTCTGCGTGCGACGTGTGATATCAAAACCTATGACGTTGAGACCACATTTGTAAACCGCCATTTCTGATTCTTTGCCTTGCAGAGAGAGTATGATCATGTTGTTTATCTTGCTTTAGTGTCCACAAAAGATGCTTTCTGTAAGCACTGTTTCCAACTTTGCTTTATTTATGCATACTCCGGTTGGCCGGATATGAAATCTTTTGAGTTTCTGCTATTGCTCCACAACGTTCGGTCAGGTCGGGAGGTTCCACCCCCACTATACTTTGACCAAGGATCCAGCCAAGTAAGCAGTATGCATCATTCGTCTTTGTTGAAATAAACAAACAAGGACAAATAGCAACAATGAAATGTGGAGCGCGGACTTGCTATCTCGGACCATTCTCAAAAAACATTGTCTGTATTCTCCTGCTGCGCCAGGAAAGCCATTACACATCGTCACGCTAGATACCAATTTGAGCTATATGCGCAGCTAGCTCATCCACTGACCATCTCCTCACCACGAACTTTTTTCACAGCATCCTCGACAGTCCCAACAACCCCGTACTCATCATCCACTCGGAGATCCTCCTCCGATGGCGGTCGTATCCAGACGACTTCCTGAGCGGCTTCAAGATGCTTCTTATCCTCGGCGGTTGGGTTGACTGTTGGCGGGGTTTTGACCGTCTGCCCAAGTTTTGTGACTGCGTTTCCGACCGCCGCGGTGCTGGCTGCAATTCTGTCCCGCATGAAACCTAAGCCTTTCACAAGGGACGCGGAGGGCGTTGTCTCAGGTTGTGGTGCGGTCAGATTTCCGTCGGTTGCCTCGCTGGTGAGTATGCTGCCTTTGCGAACGCGGTTGAAAAAACCACTGAACCCTTCTTTTAAGCTCCCCCCTACCGCGCCTATCGACGTCGTTGGCTGTACAGAAGAGGATCGTGTGGAAGGTGGGGACGCGGATTTATGGATCTGGGAGGGCGCCTGTGGTGCTTTTTTCATGGTTGTCGTGGCATATTGGTTTGGGCTTGGCTTGATGTTTGGCTTTACGGTACTGGGCGGAGATCCAACAATCGGTGTCCGACTGGGGATATTAGCATTCTTCTGGGCAAAAGGATTTCTCATCGGCTCTGGTTTGGTCATAAGGTTCATCCAAAGCACTTTCGGCGATTTGGCACCAGGTCCAGCAGCCGACGCAATCCCCTTTTCCTGCTCCCGCTTGAACGCATCTGTACGATGTAAAATTCTAGTGAAGTGCGTTCCAGGGGCGTACTTTTGACCTCGAGGTTGCGCCGCTTCTTTTTGTTCTTGACGGAACGCGTATGCCTTTTGCAGGACGATATCAACGTCAGAAATTGGATAGTTCTTTGCAGAGGGTGTTAGTGTGAAGCAAAGATGGTTGTAAGGCAAACTTCATACCTGAAGCATTCGCAGATTATCCGCGAACGATCCTTGAAGAAGCTCATCACGGATGCATCTAATAGAACACAAAGAAACAGTAAGCATCCCGTATATGCTCCATTCGCCCGGGAAATGTACGCACATCAGCATAGCGCAACAAACGTCAATCAAAAAGTCAAATCGTCCCTCCCGTAAATATCCTTCCGGTGTTCGACTTTGTGAATCATCCGGTTGTGCACTGCCCGGAGAGGAAGGTGCCGCAATATCAGTCGCCAGATCCGCGAGGATTGAGTCCCAGAGTTGTATTACATCAGGAAGGGCAAACTCTTGTGTCAAGAGGCATGTCAGCCATCGAAATGAAAAGAATGCCGCATGGATGCCTTTCACTTGCTGTATGGAATAAGGATTGCTTATGATACAATAGACTGAAACCCCCGTACATCAATGAAAAAAAAGGTGGAGCTTACGAAATCTTTCCACAGTTCAATATCCCTTCTCTTTAGCCGTTTCATAAGCCTCGCCATACTATTCCCGATCCCATTTCCGCTCGTTTGCTCCATTGCCAATTCACCCATGGAGGCTTTACGAACCATCCCGCCTCCTGGTGACTTATCTGAACCGATTGAAGTCATGGAGATGGAACGAGTGCTCATTCCGCGGGGTCCTGGCTGGACGTTGTCCAAGGATCGGATGAAATGGTCTCGAAATTCGGACATGAGAATTGTAAAGGTGAAAAAAGAATCTGCTTCCGCATGAGCTGCATGAGCAGATGACTAGTCAGCCGATGCATGACGATATGAGAGGGATTTGAACACTCACCTCTTGACTCATCGTCTGTATCATTTGCCATAACGTAGTAGAGTGGCCCCAAAATCTCATTCATCCCTTGGACATACCCAATGCCGGGATTCAGCTTTGCATAAATAAACAGAATACGTTCAATAGCCTCCCAGTGCAAGTCCCCCTCCTCCCCTTGAGCCTTCTCAGGTATCTCAAACGGAGGGTCAGTCGAGTTGTCCCCGTCCTTCTCTATCTGTGAGTTAGAACTACCCGGCGATATGGATGGTTTTGTCGGTATCTGATGTGCGTGGCTGCGTGCGCCAAACTGATCATCGGCATACAAATGCTCCAGTCGTTTAAAGAGAGCTCGTCGGGATTGAATAGGAGAGAAGGGCTTCAAGTCGGCGTCTGTGGAGAGCTTTTGGACTTCAGAGTCTGGTGCAATTGATTCTGCCGATCGATGAAGGGGAGAGTATCGGGATTTGGGAACTGGGAGTTGAAAGAAGGCAAAGTCGGGTAACGTTCTTCGTACATCCTTGTCAATTTGCTCTGTGGGGATAACCAGGTAGTGGCGTTAATAAATCGTTTCGGAACATACAGTAAGAATGTCAACTCGTACCTAACACTTTGAGCTCCTCAAAGTATGTCTGCCACTTTGAATCCAACGCATCGCTCAAGGGCTTCAAACAGGCATTCCGTCAGTAGCCGACGATTTTGGTATTCCACAAAGAGTGGAAACCTTCAACGTACATACATGATCATCTATCCGCCCCTTCTTTGCATTCTCCAGCTCCTCCAAACTGGGATTTTTGATCAATTCCTTGACAAAGGTGTAATATAGAGTTCGTTGCGACCGCAGAATGTCAGACCACCGTGAACGTTCATCAAAGGGCAAGTAGTTGAGAAGAATCTTCCAGCATTTTGGTCGGATACCGGCATGGTCGGGAATACCTTGAACGAACCCAAGAGATAACGTTAGACGGGGCCCAGGACTGTCATGCCTTGGCAGGTCGCCTTGAAGAGACAGGCAAGCATACCTTGATAGCACAGCTGCCTGAAGCGCTCAAAGTCGTAGTCTGCAGGAGCCTCTAGACCCAATAGGCGTTCAAATAGGCTCACCCTATCAAATATGTCGTTAACCACATTGGTTCTCATAGTGCAAAGTCGGTAACAACTTACCTCTCTTTATAAGTCGCCATAGGGCCAAACTGAGAATAAACCACAAGGAGTGTGATGTGGAAGAGTAGACTACCTTTGGTTCAATTATTCTGGAATCAATCAGGTGGGTCTGGATAAGGATGGCCAAATGCTGTCTGTTCCTTCGGAAGGTGCGCTGCCAGGCGGAGCGCGTCGCGGCAATGGAAGCCAGCCTTAAACCGCGTCGTTCGTCGTGAGGCATTACAGCCGGACGTTGACACGACAAGTACGTTACTTAGACGACACTGACGGGGAATCATGAGCGCAACAAGATTTCGATTTGGTTACCTGCCGGAAAGTTGTTTTTCATTACATTGGGAAGCACTCCAATATTATTTCTATATTGTCCAGTGTCTAGCCACTCTGCTAGTGGTTTCGTCACAAACGAGGAACCACACCAAGCATATTGCACTAACGTCCACTAGAAAATGAGGTCTGGACTGATATCAAAAATCATACAATCAGATCCCTCCATGAACAAGGGCTACGATAAACGCAACCATCCACTTGCAGCTTAATGTTGTGAAGCGATCTTGAAAGCATCCAAGACCAAGATATGATTCGCATCCAACCATACAATTCAATGGTCCATTATGGTTTCACGCCAATAATTGTACATCCTCACGCAATTACATCACCGAAACATCTCCGTATTACGGAAACTCGAATTGTCTGCTACTGATGACTTATGCGCCTTATACTCCATTATGCAGTTTGGTGGCAAATTGAGTACTCTTTTCATGGTATCTCTGAAAGGTCGAAAATGTTAATTATGGGGATGCACTCCATTTCGTATGATATTTTAGCATTACCTTATACGAAGATTCACCCGTCCATCGTCGGCCGACTGATTCCATAGAGATAAGATATCTTCACTATGCCTTATGGATATAACTGCTCCGCAAATCTCTCCTCCAACGTCGAATTGATCCCCTATCATCGCCATGACCAAGCTCTCCCAATACCGTGACGCCAGCCCCTTCTTTAGCCTTACGATCCACTTTCCTCCGTTCAAATTATCCTATATGACATCCAGAACGATGATGAGCTATTGTCGAAGCTGTGTGATTCATCAAATCATCCACCTTACCTCCCAAATCGGTCGAATACCTTGTTTAAACAGGTGATAATCGCTGATATTATGAAGATCCATTGGTCGCTTCAATCTACTATATACACCCCAAAACTCTTCCACCTATTATTTGCACATGCAATCATTAACCTCTGCTGACACCATTAACGTGATTTACGACAATGTCGTAGCTCTCACCGTTGAGAATGTTGCAATTTTTTTGATCGCGTTATTGTAGTCTTGAATTTTTGACCCCGGTTCTCTATGCATAAACCTATATGGAAAGCTGCAGAGTTAATGATGAACTCCAGGCTAATGACATTGCCCGTTTCAGATTCCGTACCAAAACACCCAAGTAAAGCGCAATGGATGCGCCGACCCGGGTGCCCCCGACTGCGATGACAAAGTGACCGCATTACTATCCGACAGCTTTTTTCGTTCGTTTGTTTCCGCATCTGCTGAACCGCTGGTACCGTGTCCATGAGACCTAGTGGCGTGGGGGAGACACGATCAGTAACCATGTACTTGTCCTTTGAGATTCCCATCATGTTCCTTTGCTTGCTACCGCAACCCATCTCGCCAGCCACTCCGCCCCAGTTGTCTAGCAACCTTTTCTACATGTGAAGCAAATGGCAACTGATCAAATGCTCACCATACGCCGTTCGTCGAAGTTGATGCCATCATTCGGTTTTGTGCAGGAGAGGGTGTTGAGTGTGCTAGTCTAGGATCTAATACCGACCGCTCACATTCAGTTTCCCAAGTACGATGTCGACAGTAATCTACGACCGAGATCCTACCCGTGGAGAATGAATGCCCGCGAGTAAGGGGCAATACTTCGTGTGAGATAGAAATGCGCAGAGGGGGAGGGAATTGGAGCGTTGACCAAAAGTCAACAGTGTGCAATTGGAGCGGCGTCGGCAATAGAAGTAAAACCAACGGTTGTGACGTGCGCGGAAAGTGTCGTTTGTGAAATGGATCCTCCTTTACTAGCGATCGTCGTCGCCCTCGCCTTTCGGTTTCATGTTGGTTAGGCTTTTCGACGACGTGGCGCAGGCGACTGGATGTAATGTCACCATATAAGGACAAGGCGCAGCACAACGTTTAAACTTGTAAATTCCAACGAGCGTTTTCAAAGGTCGTTTAAAGCGCTTCTGCATGGAGAAAAAAATGAATACTTTGCGACCGTAAATATTTACAAGGGTATCCTAATGCTAAATCTCCCATCTCCCAAATTATAAGTACACAGAAATCCATATTATGTCCTCTTCCTCGCCCTAGCCCCTCTCGTCTAATCGGGGTGCTACTCCTCGTCAATCTCTGATCCGAGTTCAAGGTTTACCCATGGCGCATTCTCCTCGTCATCACTGTTATAATCCTCATCGTACTCCTCCTCAAAATCTTCCTCATCTCCCGGAATATACTCTTCTTCATCGTCGTCATCATCATCTTCATGCGCAAAATCAATTGGAATGACCATCAATCGTCGTAAATTGTCATCTTCGTAAATATCTTCTGCACTCTCTGCTTCCGTTCTGCGTGGTGAACCGTTTGATCGGGCGACCTGCTGATCCCAATCCAACACCAGCTCGACTTCAATCTCTGCTAAACTTCCCTCATCCTCAAAATCAAGCATCCAGACAAAGTCCAAAAAAGTGCCGTCTCCACGACTTGGGGCAAAGCATCGTGATGATGGCCCAAGGACGTATGGTGGCCTAAGATGAACCCGGGCATGAACGTTGAACGTGCCCCATCCTCGACGTGCGATCTCAAAAGGTGGATCGCATAATGTTATGGTGGACGGGTGGAACGTGCGATGAAGATGAACCACGACATTATCAATGTAAAGAGACTCTTCCTGGCGAGTGTCCATTCGAAGAAAAAAGCCCCAGTTGTGATAATTTGACGACTGATCATCCCGTTAACAAACCATCAAGATATTAGAAAGAGATGTACGGGAATCCTCAAATGGTGACTGACCTGATCTTCTGTTACTAGCCTATGAGTATTTCCCACGTAAAATTTCTTGTAAACCGCTTGTTTTTGTAATCGTTCCATTTCCTCCTGGGCGACGTCGTCTTCGCGCTCCGCATATTCATCTCCATATCGTTTTTGCAGGAAAAACTCCATACTTTGATCAATATCCTCAGTCACTGATTTTGACAGTAATTGCCTACACATGGGACACGGCTTGTGCACTGTCCCATCCTGCTGGGTTCGCGGGGTAAACATGGTCGCGAAATAGCGCGACAGACATGCTTGGCAGAATGTGTGGGAACAAGAGGTCCTGATAGGCTTATAAAGTAGTTTCAAGCACAGCGGGCAATTGTGACTGGAAGTCTCTGGATCGTGTTCGTCTTTGGCCAACCTCAATGTCGGCAAACTGACCAGGCGCGGTCTGTCCGGTTGCTTCTTGGACCCTTTCTCCATTTCTTTCCCATCATCATTGAGGTCAATGGCTTCCGATAGCTTACGCTTTGGCGACTGCGGCATGCGTTATTCAAAACTGTTTTTGAGCGAGAGGAAAACAGTTTGCGAAATGCCGTTCTCGTGTGTCGCAAATTCCTGTAGCCACGTGACAACTGCGCATCCTCGAAGATGTTCCCATTCTTTAATGCAAGTATGTATCCATACTTTGGACCAGGTTGGCATGTCTTTAAGCATTCCAAAAAGAATTACTACGATTTGTTACAGCTATACAAAAGCAATAAATCGTATAGGACCACATAGTAAAGATGCATTATCTAATATAAAGGCAAAGTGCGCCTGTTTACCTGATCGAAACGCAAATCTGGAAATAGGCCCAACTACCAGTCGGTAGTCTGCAACAAGACTTTTCCTGTGTCAGGAACAAAGCTCAAAGGTGTAACGGGTATGATATGGGCTACTCAAAGTTCCAAGTTTTAGATAGATCACGCTAATTGGGTGTGTAAGGAATATATACTTGCCCGTAAAGCGGGTGAGCTATCCGCTACTTCAATCATTCTTCAATTTGTTTTAAAGGGGCTCACAACGCAAATGGTCTGTCAAACCCTTACAGACGCTCCGATCTCTCTATTGCCCCCCTTACCTCATTTTCTTATTTCCAACAAACAGATCTCTTTGTAAGCTCATAGTTATTGTGAACCACCAAAAAAAGAAGAGACCAAAGCTCATCCGTTGAAATCTGCTACCGCTGAACGTTAAAATCCCCTGCAGTGACACATACAAAACAAAAACCCTAAGCCTTTGGTCCAATGGTCCAGCTTATAGTGCAAATGGTCACTCAAAAAGGTTTCACATAGAATGTAAATGGTTCACTCAAACGGTCCGTTGGTCTCCCCCAGAACGCAAATGGTCTCTCAAAATGGTCTCAGTTATAGCGCAAATGCTCACTCAAAAAAAAAACTCTTTATATCATATGTAATGATTACATCCGAGGGATTAGATTCTCCATCGCTGCGTGTAATTTCAAAACCAGTTCTATTATACGAAGACTCTCTCTGGTCGAAGCCACAGTTCTGGCATTTTGGACCATATTTACTTGTGATTATCCATTGCTAGCACAAGGCCAATTGACCAGTTCAGAAGCGTGTTGCTGACGTCGCCGCTAAACATTTCGGAATGGGAAGCCAAAGGGTCATTCGAGTTTGCAGTGACTTTGTACCAATAATTTGGTTTTGAGTGTGGAATTTCAATGAATGTCGATTGAGGAGCGGGCCGATCTTCATTCTGCTTTAAGAGCATTAGGCACATTTCATAAAACAATTAATATTTGTGCCAAACCTTCTGGTAAAAATGAGCCTTTGGTAATGTTGACTCTTTTAGACTATTCCGCAATGTCTCCATTTTGTCATCTTCCCACAAAAATGAAGCAAACTCCACATATTCGGAAATTGTTTGCAGCATCTCCGCACTTCTCTCTTCTCCAATGAGGTGTTGCACAAACCATTTGCCAAAAGCGAGAAAGAGTACTCCTTTATCCCCTGCTCCAAATGACTGTACTTCTTTTATCATCTCTGTGATAGATCCACTTAGTCCGTATAGAGGACTATCGTATAAGATTACTCCCAGAGTTGTGTACGCCGCGTCCTTCACCTGCGTAGCAAGGTGAGCAACCACCAGTCCTCCCATGGAATGCCCTAATGTCAGTCCCATTAAATTGTGTATTTGCGCGGCAGCAAAGACCGATATACTTGCCAATAAAGATGAACCCTTCGATCTTTAAAATCGGTGTTGAACTTTTTGGCGATATTGTCACACGTTTTATCAAAGTCGCCTCTCGTAGCGTAACTGAAGGGAACTTTTGACAGTTCATAATGCCGTTGTTTTTCGCGGATGTTGTTCAATGTTTTAACAAAACTATTCGGAAATGTAGACCAGCAGTCTTGTGCATTGGATGCAAAGCCGTGTATAAACACAAGAACTATTGGAGCAGGCTCTACCCCACTTCCCGACGGCGCTACTGGAAAATCATTTTTCTCCTGTTCCTTCAGGTTTTGCGAATCTGAATTTCTGGTAAGATCCGACGGCACTACTGGAGAATCATCTGTCTTCCGTTTCTTGTTTATTAAACCCAAACTGTTGGTAGGTTTTGCGCTTCTCTTCCCTTTATCAGCCATGACGTCGAGAAAACCAACCAGTACTCAATGTTGTGCTGCAGTTTTTCGTTAAGGGTACGTATCGATACAAACCATCTGCAACGGCCGCTTGGGCTAACGGAATCAGAATATTACATAGGCCAATCACGTGACCTGTCCTAACCCTGTTAATATCGATATGAAACATGAGTTGCAATTCCATATCGATATGGACGAAACTTGCGAGTCCCGTGTGCGCCAAGGGCGGGGAAAATACACGATAAACATACACATTCGCCATAACTTTGACACTGGATTTGCCACATGGGAATTGACGGAAAGCGCCCAAACAATCGGCGCTGTCTACATGCCAATGTAGACAGAATACAACCAGTTGTGACTGGGCACGCTTGCTCCTGATACTGGGGGAGCGTGTTTTTTTTTATGAGTAATGCAGAAGTTCGTATCGAGAGAATGCAGCGTCAACGCACGAATACAGTTGCTTACAGTAATCAAGAGTTGCGCTTTGTCGCTCGGTGAATAATGGAGGGACGAATTGAATCGGCGATGAAGAGGATTCGATGAAGAGGATAATTGTCAATGAATGTTGTTAACTATGTCCTGGAATTCTTGCCCATGTCCCACTAAATGCCACTAAATGCCACCTATGTCCCACTAATCTGACTATGTCCCACAGGCATTGATACGGTGCATAGCGATATGGCTTCCGGAGAGAAGGCCCGCCGAACTCGCTTAAACGCATTGATAGCCGGCCTATTGACTACAGTGAGGGCCTCTACCAGGGATAAACGACGTCGACGTTGGCCAACAAGTTTGGTCCACCTCGCAACAATGATCAGTTGGGTCGCAAACACAATATATTGGCCAAACATATTAAATCGGGGAAACTTTTAGCACTGAAAGTGTTTAATTGATATCTCTGCAATAACATTCTTGGGTGAACGCAAACAAGTGATTGAAAACATTGTCTAAATACAGTACATATCATTTTTAATAACAATGGGCGTCAAGGTTTCTCCAGGTATGGGATGCCATTTTCGATAAAATGTGACCTGTTCCCAGTGCTGGTCTGAAAGTGGCATTGTTCCAGCAAGTTTTGCGCACTTGCGTCGGTGACGGCCATGGCGATCCTCGACCGCGACCATCCCACTCGGCCTTCATCTCTGGAGCATCTTTTGCCAGAGACCTCCCACATTGGCAGCGAGAGACCCCGAATCGGCTCAAAAAGGTGTCGAGCGCATCAGGCATGTCGAATAAATGCCTCCTGACGTCAGGGCCAGAGCTGTCAGCTCCTCGATGACCTCCATTCTCCCAAACGGTTATTCCAGGACGGCCCGAGGGTTCCAGACGCAGTGCAAGTCAATACAACAGCCAATCCAAAATGGACCAGAATGGAGATTACCAAGTGCAAAGTACTCTGACTGGTGACGGGAGGAAGCTGTGTGCAAAAGTGCAAAACACGTTGGAAAACGGTCAATTAGAACAAGTCAGTCAGTTTTTGTCCGTTTTTCGTCGCGTGAATTTCAGCATACTCGCCAGAAGGAGCTCTATCTTTCCTTCTAATTGCTCAGAGGCCACCGTGCACATACTGTGAGAATGACCGAGAAAAAGTGCAGAGCGTCGTCAAATACGACCGACCTGAAAAGCGAAAAATGGGCATAACTCTATCACTACTGGTCCGATCTTTCTGAAATTAACACCACAGCGTCGGCAGCACCCGATTTACCCATTCCCAGCTTGCGACGGTGTTTTCATTGTGTGTGGAGTAGGCATGTGCAAGAGATGCCCATGCAGGAGTAGGTTGGGAACGAGCAAACAAGCGCCAGCACGTATCTTTTTTCAATGTGAGAGATGGATAAATCACATCTATCATCTATCATCTTTCTCATCTATAGCTGCTATCCATATTCTTACACAATCAAATCTATCATCTATCATCTATCATCTTTCTCATCTATAGCTGCTATCCATATTCTTACACAATTAAATCTATCATCTATCATCTATCTCATCTATAGTTGCTACACATATTCCTACACAATCAGAATCTATAGCTGCTACCGACATTCCTACACAATCAAAAACTCATCTATCATCTTTCTCATCTATAGTTGATGCACATATTCCTACACACTTTCTCATCTATAGCTGCGACCCATATTCCTGCAATTCAATCACATCTGTGATATACTGGGGTTTACTCTCGCACAGGGCTCCTGTGACTACCTCAGTTATCGCGCTATGGGGAATGTAGGAACTTCTCTATTCCGGGGGTGCCGACAGGGCGTTCCCTTTATAGCTTTTTCCTGGATGTCGATCATCATCGACATCGCCTTTTCTTTCTTACTTTTCTTGCCGCAAGACGAAAGCGTCTCCGACGTTGTATCTGGGTATGTTTCGGTCTCCGCGTCGCAGTATTAATCACTGTAATGACTACACGCGACTGGGTGACTCATCACTAGCTTAGATAAGTGCCTAAGCCATTTGATCGGGCGGTGGCTGCACGTGCTTGTCGGGTGACTCATGTATGCATCAAAGCGACTGATGACCAAGCTGTCAAGTCGCTTCCGTCACGTAACGAGTTTGGCTACTCTATCACAACATCTCCCCTCGATCATCGGTCTCTTTTATAGCGGTATGATTCCTGACAACATGTTTTGCTACAGAATCAAAGTTATATTACATGATATGTTTGTCACGTGATCTCATGTGAAGTCTCCTGTAGTCATCAACTAAATTACATTGGAATGTTTATGCAAGGAGTGATCGACTAAATTAAATCATATTTCAGCTACATTAAACATTTTAAAAAACTGGTGTAATGGGTATGATATGGGAGAGCCGGCTACTCAAAGTTCCAAGGTTTTAGATAGATCACGCTAATTGGGTGTGATCGGATATATACTTGCCCGTAAAGAGGCAACAGATGCCAACTGCGGACGTTTGGGTAAGGTATCAGTGATCATCTTTCATGATAGACCATGCCAACTGGCGTGAAGGAATGTAACTTGCCCGTAACAGATGCCAATTATGGAGGTAAGCATCAAATATCAGACAAAGTGGAATACGATCCAGCTATATTGAATCATATTTCATGATCGACCACGCGAATTGGGTGTGTAAGGAATATAACTTGCCCGTAACAGAGGTTGGCAGCTGGGAGGGGCATTTGCAGGGTGTATGGGCGATGGGCGAGTGGTAATGGGGGATCCCGAGATGCAATGAATGATGGAGCTGTCGACGGCTGCTTGGAGGGTGAGGAGGCTACTTGGATGCCGCTTGTCAAGTACTTGTCGGTAGCGCATCCAAAGCGACAGCTGGCAGTGGAGCGGCATTGTATGCGGTCTGGGACAGTGTTTGAAGGGAGGGCAGAAGCATTGTAGCGAATGGTGTAGGATGTAGGCGAGTCGAAAATGAGACCTGCGTAGAACCCTGTGGGGTTTCTGGCGTAAAAGCCTTCTAGGGCCGATTCTGATGGAAAGGATTGTGTCGTAATGTTTCCTACCATACAATAAAAGGAGGAGGTCAAAATAATGTTTACAATGTATGACCGTTAAAATCCCTTGCATTGATACATACGAAACAAAACCCACAGGGGTTACAGCATACAGATTCCACAGTGTGCAAACTGCGATTAATGAATGGCGGTTGATGGCAAACGGAATGTTCCCACCACTATGATGGGTGGAGAAGGGGGCTTTACTCGACTGTTGTCAATTTCCCGATTTCCTTCTTTTGTCTCTCTCATTCCCTGTGGTTAACCTGCTTTCTTCATCCCCATAGTTGACCTACTTTCTTCATCCCCATAGTTAACCTGATTTCTTCATCCCTATGGTTAACCTTTTTTCAACCATGTCAAGCACTCAACAAGCCGAACATGCAGAGCATGCCGAACATGTTGAACAAGCTGAACCCGTTATTGAAATGCCAGTAGAGCCCACCGAGGCAACCCCATTGCTCGGACAACGCCGACGTCGTTTATCCCTGGTAGAGGCCCTCAATATCATCACTAGGCCAGCTATAAATGCGTTCAAGCGAGTCCGGCAGGCCCTCTCTCCAGAAGTAGCAGCCGAGGAAATAGCCGCTGCAGCTGAAGCCACCGCAGCGACGACCGAGGAAGGAGCCCGAGAGCGTCGACGTCCAAGCATTGTTGAATATGTAGAATATCTGGCCACCAAAATTGCCCATCCGTTTACGCCAACCTCACCGCCCACAGACCGGATCTTGGTCACCCATGCACAAGCACTTCGTAGCATTACAAACCATGTAATGTCAGATTTCTCCAGTGCACATATTGCGATCGACCGCCTTGCTATCGTGGAGACTATTTTGAGAGTGCTTCGGGATGCCAACCACTGGGCAGCTGTTCAAGACAACTTTCTAGGCCAAAGCTGGAAAACACGAGAAGATGTACTCGATCAACTTTTTGGCTTGGAGGATGCCTCTGACCGAGGGTACAGCCTTCCCGAGAGTACAACGGCTTTTTACGTTCGATCCAGGAGGCTCGACGTGACCAATGTGCAAATGTTGGTGGATATCTTTCGCAAGAGATTCCATCACCCCGGTTTTGTGCAAAAAATGGAGCTGCTTGTTGAGGAAGCCGAGGCAACAGGTCAGCGGGATGTCTACCTTCGCTATATCGGCACTTGTACCAGTCCCAGTACTCCAGCCAGCCGTATAGAAGACGATTTACGGACCACTGCATCGCTCTTTGGCAAAGTAGATATCTGTTTACAGCAACTCTTGATCGAGGGAGACTTGACTACATCAGGAGAAGCTTGGAATGTTCGTGAATTTATGTCAGCCCGGATTTCAGCAACTGAATCAGAAACCTTGGAAGACCGATACACACAAGGGTTCTGATCTCAGTATTTGGGTACGACCATTTGATCAATGTTCAACGCGGCGGATTCTACGCTTCCTATGCACCGAGCGACCAAGATGGCCGTTTGTTTCAAACCTTGGCCACAAATGTTGCGGGGCTTCTCATGGAGAGGGATATAGAGCAAGGTGTAACCCGAGATGAATTGCCATTGTCGCCTTTCCCTGCAACACCCATCACCGATGCTATCCGTGACCATTTTCAAAACTGTTTGCCTTTGTTCGGAATCATACCGAGACAATTGGGAACAGGAACTTTGACCACCTCTATACCGACAAGTTTAAGAAGGCTACCGTCAAACAGGCAATCCCACATACCGCCTTCTTTCAAAACAGCACCCTCTGCGTCCTAGTAGGCAAGGACCAGACATATGAAGATATGATGGATACTGATGAACCACGTTTTTTGCATGGCACATCACGCGCAGGGCGTTTGACGAGGGACATGCTTTTGCAGCTGACATGTTGGGAAGGTCAAGAAAGGAATCACATCCGCATCCTTGACTTGTTGCCATTTGTTAATCTCTACCCTTGGCTGATTATGTCATGCCATGCAGATGCGGAATCCTTCTTGAGTCGCTACTTGAAAATCGTTCAACCATGGGTCACCGTTACGTTTTCGCAGCAAGTCTCTCGACGTTTGATCAGCGGGTTTCAATTCTTTGGCAGCTTTGTTGGGCAAGCACCAGGACGCTTCATTGATCTTGTAGGAGGTATCTCTGTAGCATCCTTTGACCGCGATTGGTTGGACGACGAACAATCAACAGAACCTCCAGATGAATCCTATACTGTTGTCATCTTGCCACTATGATTCAGGGAGGGACAAGTATGATGATCAGCATCCGACGTTGCGTCGAGTCTTTTTGCTTACTTGGATGGCAACCTTTGTGCTCCTTGATGAAGCTGCACGACAAGTCTCGAACCTGCCTCTGATGAGCCAAAAGGAAAAACGTAAAATGCCGGCAAACTGGCGTGCCAATGCGTGCCGATGTATCAAAGAGACAACCGAAGCACGCCTGGTAAAAGCGGGGTTTACCGACATCTTTGAGGAAGCCAAACGGGATCTCATCAATCACATTGGACAAGCCTCAGCAGGACCGGGCGCAAAGCGGCGGCCACTCACCAATGAACAAAAAGAGCAGCGGCGGGCTCGTGTAGCTATTGACCGGGCATTGGGCCATCAAGGCTTTTTCATGAGGGGAGCACCCGGCTCTGATGAAAGAATAGCTCAAGCAGAACAGCTCTGGCTCAAAAGGCGACCAGAATTTGGGCAACTCATCCCATATGAGCAAAAGAAAGAATGGCTAGACTGGGTGGTATCGAGTCCTGCAGGTGTTTCGCTCATCACATCTGTGATATCGGCCATTACAACTGGTGCCATTAAAGACCCGCAAAAGATTGTTATCCGTTCCTTGGGCCTCCATGCTGAACATTTTGATGACCCCAATGTTCAACAGCAATTGCTGGAGCGCCTCGAAACAATGAGAAAAGGTAGGGCACAATCTTCCGCCTTTCTGCAAGCCCAGCGGGCGCGTGCTTTGCAGCGTTGGGGAAGAGATGTGCAGTCTGCACTTCACACCGAACCTGCCCCTCTCCATGGGCAGACCGTCACTTGCCACCAGCGGACGATCAGCTTTTATGCAAATGTAGCGCGAGCAAGTGTAAGACTGTCGTTTAACGTTAGGCCAGGTATCAGAGCCCAGCATCCTCGTCTCTCTTTCAAAGCCGATGGGATCCACCTTGTAGACGAAGATGGCAATCAGCTTGGACTTGCGATTGCTCTGACCGATATGCCGTACTTGGAGATTCACGGAGCAAACCTGCAGGCCGTTTGGTTACATGAAAGCAGCCTGATGGTTGGCAGGATGAGAATGATTTGCCGCTCGCAACCTAGGAAACCCGCTGCCAAAGTATGCCCCACGAAAGAAAGCGTACCCATTGAAGCCTATAAGCCAGCAAGATGGCATCTGGTTGTTTCACAAGTGGCTGGACGAGGAGGCTCCAGAGGACCACAACGAGATAAGATTCCACTGGGAAGATGCAACGCTGCCCTTCCTCAACCTCCCAGCATGGATCCGGAACCATTTTCCTTTGCATCCGGCGAGGACCTATAGCAATGAAGAGCATGACCGCGACCAACATTTTAAGAGGTTCAGTCACGGCTCTTCGTGGTCCCGTCCTTGCCAAAAAGCAATACCGTGTTAGTCCGAAGCACATGGGACGCATTTGGGAATTTGGGCCGCCGCGTAGCGATGATCAGTTGGATTGAAAGCAGACTGCCACGAGGAAGGATACTGAAATGGGAACACTGCTGTGCTGTTAATTTGCATTTTGATAGCTTCGTTTACCTCCGCAATGATCAGTTGGGTCGCAAACACAATATACTGTATATGTCAAATATATTGAATCGGGGAAACTTTTGGCATTAAAATGTTTGACACATATCTCTTGGGATGAACGCAAACAATTGATTGAAAGCATTGTTCCAATACTGTCCATACACCATTTTTAGTAGCACATATCTGATGAAGAATGTAACTCTTCGGATGTATTCATAGGTAAGGGTCATAAACCTCAGAATCTAGTGCAGGGACTCTAATATAATTAATCATCATTATTAAAAGAACTAGTACAAGTAGGGATTGAAGTCATTTGCGTATACATTGAAGTATTAAAACAAGAAAATCCTGATAGTAGGCTGATTCCTTAATTTATATCCTATGCTGCTAGGAACACTTTGCCCACGGCATTTTTTTTACTATTATACATATTAATGAAATTTGTGGGGCAAGTATGTTTCTACATGGCTGGTAGTTTAGATTGCATAAGAAAATCTCATTGGGCATAGTACAGGGGTAGTGGAGTTGGGTGTTGATTTTTGAGCACTGGAGCTTCACGCTAAGAACTTGGTGGTAAGGGCACGCTCTAGCATACTATATTATTCGCTTTCTATGGAATTCATTCGGTTCTTTGGTCTAGTGGTATGATTCCTGCTTCGGGTGCAGGAGGTCCCGGGTTCGATCCCCGGAAGAACCCCTATTGTATTGTTATTATCTTTTTTATTTTTGGCTAGTAGTATGATTCCTGCAGGAAGTCTAGCAAACTCCGACTGGGATTTTTTTCTGCCAAAGTTCTTTTGTTGTTTGATAAAGAACCAACATTATAAATGCATAGGCTCCATATGTAGGGAGCCAAACCACGCGAAAAGGATGATTGCGATCCTTGCGGTCCATGTGGATGACCTGGTTTTATTGCAACCAAATCAACAGCAGGCAACAGAGCAACGATACGAATATAAGTTATCACGGTCACCACTTTTTGTATTCTGCAAGGTATCGTTGAAGCTTTGCCGGATATTGAAACAGATTCGGAAGCCGCTTGGCGATTTCCGCCAAAAAAAAGGGCAAGAGAACAAGGCGATGACCAAAAAAATACTAGAATTGGGATGCCAGGGAAACCAGATCTCAACCGCTGGAAACCCGTATTGGCATATTTCCTGCAAATATATGGACAGCCGAGTACTTTTAGGCCCGTTATAAAAATACTTTAAAGTGTCATGTCCACCACTACCAAGACAGTAGTTTCTAATACGTATACAGAGTAGACTCCTTCCAGATGTCCCCTTTGAGGCCCCCCTTTGAGGAGTTGACGGCCTTCCAACAGCATTTTTGAATGGAACTTGGTCATTTCTTGGTGTGGCTATTGATTTGCAGTTGTCCATTTTGAATTTCTTCAGTGTATGAGCAAAGTTACCGCTGTGATAGCCAAGATTAGGTGTGAGCGCGCATCCTAATTCCGCGTTCCTAAATCGCCTGTCCTTGGGATCACATAATGTGTTTATGTACTATATAAAAGGCATCCCATCGACTGATTCATCACAGAGATTGATTCACAACAAAACATGTTCGGAAGCCGCTTAGCGCTTAGATATAGCATACTAGTTTTTGACAAAGTATATAGACATATTTTGAATCAACATTTTTGGTAGATAGGGTAGGTACATTGAAGAAGGGGATTGTAAGGTGACATGTGTTTTCTTGTGGATTTTTGTAAAATTGAAAATAGAAGGCTCGTTTGTTTTTTTGAAAATCAGTTATTGTCCATTTGCAGAATTGTTCACGTACCCAAAGGCCCCAAAGACAAGAGAATAAGGCGATGTCGTTTCCGGCATCGAGGCCAAAAAAACTATTAAAACGGGGACGCCCTTCAGGCACTCACCCCAGGGAATAACGACGATAACCTGGAGGTTAATCCGCAGTAGATCACATTAGGCCAGCACAGGTTCTTGTCCTTTGACTGACAAAAAATGCCAAACAAAAGAAACCCAATCTCAGCCTCTTTTTTTTTGTTTAAAAAGGCATACAAGTTTATCATTCAGAAGAATACTGAAGGATTCCTTGGAGTGTCGAGGGTACCCCTCCGCGCAGTACACACACACAGAACAAAGCAGGAGGAGGGGCGGGGGGGCAGAACAAAACGCGTAAATAAAGAAACCTCAAGTGTCCCAAAATTGCTATTATGCCCTTTCATTCCATTTCCATACATGAGCTTTCGTTGCATATACCGTGTGGCAACAAGTCCAACAAGAACAAGTCCCGTTCAAATCAAGAGAGCAACGTTATTTCACTGGCTTCATGACACAGCATAACCTATTTTCGCATATTTGCACTCTTTCGGGTGATCCGCCCTTCAGAACGTGGCATTTGGATCTTCTTTGCGTTTACTTATTATGTTTGTGTGAAAGGTGGGTTGAGTTTGGAAGCATGTCGTCTAACATGCAGGGGCGGCTATAAAAGGCTGGCTGGTGACTGTTGGGCAGCTTGAAAAACCAACGCGACAACCTTGTCTCAGCAAAGTATTTTATTCCGAGAGTCCAGTTGATGGAAAATATGCAAGGAGTCCTCCCCATGCCGACAACACTCTCACACGAGCAACTTGCCCGTCAGCAGCATTACATTTGGCGCCCCATTATGAGCAGTCCTCTCCCATCTTATTCAGCTGTTCCCATTCCCGACACCTACATCATCGACAAACTACGTGGCTTTGGCTGGCGCTATTTCGGCAACGCACAATTAGCGGATTGCTGTCTTTGGATCTACTCACCGGAAACAACGTCACCAATTGATCAAGGCAAAGCGGCGCCAATAGCCATTATTCCAGCTCATTCCCTATTTCTCAAAACAATGTCACCTCGACTACGAGACCTTCTCTCCACGGCCGCCACAACAATGTCAGACCCATATCAACCCTATGCAGCCATCACCACAACACCCCTCCTCATTCATCCTCCCAGCCCGGATGCATTCCATGCAGTTTTGCAATGGATGTATACCGCAGATGTAGGCGCAATCAGAGAGTTTTTCGAATCACATGAGAATGCGCTTGCGTCGGTTATCGCCAATGCAGAATGGTTGGGATTGAGAGACCACGAGCTGTGGCATGTTTGCAAAGGGTGGCAGGGTGATTTGAAAGAGGGTCGTGTTCAAGTGCGCGTTCAGGAAACATCAGCCGAGGATGCGGATTTTGAGGACGATGATGAGTATGATGATGTTGACGGTGATTACGAGGAGGAGGAAGAGGAGGTGGTGGTGGAGAGTGAGGTGGAAGAAGCTGATTTTTTAAACATTGGATGATCCACATGTATTGAGATGTTTATGAATTTCTATAAAATACCTGAACACTGTTTTATTTCTGCCTTTACGACTACACTGTCCACTGCCTGACGAGCTTTCTCATAAAGTGGTTCCACACGAGATGTGTCGGCATTACCTTCCCCGCAATTGAATTCGCGGAAATAGAATGGTACTGCCTGACTTGCAGACGACTCAAGTCTCAAAGAAGGATCAACCAAATTTCGTTGCAACAAATATTCTGGATCCAAAGCGATCGAGACCAGATTTTTAACTCCAATGCCATTCATCTGCATTTTAGTGTCATATACATCTTTATAAAACGTGGAACCAGCAATTTATCCAGTCCGTTGATACTCTGGTCCCCCGGCCCACGCCCTTCTCCCCGCCGTCCCATCGACAAAAAATTCAACCATCATACCAAAGCGGCCAGTTTATTCACGACACAGAAAAAAAACTCCAATCATATAGCCAATACCAAAGCCCCAAGATTGATCCGTGCGCAGCACGCAAGATCAAATCCGTTATCCCTAGAATATCGGTCATTTAGAGTACTGTTTGGCAAGGCAAAAGGACAGACGGTACAACTTACGAAAATTTTGATGGCTTTTTCAAAACTTCCCAAGCGTCCGTTGCGACCAGTTTTGTCGATATGGTCGCAGCCAAGTACTGCTCCATCCCATGGGAGCGCCGCTAGCACCTCATCTGTATCATTAAGGAAAACCGATCAGCACCCCTTCAAGCGAATGACTAAACATGAAAGGTAAGCGCTGGTCTTTACCATCCTCAATTGGCCGTGGCTTCGCAGTGGAATACCGCTGATCAGCAGGGACAACTGCAAACTTGACTTTGGCAGAATCTTTCTCATTCATGCCCATTCGCTCTTGCAGCCGCTTCTTTGTTACTGTGAACGGTTCTCCATTGCGCACGACGAATGTGAATGGTATGCCGTGGCCTCGAGAGGGATCCTTGTTGTAGTGGCAAGTCTGGATGACTTTGTCTCCAGGCGCTAGATTCTCCTCGTCAACTGGGATTTCCTGCGACAGCACAAAGGGAGTCAATAAAAAGATGCCTTGGCGAGACAAAACCGACACAATAGGATCCTACCTCTACATATATATCCGCCCCCTCTTTTATGATGCTCACAGCATCTTCCGGTTGCAACACTCGAACAATACGGCAAGAGTTGCTACACTCAAACATGCGCAGCTTTCCGGACCCTTTGCGGTCAGTTTTTATTGCATCGGATTGGAGTTTGTCTGTGATATCAGCCAAAACATCAGACACCTTGGCAGTTTTCGATAGTAAAATGTCAAATGGCCCCTAACCCAGTGTAGGTTAGACGTTGTCACCTCGATCATGGAGGATGCGTACTGCTATGGCACTCACATGTTCTTTATTTTGCGTATCAGCAAACGTCACCTTCAAATACCGTTTCGTCTCGAGCTCTGCCACGGGGATATCCAACAAGTCGTACAGTAGAATGCCATTTATCTCCTCGTTGGGAACAATATCCCGCGGCTGGAACATGGGACCAAAAGCCAATTCTAACGTCCATGATTGACTGAACTTGATTGGTGTCCCACTCCGCGGTGCCACTCCGCTGTGAGTAAACGACAACAAGCGAATTTTTTCCGGTTCTGCGCCGATTTCCTTCGCTAGTGCCTGCGCAACGGTGCTGTAGTTCATCTTTTTACTCAAAACGATCGTCACTCCGGCATCCTCGCGCTCCTTGCCCTTCTCCTTGAATGTAATTGTTACCCGGTTGCGAAGCGCGTCAAAGTACCCCGTCACATCGCACAAGGCTGGACTTGGCAGCTGTTCTTCCTCTTGGACCGAGAGATCTCTTTGAAAACAGATAATGTCACCGTCACCTAGCTCAGCTTGGTGGAACGTAGATTTTGGTTTCAACAAGTCGATCATCTCTGGCTTGACCTCTTCATAAAGTCGTAGCGGGGTTCCTGCAGGTAACTTGGCACGCTCAAGCAGTTTTGGTATAATATCTCCAATTTTGTGTTGCCTGTTCTCCACCACGAGCCGACCTGCGTAAGTCAATCGGCTAGTGACTGGGTCATAGTACTTCAGGAAGAGCACAATGTCGTTTAAAGTTCCAGGTAGCCGGTCATCTCTGATAGGCAATGGGACTGGCTTTTGCGCGATACCGTTGCCGGTCTTGGCTGCAAAAGGATCGTCCATCTGCTCGACGTAGAGGCGAAGCTCATTCGACGTTTTGGCATATTTGTTCTGTATCTTTTCCATGGACAGGTCTCCGTCGATCTCGGGGATTGGAGCGTCTGGTCTTACAGTTCTATTCTGTCTACCAACCATCGTCCACAACCGGAACCGCTGAGGGGTAAGTTCGAAGTGGCGGCCAACCATTTCCTTGAAATCATTAAGTGTGTCCTGTTTTACAACTTTGAACGTAGAAATTTGTGCCCCAGGATCATTGAAATTCCAGAGATCGAATCCTCCATGGTGCGCAATCTGATCGTCCGTCAATACCTTCACTTGTATGTACTTGTAAGCCTCATCACGCTCACGCATTTGCTTCTCATGAGCTGCCCTCTCCTGGTCCAAGCGGACACGGAGATGCTCCGGAATGTCATCGTTGATAATGGGGGCAAGGACCTGGTCTCGGTCGCTATCGCGAACATACACTAACATGTATGCGTTTGTATAACGCTTATATACCTTGACTCCTGGGCGTGCCATAGGGTACTCCCCTCCAAAGTTGTCCTCGAATACCTCCTTGTGACGAGCGGGAATGACGCGGTCATCGTCAAACTTGAACCATTTGTCCTCCGGTCCCGGACGAATAAAGGCACAGTAATGCCCGCCGTGCAAATCTCCACTGTGCACTAGTACCCCGTGCAAGTGATACTTTTGTGACACCGTCCGGACCGCATGTTCATCAAGATACGCGTCGAGATTGATTTCCACAGGGTACTCATGCCGATCATTGATTTTCACCATGGCGTCACGTTCAATGTCGTACTCAAAGCGTTTCAGTTGTAGATGCAGCACTGGGGGGAACGCGTTGAAAATCACACCCTTCTTTGCGTCTTGCAGTCCGTACCCTTCCGCTTGATACTTGTTGTCCCCATTCAAAGTTTCAACAGCGACGTATTCGTCGAACGATTCTTTCAAATTCTTGCAGCCCTTGACGTTCAATTGGATGTCTGACGGAGAGGTTTGATATGTCAGCCAGAGTAATACTCACTAGTGTGTTTACCAAGCGCATTTACCATAGAAATCTTCAACCCGCGAAGATTCGTATGGTACATTGATGCACTTTATATAACTCTTCATCTTCCCCACAAAAAGCCGTGAAATAGCACCTTCGGCTTTCGTTCCCTGTAAGTGGCATCTCACGTAAGTCATAATGGTCAATAAGCAGTTACAATAAGCCTTACAATCCTGCCAACCTTCATTTTGCTTTCTAGAGTGTCCTGCAACACTCTGTTGAACTCTTGCACATCATGCTGCATAAAGGAATCCAATGTATCCCACCCGAACGACTTTGTTAGTTCAGTGGTACCTGACAAAGTAATGATAAGCCAGTGGTTGTGAAGCACCAATTTGTCGTTCGCGACGCAAACCTACCAACAGCCTCAGGCGAGACCTGCAAATTATAGAAAACACGTTGCAAGGCGAGCGGAATTGACTTTGAAGGCTCATCATTTTCCGTCGGTATTTCAAAGGTAGCCTGGATTGACAGACAATGAATGATTGCCGGATCAAATTTCAGATTGGCTTCAGCTTACCCTTCTGAAATATGAAGTGAAGTAGAGTGACTGGAGAAGCGAATTCATATAACATGTAGCGCCTTGGTTCTTCAATCCCACGAACCCCGTTTCTTTTCTGGAGTCCCATCTGTCGCATGCCGATGTTAGTTATGTCGCGGTAAGGATGAATCTAGCGCACTTACTTTTCAAACTTATGCCATAGGACGCCCGTTTCATCTTTTATAACCCTGATCCATACAATCACGATAAACTCCTCTTTATCAATGATCGGTCCTCCTATTGACTCATGTCCTCGGTACATCCAGGTTAATTTAGTCAACTGATTAAAGCCCCAGTCGGTAGCTTCGGGATTGAATCTGTGCTGGGCCGCTAAGAGACTAGCCCGTCAGAACAATGGAACGCTGGTTCAACGATCTCCCTTACAACGGTCTACCTTGCTGAACGAGAAGGGATTCGTCACGCGGGTTCATAACGCCAATAGCAAACATAGCACACCGATGCCAGTCGGAATCGGGTGCTTGTTCATGAGCGTCTACGGAATCTACATAGACCGAAATTGCATCCGTCTGCCTATTTCCTCGCGGAAACATCAACACTCGCCTAAACGCAAAGAAAAAAACACAATGTTAGCAAAAACGAAGATTTCGATTCAACATTTCAGGCTCCTCAATGTAATCACATACCATTTTGAACCAGCAACTTCAAATTCCGGACTGTACTCCTTCTCCTTTGTTCGTAAAACGTTGAAATTGCTCACTTTCCATTTGAACACATAGTTGCCTTCCTCCTGCATGTCGTCAAACAAAGGTAAGACACTATCAATGTCCGTCTTGGGCTCTTTTCATAAAGTTATTCGGATTATATTTAGTATGCAACAGCTTTTGGTAAAAGTAGCATGCTTACTTTGTGGCTCTGCCACCGCCTGTACTTCCGTATCCATAGGGTCTGTCGGTGGTTCGTCTAACTCTATCTTCATGGGTTGGGCGTCCAATAGGTTCTGAGGATCCTGGCCGGCTGGCTCTGGTCGATCCTAATACATAATCAATCAGTCAGATAGACAGCCTACAGGACAATACGAGCGCAAGCGACGTATCCTGCTGCTTACCATGACAGGTAGAAACTGCTATTAATGTTCAGTGGAAAGAGATGTCAAGAAAATGACGGACGGCGATTGCTGGTCATAGTCAGTTAGTGTTTGTAAAATAAGTTATTGAAAACGGGTGTGCTAGCATTTGTCCTCTACTTACAAGATTTTTGGGTGCAAGCTACAGTAAAACTGGTGGATCGCAGGTCATCCAACTGCGCCGCCAAGTATAAGCCTTGTAAACGATGTGGCACATGTCAGCGATCTCCCATCAGCAATTAGGAACATGAAGACGCTATCATTTCCACCACATACTATTTTATACACAGGCTCTACTTGTCGTGCGGGTGGTGTGGGGATCGTTCACAGGCCAAAGGCAGCCGACGAGCACAAGTTGGGACTCCACTTGCCAAACTACAAGCCAGCGCCAGGCGTCGGAAACACGTGTTTGTGCGTCATACAGCCGGATCCAGCCAAAACGCTAGAGTTTCGCAGGCTTTGCGATTTCGTTTTAAGATGTCTCGTTGGGAGGCTGGGTTTTAGGGTGGATAGCAATGGATATTCTTAATGCATATCATCTGTACCGGTAGCGGTCATGGATACGATACCGTTTGTCATGCATACTATGGTTAGCGCATGTATTGGGTAAATATAATGTCTCACATTGGAGCGCTCTGGCAATCGATGATGATGGCCTGAAGATCATCGACGCAACCAGTAATCGACAGTAACTTGCTATGTACGCCATGAGGCTAAAGTTGGCCACTGCTTTAAGCACTCCCTTTGTCCCCTCCTTTGACAACAAAAGACACTGGTTGGGATGGTTTTCGGCTGGAGGGATTGGGGGCGTCGTCAGGGCACCTCATCCTGATCCAAGATGCTTTGCCAATTGAATCCTTGCAAATACAGCACACATTCCAACTCGCTGCTCCGACCTCTGCCTTCCACTGCCGTGACAATAAAAGGTTCCTTTTCAGCTGCGACGGTCCCCAGAAAGTTAAAACCTCGTCCTGCTTTTTGTTCGTTGGGTTTTTCTCCGGGGCGAGGCGATTTCGACGCGTTTCCTGCGCTGTCACGTTACTAAGTTGAAATCCAGACTTTGGGCATCAACCATTTCCCCTCCTCCTCATTTCGTCCACAATCTCGTTCTTTGCAGTCACAGAAATTACTTGCCACTATCCATTGTCCTTGGCGAGAATCACAGCAGCAATCTCAATATCGGTGTTTGGTTCCTGCTTTTGTCCCGGCCTTTGGGTCGTACGGTATATCCCAGTCATCAGACATCAAATCCTCAAAATGATGAAAACGGCAGCCAAAGTCGGGCCCCACCGGTCTGCAAACGTTCCCAAAGCACCTCCCTTGGACCTCTCAACAGTATCCCCACCCTTTGCTCCACCTAGTCCTGACTTGGGCATTCGAGCAAACCGGCTATTTGGCCTCCGCACGGCACCGACGTTTCGTCCCACCCTAGACGAGTTCGCGGACCCACTTCGGTACATTGAAAAGATTCGGGTCGAAGCGGAACAAAGTGGCATATGCAAGATTATTCCACCAGAGGGATGGAAGCCAGACTTTGCTTTGGACACACAGGTGAGTGGTTGGTCAACAGAATGGCGGGCTGCCGGGAAAAAATCCCAAATGGCATTTTTGCAAGGTTCTGTCACTTTTTCTGCCGTGTAGCGATTACAAATTCCAAAGCTACTGTATAGCGATATTTTTCTGGAAGTTAGGGAACGCTTTACCCTGCTCCGCTATTGTCTGTTGACATTGTGGCAATGGAATTTTACATTGACTGCGTATCAAATCTTGAAGGAATTCTCCATTTTTCACAAAGTCTTGTCACTATCATAATAACTATAACATTTTTTTCTCTTAGACCTTTTGGTTTCGGCCTCGGATCATGCGCCTTAACTCCATGGAGGGGAGCTCTCGCGCCATCCTAAACTACCTCGACCAACTACAAAAGTTCCACCATCAGCAAGGGACGCAATTCCAGCGGATTCCAATGCTCGATAAGAAGCCTATGAACCTTTTTGAACTCAAGAAGGAAGTCGCTAAGCGAGGGGGGTTCCATGCGGTAAGTGCCAACACAAATCCGCTGCACCGTCTTGATGACAAATAGTCTCACTGACGTACGCACGTACATCGCAGGTAACACAAAATAAGCAGTGGGCGCAAGTCGGACGTGCTATCGGATTGGGCGGGAAGACTTGTACATCGCTATCTCACAGCGTTAAATCTGCGTATATAAAGTGGGTTCTACCCTACGAGGATTTCATTGCAAAGCATGGGTCTCCAGCGGTTACCCGACCTGGGTCACCCTTGGGGGATGATACAGGAGGACTGGATGATGCTCCCACGTCCGGGACGAGGAGCAAGCGAGCTCAACGGGCAAAGAAGAGGAAATCAGCAGAAGGTAATCTTGACTGAATTTGGGACATTGAACTACATAACTGATACTTCAATTTTTAGTGGTACCAGAAATTCCAACGGCTGATTCATCTCCTTCCGCGAAAAAGGCGATCTTACCTGATGGATATCTCCCGAAACCCGGCCTTGAGGTGAGTAATAATGGATTTTCCCGGATTTCTTCAATACCGACTTGCTGGTCTCTTCAGCTTTGCGAAATCTGTGGAGGTGGGGAAAACGATGAGAAAATGCTCCTGTGCGATGGATGCAATAGAGGATACCACCTCTATTGCTTTGATCCCCCTATGAGCGCCATTCCAAATACCGACTGGTTTTGCCCCGACTGTCTCCGGGTATCCGGCAATGATTATGGATTCGAGGAAGGCGAAGTGAGGTCCTTGTACCATTTTCAAAAGGTGGCCAACAGCTTCAAAGAAAGGCATTTTCGAGAGAGGTTGGGAAAGAAAATGGACGAGAAACTCATTGTAACGGAAGATGAATGTGAACGGGAATTTTGGCGACTGGTGGAGAGTCCGTATGATGATGTCGAGGTTGAATATGGCGCTGACTTGCACTCAACGCAGCATGGAAGGTTTGTCTTCTGTCGTGGTTGGTCATTTTAGTTTTGGTTTCGTACTTACTAATACTTACTATTGTTGTAGCGGATTTCCTGTTCCTGAGAAACAGCCCAATAATCCATACTCAACTTGTGGCTGGAATCTCAACAACATCCCGGTTCTTCCAGAATCTCTCTTTTGCAACATTCGTAACGACATCTCAGGAATGATGATCCCGTGGCTCTACGTCGGAATGTGTTTCTCAACATTTTGCTGGCACACAGAAGACCATTACACGTACTCTATCAATTATCACCATTGGGGGGAGACCAAAACATGGTACGGCATACCCGCGTCGGATGCCGCCAAGTTTGAAGATGCTATGAGAAAAAAAGTGCCAGAGTTGTTCGAGTCAAATCCAGATTTGCTGTTCCATTTGACGACGATGCTATCACCAGGCGTGTTGGTTGAAAAAGGGGTTGACGTGGTTGCGCTTGATCAGAGACCAGGAGAATTTGTGGTGACATTTCCCAGAGCATATCATGCGGGATTTAATCAAGGGGTAAGGCGCTGTTCCATGTTCTCTGGGTCATCTGAAGGATCTAACGCTCCAATCTCCTCACACAGTTTAATTTTGCGGAGGCTGTAAACTTTGCGTTACCCAATTGGCTGCCGTTTGGTCTGGACTGTGTCGAGCGGTATCATGAGTATCGGAAGCAGCCGGTATTCTCTCACGACGAACTAGTCATTGCAACTTCGAAGCGGGACATTGATGTTCGCGCTGCTGTTTGGTACGTCCGTGAGAAATACATTTGGGTTTGCGCAACTGAGCAATCTTTCCTCTCAGGTTGAAACCAGAATTGGAGCATTTACGGGACCATGAACTCGAGGCTCGAAAACAGATTCGTGAGCTACATCCTGGCATTCATGAGGTGGTGGAGAACTTGGAGATTGCCCATGAAGAAGAGGATCAGTGTGCAGTATGTCACCAGTATTGCTATGTTAGTGGCATACGATGTGCATGCTCGCCCAAGAGAATCGTGTGCATCGCGCACGAGAAAGACGTTAGTAGTTGTTGAGTCCGTATTGATCTGTAATTCTGTCCCAAGTTGCTCATCGTTGCTCGTTAGGTTTGCAAATGCGAGAACCCCGATTTGACGCTTGCCCTTCGGTTTTCGGATGAGCAGTTGATCGGATTTCTGGAGCACGTCAATGCGGTGGCCAATCGACCCAATGAATGGAAAGAGAAATACGAGAAATTGCTGGCACAGCATCGCCGTCCGCCACTTAAAGAGCTGCAGCGACTTTCGGCCGCGTCCGAGAAAATCCCGTTTGTCATTGAAGAAGCCACGCTCCTCAAAAACTTTGTACGCCGCGCAAACGAATGGGTAGAACGTGCGAACCGGATTCTGCATAAGCGAAAGCGATCAAATGCCGGTAGACGGTCCATTGTTGATACCATGGATTTGGAATCTAGTGAACAGTCAACTGACAGCAAAGGACATGCCCAGCCTGCCTCAGAGCGAACTTTGGCAAATATTGAGCAGTTACTGCGTGACGCGGAAACTTTTACGTTTGATTGTCCGGAAATCAAACTTTTGCAAGCTCTCGCGCACGATGTGTACGAATTCCGCGAAAAGGCACGCCAAGTCCTGGCTGATGCAAATGTTACTGCCCAGATGGTCCGTGATACACAAGAGTGGGCAGCGACGCTCGATGTACAAATCGAGGAGCTGGACTTGTTGGAAGATAAACTATCCGAACTCGAGTGGGGCACGCGTGCGGATGCTGCTCTCAGCCGCGAAGGCTCCGACATTGATCATGATAGAGTCGTTTCATTGATTGATGAAGGTCGAATGTTTGGCGTCAAAACTGACCATCCTCTCATGAGTCGTCTGAAGACTTTCAAGCATCAAGGTGATGAGTGGCGGGTACTTGCTGCTGCGTTGTTGAAGCAGCGGAGCATGACTTTGGAAGATATGAAGGATGTTTTGAAAAAAGGGAACGATGTGCCCGTCATTGCTGACATGTGGAAGAAGCTCACGGATTTGGTGGCAAGGTGTGAGGATTGGCGAGCTAAAGCTCGGGACGTTTTGGGACTGAAGGAAGATGGGTCGCGGGACGAGAGCACGAACATGTCTGGCAAGACGAAATGGCCTGTCTCGGTGTTATGGAGCCTGCTTTTTGACATCGACAATATTCCAGTGCGTTTGGAAGAATTAACACTTATTAAAGAAGATGCCAAAAAAGCGCAGGATTGGCTGAATAAGGGGCGAAAGGTGCTGCGAACAGGGTCGGCGAGGAGCTTTTTGGATATTACAAAAGAGATGGAAGCGAATGTGATTAATTGCACCAGCTCTGAAGCGGACGCAAAGCTATTTTGTATCTGCAGGACAAAGATAGACGAAGGCCTGATGGTAAGCTAGTTGCATCAGTATGTACTGAGTTCTATCCATGGTTTTAAGCATTCTTGGACAACTACTCCTAGATCGAATGCGAAACTTGTCATGTATGGTACCATAGCGCTTGTGTCAAAATTTCTAAAAAGCAAGCGAAGCGACAAACACACTACATGTGTCCCGTCTGCGACGTATGGACAGAACCTAATCGCACCGCCAAACGACCCACCATCGATCAAATCAAAGGATTGCTCAAGGAAGCAGAGGAAATGGAACGCTACGAATTTGAGGAGGTACCTCATCTTCGATCTGTTATCCAGGCCATGGACGCCTGGCAGGATCGTGTTCGGAGCGTTTTGACCGCCCCTGCGTCTGAAACAGACGCTAAAAATCTTTTGCGGTGTGCTGAAGGGATGTATGTGTCTACTGAAGAAGAGACGACGATACTTCGGGAGCGCATCAAAGAGATATGTCCTCCCCCACCTCCACCATCTGTTCCAGTGGACGCGGAATTGGCGATGAAACGAGAAGATGAGGTGTTTTGTGTCTGCCGGGAGCCGCATCGAGAAGATGATGGGGACATGATTGGTTGTGATGACTGCGGAGGATGGTATCATTTCAAATGCGTTGGCCTGACAGCCGCTGATGCCGAGAAGATGGAGACATACACTTGTCCCATGTGTCAAAACAAAGCGGCCCAGCTTGGTCGAGACAAGGAGAACGGCGTCGATGCAGCATCCAATGGCGCACCGCTGAAAATCACTCTGAAACTTGGACATGGTTCCGTTAGAACGTCAGATGAGCACCAAGTCAAGAAGAAGCGCAAGAAGTCGTCAGCTGGAGATGAGTCCGCTCCAGAGGGCGCGAACTTTGCCAAGGTGAAACGAAGGAAGTCCGCTGGCAGCGAAGAGCCAGGAGCGGAACATGCTGTTCGAAAGAAGCATAAAAGACACAGCGAACCAAAGCAAGAAGCTGGCCCAGTTGACATCAGAAAGGATAACGGTATAATAGCTACTGATGGGGCACGCCCAGCAATTGGTCAGAATGGTATGATCATGACAAGTGCTACTACACCTGACGGTAAAGGCAGTCAAAAGAAGCGCAAAAAGGATGCAGGGCAAACGGGAGATGTGACGCCTTACGCGACATCGGCCACCAAGAAGCAACGTGTCGAGGTTGGCCAGACGTCCTGGGCGCCGACTGTATCCTCTTTGATCACAGCAGTGGATATTCCTGTATCGCTTACCGGGTACGGACGCATGCCGACAAATGAGGAAGCGCTGCCACCAGCACCCCCAGATCTCGTACCAAGCGTACCAAGCTCACCCCACAATCGCAATGCCTTGCCCTCAGCATCTCTTGCAACCGATACGACTGCATCTGCGCTACCATCTGCCCCTCCTGCGGACGCAAATGCAAATCCACACATCTTACAGCAGCATCAACCGCCATTGCCACAAGCACCGCCACAGTACTGGTATCCTACTGCCGACGGCCAGCATCACCTCCAACAGCAACACAATCAACCCGCACAATCAGCAATGGGCGCCTACGGATCGTATCCAGCCAATTACTATTGGCAAAATGCATACGGATTTTCCCATCAGCAGCAACATCAGCAACATCACCAGCAATCCACTCCTAGCGTGGATGAGTATGGATATGGTTTCACTTTTGGTATGCCTGGTTCGCAGGCACCGGGGATGCAGAGTTACCCTTTCCCAAGTTCGTACGAGCAAGAACAGCATCACGAATCAGCTAATCATGAAGCCCACCCACAGGTCTACCGTTGAGGGTGGCATTGAGAGAGATGTAAAAATGGTCAAGTTGGAGCGAAAGTTTCAACACGGTCGCTAGGATTGCTTTTCTTTTGCTTGTGTATCAATTCTTGTTTGTTGTTAGCAAAGCGTGCTTGGATCTGTACAATGGATGTCAATTTTGGGTCGTCTGGCGATGCTGCCAGATTACAATTGTTTATTAAATATTAAATGCATCGTTTTAGGGAGGCAGTTTCCCGACTTGTCTGTCCGACTTGGGAACCTAAAACGACGGCTTTTCTCGTTCCCCGCCGTCAGTCTCCGTCGATATCTGATACGAGTGTCACCACAGACGACAGGCGTTGGTGTTATTGCATTTGTCTATATATAGATTAATGACAGCGGCATAGTCACGTTAACTCTAACTCAGCAGGTCCAAGACTTGAGAACGAACGCTTTAAGGCTGACGACGGGTTTTTCCTTGTACCCGGCCATCGTTCGCTTTTGGGTTTAAAAAGGACGGGTCGGCAGCTCTTGGCCACCTCCCCATCCCCCGCATCTGAGACCTCGCATCTTCCTCTGCCGCCATGGCTCCGTTCAAATCCAGCATTCCTGAGATTCAGATTCCTGTTACCGACACCTACTCGTTCGTCTTTGAGTCAAAATTACCTGCAACGCTTCCGCCACGTCGGGACCAAATCGCCCTTATCGACGCTATAACCGACCAACGTGTAACATATGGAGAGCTCGTGCACAGAATACACCGATTTGCGGCCGGTGTCCGTTACAAACTGGGACTCAACAAGTGGGAGGTCGTGGGTGTCTTTTCACCCAACCAGGTCGACTACCCGACAGTCGTCTTTGGAACGTTGAAGGCTGGTTGTACGGTCACACTGGCCAACCCTACTTATACAGCCGACGAGCTGGCATGTATGTTTTTGCTATGCGGTATTTCGTTTTTTCCTGGTATGCCCTAAACAGGAGCATGTTGTAGACCAATTGAAAGATGCCGGAGCCAAGATCCTAATTACGTGTGCGCCATTGCTTCCTGTTGCTACCGCTGCCGCCGCAAAAGCTGGTATTGCCGCCGACAACATATACATTTTCGGTCGTGAACAGGTACAAGGCAAAAGGACCATCTACGATATCTTCTCGTGCGAGTACCTTGCTCCGATCCAGTTCACCAAGGAGGAATTGCTGACCAAACCCGCCTACCTCTGCTATTCGAGTGGAACAACGGGAAGGAGTAAAGGTGTAGAAACTACTCACTACAACATGGTGGCCAATGTCGCCCAACTCGACGCATACCACGTGCACAACAATCAATACCGTCAAAATGATGTCTGGACGGGTGTCCTCCCCTTTTATCATATTTATGGTTTAAACTTGTCCCTCCACACCTGTTTCTATGCCGGAATCTCATTGGTCGTCTTCCAAAAGTTCGACTTGGTTGCCTACCTCGAGGCACTCCAAAAGTACCGTGTAACATACACGCACATCGTTCCCCCAATCATTCTCGGTTTGGCAAAGCATCCCATCGTCGACAAATACGATCTTTCGTCCCTACGTATTATACTCTCCGGTGCAGCACCTCTTAGCGGTGATGTGTCGAGGGCAGCTTCTGCTCGTCTGAAATGCGCGGTCATTCAAGGATACGGCATGACTGAATCGAGCCCTGTCACACATGTCGGCGTTGAAGGGAAAACACCCGATGGCGCTATCGGTGTTCTTGTTCCAAATGTGGAAGCCCGTCTTGTTGACCCTGACACTGGAAAGGATTGCGCCGTTGAACAGCCTGGTGAACTTTGGATTCGTGGGCCAAATATCATGAAAGGGTATCACAATAATGACGAAGCGACAAGAAACACCATTGATGCTGAAGGATGGCTTCACACTGGTATGCATCTTTTGCCGGGCAGGTCCTAGACTTTAGTTTAATTTTATCCTTGGTTTTAGGTGACATTGCCTACGCCGATAAGAATGGGTTCTTCTTCATTGTCGACCGGCTCAAGGAACTCATCAAATACAAAGGGTTCCAAGTTCCTCCAGCGGAACTGGAAGGCTACCTACTAACCCATCCAGCCATTGCGGACGCAGCCGTCATCTCCCGTCCCGATGAAAGCGCCGGGGAGCTTCCCCGTGCCTATGTGGTTCTCAAACCAGGAGCTAAGGCAACCGTACAAGAGGTCCAAAAGTTCATTGAAGGAAAAGTTGCTCAACACAAGCGATTGAGAGGAGGTGTTGCGTTTGTGGATGAGATTCCTAAAGCGGCTAGTGGAAAGATCTTGCGACGAGTCTTGAGGGATATGGACAAGGAGGCTATGAAGAGGGAGGCTGCCGCTGGCAAGGCTAAACTGTAGGTGATGATGGAACGACCAAAAGGGAAAAGTATGTTTGGACAGGGTAGTTGTGTTCAGTTCAGATAGAAGATCCCTCTTTATATGTTTATTGCTGTATTTAGGGTGACCTAGAGCCTACAGGAAGGCAAAATAGATCACCTTTGACAACCATTTGCAACGAGTAAACCAAATGCGGTTTCCTGATTGTCGAAGCAACGAACTATGCGAGGCTCCAAGATGATCTGCCGTTTACATTCGCGTTGCAGTTATTGGTTTGTGATCAGTTCCTATAATGCTCCTACCACATACGAACTCTTAGAATCAATCGCGGAGTCCAACAACGAAATCTATAATACAATGTACATCATGCTTCTCGCAACAGAATACGCCCACAGTTATGCAAATCTATTCCTGTTTCTCCCCATCTATTTCCATCGGAACACTATACGATTCCTAAGCAGGTACGATCCAAACTAGGGGTTAAACCAACTACAAAAGAAAGGACATTCCGTTCCACCTCACCTTGGCACCAACCAACGTCAGACACTCATCCACTGCTCGGAATAATGCTTGATTCTCGTTAGCGGCCTTCATATCTGTTAGGGCATCAACGATCGCCTGACGATGGGAGTAGGGGGTACTCGCGAGCTGAAAAATAAGTAAATGTTACAGCTCCGCTTGCTGAAGACCTCAACCGAAGTAAAGCCTTACTTTCCACTCCTCTCGAGTCAAGAATGCCAATAGTATTCTGAGAGCATATTTCTTGACTCCCATATACTTATCCCGGGGTATACCATCTGGACCTCGGTACAGCTGAAAAAGACAGGTCAACCATCATGAAGACAATTTGACAGCCCGTTTGTGTCACACCTCCAACTTTGTAAAATATCGTAAAAGTCTCTCAACCAGCTCCCACTGTTTCGATCCGTTAAACCCCTCATATATATCGACCGCCGAGTCGATCTGGAAACGACGAAGTTAACAATGGCGAGTTTTAACAAGTAAAAGGGAAATTGTTGATTGTGTACCAGTGCCACGCAGTACCCCACAACTTCTACAGGGCTATCGTCCAACATGCTGACCAATTGGCTCATCCATCGCTGTGCAATCTGCCTTCGGAGATCTAATGACGTAGCTCGAGTCAACCAACGGACGATCCACGAACGTCAGGAGAGAACACACGCACCGTCAACAAGCGGCCGAATCATAGAATCCGTTGACTGGACCAGAAACACAAGTAACCGTAACTAGGTAATCATGAACCTGGTCAGTCTCACCCAACGTCACGAACTTACGTGAAACGTGTCAACCTACCGCATTTTTCACCACAAGGGAAGTAGCACCTACGCTCACCCAAATATACAACAGTCAAAACACAGCAACTATGGGTCCTCTCAACACAGACTCGAAATTCCTTCCCGACACGCTTACCGTTCTCTTCAGACACCACCAAATTTCTATCCATACAGTCAAAAATCTCTGGCTGATCCAAGACAGACTTCCATCGTCTTCGGTTCTCTTCCCTGAATGAGGGGACGTGTTAGGCGCAATCGCCATTAAACGGCGTTTCTTTGCAAAACGCACATTTGTGATACACTGCCATCCTTTCGCAAATGCTGCTCCAGAGCAGACACGTAGTTTCCTAATATCCGCAGGCATTTACTTCGAAGGGACCCAGTGGTCTCAATGTTGCCGGCTACTTGCAATAGTGTTGAAACCAACTCTACAGGCATATCATAAACGCGATATGTTATCGCTTTGGAGATTGTAAGAAGGTTCACGCATGTGTCGGGCGTAGTTGTGGCAGAGGTTTCCAATGTCGTTACGATTGTGGCGAAATCCTCGGGTTTGCAAGAGACGATGTCGGGAGAGGGGATAACGACAGACACCTGATCATCAGCTTTCATGATCTTTCTGATGGGCGTGCTAAAATGCCCCTTCGATGGCGACTCTTTAAGATTCTCAGCCGCTGGACGTCGCGACGGGGTGTCAATCGGTGTCTCCAGTCTTGAAGCTTTGGGACTCAGATAGCCAAGAATAGAGCCGGGACTTGAAGGTCCAACTCTTGATGCCGTCCCAGGTCGGGATGCCTATAATCAATAGTCAGACATGACCATTATGCAAGTCATTGCCACCGCGGAGCTTACCACAGAACGAACACCATCCCGGATATGCCAGCGCGGTTTCTGTAACCGTGACATGACAGTTAACCTGCAGCCCAAAGTGTCTCCAAACATTCCAATTCTTATACCCACCTGATTATTTCCTTGCTTTTCCCTCACTGCGACTTCTCTTATCTTTACTTCAATTTGCGCTTTGGAGACTTCGGTGCATCTACAGTATCCAAGTTTCTTTACTTACTTGCAAGAACAATGGAGTACCATGGGGAAGCAATGGTGACATACATGTTCTTGAATTCATCGACCAATTTCGATATTCCTTCGGTACGCCCAGAGATCATCTGCAGTTGAGATTGCATATCAACAATGGCAAAGCATAAAGAGAATACCAAGGAATGCCATTACCTGAATCAATTCGGGAATGCGTTCCTCTGGGAAAGCTGCTTTCTTGCTTCCGGGGGTTTTCCTCACCGTGGCATCTTTTACTGTACCATTATCAAGAGCAGTCTGTTGGTCCTCTTTCATTGCACCACTTTCGAACGGGTCAATGTTCATGCAGATATCTGAACGAGCGCGGGTTACCACGGCTTGATCAACGCATTTTGTTATGAATTGCAGAACCTTACCCAGGAGGGATTGCGCACGATATTGACTCAATAGGTGTGTCGTATCGTCCACCTCGTACGAATTAACCAAAAGTGGTCCTTTTATCTCGGGAACCAAGGCCGCCAGCACGCCCCATTTTGGTCGCTCCTTTGCTCGTTTAGATGTTGGGACAATTTGTTGAGCGCCTAGCAGAGTGTTCAAAAGCACATTACATATATGGAAGGTGTTTTAAGTGATGTAAAAAGTCTCCACTCACGATTGATGGCCTCCATTTCATCTTCCGCATCCTTCTCCACACCTTCATCATCTGACAAATAACCATGTGGAACAAGCCAATTATCCTAAAATCACGTCCGTTTACTAAATAAAAGTTTATCCGTGTGGAAACTGCACAAAACATACCTCTTCCTCATCCGCATCGCCCACCTCTGACCCGTCCTCCTCATCCTCATCATCGCTCCGCAGTTCTTCCCCAGGTTCTTCCTCCTCCCACTCTGTTTCGCTGTCATAATCATACTCCAACAGGTCGATGTCTTTGGCAAAAGGTCTTCTCCCCGTGATATGAGTGCTTTTCTTTGACCATGTTCCCCAGTACGCTGGCCGGAAGTTCTCGTGAAATTGCAGTAGCTTCCACTTCACCTTTCCCAGTGTACTCAGAGTATCATCTTTATCTACATCCATAGCATCCGTAAGTTTTCCCTCAGGTTGCTGAACCGTTCCATTGGTGATGCGAGGAAAGCGTGGTAATGAGACTTCCTCATCCTTGAACAGGGTGTCAGCAATGTCTGTTGGCAATTCTCTCCAGAACCTATTATATGGAGCATGGAAGACTCGCTCCTTCCTATGGAATGGCGGGAAATGTTCCCAGAAGGTCTGCGTTTCCGATTTAACTGGCATCGGTAATTCTTCTTTCGTCTCTTCTTTCTTTCGACGCGAGAAAAACCCTGCGATACTCAGCTGTTTGGCCTTTGCTGCCTCCTCCGCTTCTCGCGCTGCCTGCTTTTCTCCCTCCAATTTCTCCCTCTCCGCCTTTTTCTCTGCGACTTTCCTCTCCTTCTCAGCCTTTTTCTCCGCCGCTATTCGTTCTTTCTCGGCCTTTTCCGCCGCTTTTTCTGCCGCTTTCCGTTCCCTCTCAGCTTTTTCCGCAGCCTTTTCAGCAGCTCTCTGTTCCTTCAACTTCAATTTCGCCTCTTTTTCAGCTAATCTGGCAGCATTTCTGGCTTCCGTCTCCACCCTTTTCTGATCAT
The DNA here is from genome assembly GCA_006535965.1 of Spizellomyces sp. 'palustris'. Lineage (NCBI taxonomy): Eukaryota > Fungi > Chytridiomycota > Chytridiomycetes > Spizellomycetales > Spizellomycetaceae > Spizellomyces > Spizellomyces sp. 'palustris'. The sequence continues at coordinate 129,399 of QEAR01000009.1, read as the reverse complement.
TAGGCGGACTACAGTCGACGGGTAGCAATTTCTTTTGTTCTTCCACAGAAAGCTTTTCGAAAATGTCGTGCAAAAACGTAGCTGCGTGCCGTCGTTTTGCCCGTCTTTGACGAATGTGATCAGCCATTTCACTGGTGAATAAGGACATATCTTGCACTTCCCATCGCCAGACTGCCAATTTCGGGCAAGTAGAACCTCCCCATTGTATGCCATAATTTTGCCGTTCTGCGATCGCCTGGATCCCAGCTTGGATCGACTCAGACCGAATAAAATCATCATCTTCCTCCTGGTCATCAAAGGATGGGGGACAGAGCGCTTCCTTAACGCTTTCAGCCAACATCTGCAGCTCGAGGGAACTTTCCTCTATTAATTTCGCCAAGAGGCCTCGGAATTGCAATGGTATTTCGTCTAATGTAGCTGAACTCTGTTCCTGCTTAAATTCAAAGAAGGCAGCCAGCTCGGACACAGTCGACGGATGCCTTGAAAAGTTCATCTTCTTTTCTAAAAATACGACTTTCCCCTTGCTGATGTCGACTGGAAATGGCGCTATATCTCCTTCTTTCTCATGTTCATGCTGGACTTTCTGCTTTTTACGTGACGAATGTTCTATTGCCAATATGGTGGATGCTTCCTGATCGATCTGCATTGGAGAGACTGCTTCACAAACGGTGCTGGATGGCCTCGGGATTTCGTTTAATTCGTTTGGTTCTTTGCGCTTCTTTGCAGTCTTCGCCTCGCTTGCGCTGTCTTGGTCCGGACCGCTTTCTTGGGTACTACTCTCTGACGCGACATGGAGTGTACTCTCAACAACTGAGAAGGAATGCGATACAGCGGTGAGCATTCCATCATTCACCCAAATGAGGCATTTGTCAACGTCCTTCCGTTACCTGTTCGCTCAGGAGTTGGTGAGGAGGAATCAGCTCCCTTTCGTTGAAAGAACTTGTGCAAAGTAGAAGACGGTGTCGACGGTTTGGACGAGGTTTCTCCATTTCTTACACTTCGCTTCTGTGAACTAGCACGCCTTGGCCCGTTATCCGCGACCATGGTTGGCCTGATGCCCGCAGAGGTGCAGCGTTCCGTTGTCGACGTGAGCGTCAACGGGTATGTCTCATTAACCCAAAAATGGACAGATGGCGAGTCCGAAATGTTAGTCCGAATCCTCCAAGATTTCAACTCCCGCTGAGACTGTGGACGGCTGGTAGACAGTAAGGCTGCCGCCTCGAGATGGCGGTAATTGCCTTACAGCGTTGAGCAATGTGGAAATAACACGAAAAGCGACGAGTAGCAGTTCCCTATTACGTTTTCCTCTAAATACACAGATTAAGTACACATTATTCTATTCTGGCGAAATCTGCTGTTTCTTCCCCGGTAACCATCGCCGCCACATCGATAGTTGTGGAATATGTGCATGCAATCGTTCTTCAGTCTCTTCATTTAGATCTATGTGCAGGTCCTCGTCCAGCCTGAATATCCCATAGACAGGCTTATGATCACTGTCAACCACGTCTGGGCAATCGGTGTACACTTCCACAAGAACGCGACGATTGAGTCCTGCTCCTAGTGCCGTGATTGCATGTAAGCCGGTGGTACTTTTTGCGGTCCCTGATGTTGACTGTAGTCTTGTTCGAAACAATATCCGATCAGTGTAACTCGGCATACGTTGCTTGGATGATGAATCATAGCCTGGCATGAACGAGGGACTGGAAGGGGTTGATGGTGGAGCTGTGGGAGAGGTGGGGGAACCAGGTAGAGTGTCAAACTTGAAGGTTGGTTTGAATCTGATGGTTCCCTCGGAGAATCCTGGAAATATGAGGCCGGCTTCATAGGCGCGGCGAAGCTCATCGTTTGCTAGGAAGATCTATAGGTTCGATATTAGCATCCTGAAGGCACGAACGTACATAACAAGGTCGGAACCCTTGGAGACTGACCCCAATCTCCGGCTCTTCTTTCCCAAGCAGGGATTTTGCGAGTCCCACTTTATTGACACCCAAGTTTGTCCGATAGTTCAAATCTCCCATCCAAAAAACATAATCAAATCTTTCCACCACACCAGTACAGCCTAATAGCAACACAAGGGAATGTCGGCATTATTCCTTAAAAATGCATCAGATCAAGCCCCTTTAGTCAATTACTTACCCGCATCCTCAGGCCCGTATCCAGGTAATGGCATTGTTTCGTTGATTTTTTTCCAGTCAGCATTCCGACGTTCCACAGCTCCTTCATGTGCTTCATTCCGATGACCCCATTAAGCATACAAGATCAAGGGAGATTACATGCGGCAACTGACCTTTAAGGTGTGCATTTATAAAACAGAATGAGCGTCCGCAGAACTGGAATGAGATCCCAACTGCTCCTTTTGCACCATTGAGATACACTTTGACGTCTCCTGTCATGACACCTATTCAACAATCAAGGTTCAACAATCAAGGTGGACAATTAAACCTTCCTCATACAACTGACCCACGCTTGCTCACCTTGAACACTTTTCGCAGCCCATCGCACGACAAAAATTGCCAAATGTAACCCAACCAGCGTTCTAGTTCCTGCAAGGACATAGCGGGGTCCAATCACTTCTTTCAATAGGTCCAGCCACCGGGATTTCTCTTTAGGCTGACGAATTCCTGCCGTTTCGAGGCGTTCTTCGCATTCCTGGGTGCCAATGATGAGCAACTGACAGTTCTTGAAAGGTGGCTGGGTGTTGGTACGAGGGTCGCCCAAAAAGGAGCTTATATTGCCTGTCGGTAGCTGGGGAGCGGGTTAACAACCTTGTGGCAGAAGGATGCACGGCAGACTACTTACCCGGGCGTTCATATTCCAAGTTCCGACGAAAATTCGCAGTGGTTCTGTGATTATGTTCTCTCGGCTGTAACTGAATGCATGACGCAATGTCCGGGTGAGTTGGTTCCAGCTGCCACGTAGACTGGTCCCAGAAGAGAACCCTACCGGGAATTTCATAAGAAATATGTCAACAAAGGAGGAGATTTTCTAGTATTGTACCTTTCAGGTTACTATGCGAGGCGTTGTGTGTCAAGTCTTGGGGAAGAGAAAGCTGTTCAAGGGGTTTTACTGAGGTGGTTGAACTCTCATCCATTTGACCGAGCGGCCGAGGCGAAGGGCGGATTGGAGGAAGAGGATCTCGTTTCACAACAGGCTTCACAGCGATCCCGTCGTCAACTGGTTCCACAACATTTGTCCTTTTCCGTTTCTTTGCTTCAGCATTTGAACGCAGCTCTTGACTCTCCGACCTCCGAAAGATCTGCTTCCAATCATTTGGAAGGGTTGGCGCATGAGTTTGACGAAGGTTACGAACACGGCCAGCGGGATCAAGTTTCGCCTCAGGGATGAGATCTGCAGATTCTTCCTCAGTTTGTGGGGATGTAGCTTCATCTTTCTCTCGTTTATCCACAGATATTTGCGGAACAGCAAGGTCAGAAGTTCCATGGCCCGTTCTCCGCTTCCAAAATGCACACCCCAACCACGCGCAGCAACCACTCTTGGTCGTATCATCCTCGTCGGATGGAACTGCAAGACCGTTCGTCCTAGTTGGAGCGATCGCGGAGCTCATATGGAGCGTTCGACTTCATTTCAGCAAAGAAACATATTTTCGATCGTTCCTCTTCTGTGTTTGCTAGGTAGGATTCGGACTATTTCACAACCTGGTGGTGTGATCGGACCCCAATTTGTTTTGAGGGTCACAGAAGGACCAACAAGGTTGCGCTGGGTGCGCGCTAATTGAAACATCCAAAGCCATAACGTGCAGGCCAACCCTCAAATTGCTGAACTCATTTCCAACGCGAATCATCCTGACGACGACATGGATCCCTATACCAATTGGTCCGCCACCTTGAAATCATTCCACGACCATTTCAGGAGAGACCTAGGCCGACTTATTCAAGCACGTTGATAGACATCACCTAATGGCTGATGATTCTTGTTAACTCAAACTGACTATCTTACAGGAAGCTGAATCTCTCAAACGGAAATCCCCAAAACCTCTCCTTCGCTCCACGGCTCAGTATCTCTCCTATCTGCATACCCATCACACAATAGAAGACCGCCGCATCTTTCCCTTCCTGACACGGAAGATGGACGTAAGCGGCTTTGCCAAGGACCACAAGCAGCTCGAAAAAATTATGGAGAAGATTGAGCAGACTTGCGAAGAGCAAAAAAAGAAAGGAGAAAAGTGTCAGGAAGAAGAGACTTTTGATGTTGATGGGTTTACAAAACTTTTAAAGGAGCTGCGGGATTTGGTCTTCCCCCATATGCAGCTGGAGGAGGACCTGACTGCTCCTGAAAAGATGAAGAGCCTATTTTCACCAGAGGAGATGCGGCTTATGCTGTCTTGAGCTGACGGGCATTATATACAACGTAAATCCAATATATATAATTCAGGCTGAGGCCAAACTCAAAAGATGACCATCCAGGAGCTCTAAGGCGGCCTAATGTCACCGCCTGCTGTTAACCAGCTCGTCTCTTGTTTTTCGATTCCTATTTTTAACATCCCAACCATCCCAAGGAGGCCTACGCAAAAGGTAAACACTTTGCAAATAGACGGGCCGACAGTCGCCAGGATTTTCATACCCTTTTGTTTATCTTGCCTTGTGGGCTTTGACATGCGCTTGCACGTGATCGGGACCAGATGCCGCTCGCAGGTCGGAGTCGTAGCAGTTTCCGCTGCCCAACGCCGTCATGCACGAGATCCCCGTTTGAAAACCTATTCATCAAGCCTTTGAGACGCATACCCTCGGAACTGTATACACAAGGTATCCCCTTCGATACTTCCTTTCGTCGTCGGCTTCGGATACCTGCTTTGGTGCTGGCTTTATTATTTCTCTCCAGTCCCATCCACCTCAATGACCTCCCCTGAACACAGCTGGCGGCGACCAGACACATCGCCCTTTTCAACAGAACAAACGAGCACTACAACAGGGCTTGGTCAAAAAATGAATATCCCTTCTCCATCCCCTTCAGCCCGAGACCGAGTCGACATCGGTTCACTGTCACTTTCGGCGACAAATCCCTTTTTGGCTGGGGCTGCGCGAGAAGTGTCCATGTCGGCGTTAGGAGGGCGCGGAACACATGTGGGCGGCTCTCCAAGTCAGCCAACAACACCGCAGACAATGCACGCCCAGGTTGAACCATGGTATCATAACTCTTCGCATCCAAATCTTCCAAGCACCTTCATGTCAACGACATCTAGCGACTCGGGATCGTCAAGCCCTCCAAAGGCATCACCTGTTTTCGATCCTTTTGATGACACACATGCTAGTGAGGCAAGTATCTCTCCCAAAGTAAAAAGATTAACCCCGATGAGCAATGGAGGAATTGGCGCCGTACCCGCGAGTGCGGCGCGTATCAATGAGATGGCAAAGGGGCTTGAAGTGCAACTTGGGCGGGATCTTACTGAGAAATCATTTAATTTCGGAGTGCGAAGGAGTACGGTGGCAGATATCCAGACAATACAAAATCCGTCATCCATTAGCAAATTGCTAACAAGTGAGGCACGCAGCATATCCGCTACTACCTCAAACCTCCCTGGAGGGAGTTCGGCATTAGCTGCCGAGAACTGCACCGGAGGCGGCGTGAAAGATCTTGCACGTGCTTTTGACGGACTCTCAGCTACAGCGGTAACGGGCAGCAAGCCTGTGCAGTCGTCGGGTTTTCAGACTTCTGGTAAAGCATTTCCGGGATGGGTCACTTTCGAGGAAAGCGGTTCAGCAAGCAATTCGACCCCTATAGCTCCTGCAGCTGCCAACACAGCAGCAAAGCAGGTGACGGAAATGCCCCCTTCTGTAAAACCTGTTAGTGTGGGTACCAGGCCTTTGCCGATCAACACTGTAAACCTGTCCCCAGGTTTCGATGACTTGCGCAGAACGGCTGGGTCTCAGCCCTTGGGGTTTTCTTCATCTGCTGGGGCGCTTCTTCCACCTCCTCCTGGGAGCAAAATGTCTCCAAGGCGAACCCGAAACGGTGAAATGTCAAACGCCAGCCCCCTGGAGCTTTATGACGAGCCTTCGTCAAATGCAAGCATACATCCGTCTAGACTGGTCTCGTCACCCTCTATATTAACTTCACAGGACTTACGTGATGACGCACGACCAACCTTTGCAAATCCCTTTGGGGACGAGTTTGACATTGCGAAATCTATCCCAAGCAGTGAAGATGAACACTCTGGAGATGAGGATGACCGTGACGAGAACGAAAAAGCTCGTCTGGCAAATCTAAAAAAAGCCAAGAAGGCAAAGGCGCGGATGTCAGGAGGGAAGCATGGATCCGTTGCAGCCTTAGCCCAAAGTTTTGGATCAAGTAACGCGTTGGACAGCGTAAATCCTCCTGCATTGGGACGAACAGGAAAGCCAAGCATTCAGACGACACCAGATCAACCTCTCCCCCCATCTATGTCTGATCGACACAATATTCACGCGAATCCCTTCTCGGAAATCATTACCCCTCCATCCCCGCTCGTACGAATGGAGTCACCTCACCCGAGGGTAACCCAAACTGACGCAATGCGCCCAGTATTATCAACAAGCCCTCAAAAACCCCCTCTTCCACCAAGACCAGTTTCTCCAATGGATCGACAAGCAACCGTGCGCCGGGCAGTGTCACCAAATGCTGCCACTGTATTTAACTCTGCACCACCTTTACCAGCGCGTCCTGTCGCTCGGGCTGTAGAAGAGGCCCTTGAGGCATATGTTGCATCCGCGAGTCCCGCCAATATGGAAGCGCTCTCGGTCACAGATGATAGATTCGCTGCATTAAGAGGACGTGAAAAGTTGTACTCTCCCGATACGGTACACACCAACCGGAGACCCCCTGTTGCGGAAGGTCTGCCGAACTCAGATTTGTATTTGAAAAGTCCCGCTCGGTGTTTCGCCCTCTCCGGATACTATGCATGTACGGGCTCGGAGAAAATACGAGTGTGGTACATTCCAAGTGGGGAGAACATGCGTACGGTTTCTATTGGCGAGTCTAAAATGTATGCTATGGCCTTTGCACCAACGTATTATATGGAAGATGAAGGCCGCTATCTATGGGTCGCGTTGGAAAAGGGAGAGATTATTGAGGTGGACATCAGCGTTGGAGAGATTGTAGATCGGCGATCGCTACATTCTGCAACAGTGACACATATGCTACGGTATCATGGGCAACTTTGGACATTAGATGAGAATGGTGGGCTAAAGATCTGGAGCATAGACCCCGAGCGACATAGAACTACCTTACAGCAACGCCCACGGGTGATTAGAGTGAGTTCAAAGCAAACCGTCGCCTTTGCAGCCAATGGCCGCCTGTGGACTGCAGCGGGCAAGATGATCGAAGTGTACCATCCCACGGAAGAGGCCTCCTCCTGCTTCCAGCAGCGGTTTGACGGAACCCTGACTGCCGGTCACGTCACCTGTTTCGCCGCGACGCGAGACGGTACAACAGTGTTTTCAGGTCACGATGACGGCAAAATTACCGTGTGGGATGCAGTGACCCTTGTGAAGAAACGCATAGTCAATGCGGGAATGTATCGCGTCACATCACTTTTAGGAATTGGCGAGCAGTATTTATGGGCGGGATTCTCTACGGGAAAGATTTACGTCTACGATGTGAAACATATGGACGGCGGTTGGACTGCCGTTAAAGAGTTTCCTGCGTACCATTCTGCAAGTGTTGACGAACTCGTAATGGACGAGCGTTCCATATTCCTTTCTGGACGCCTTCAAATTGCCAGTATGTCCGATAATGGCCAAATCAGGATGTGGGACGGCTTTTTAACCAGAGATTGGATCGAAAACCAATTGAGATCGCGTGAACATGAGTGTTGTACCTACCGCGATTTGAAGGTCCTTATTTGTAGTTGGAATTTAGACGCCAGCAAACCGGCGGAATTGGAAGAGAGCAGGGTGCCAGAAGAATACAATTTCCTGAACAGATGGCTGACGGTAGCGGACCAACCTGAGATCATCGTGATTGGATTCCAAGAGCTTGTGGACTTGGAATCGAAAAAGGTCACTGCAAAGCAGTTGTTGAAGGGGACTAAGAAATCTCAACAAAGTCATATGGATCATCGATTTAAAATGTGGCAAGAGGCGCTGGTGCGTGCAGTGGATATGGCACAATCCAAGGCGCGGTATCGCGTTGTGGAGTGTCGGCAGCTGGTTGGACTGTTTCAATGCGTCTTCATTAAGGAGACAGAGATGGTCCGAATAAAAGATATTGCTGTCAACATGGTGAAAACAGGGTTGAAGGGATACCATGGAAACAAGGTGCAAATCGACTATGCTAATGTTATTACTTTGGCCTTCGCGGGATACTCATCCAAATTGTACGGTAGGGCGGCATTGCAACGAGATTTGTTCTCGATGACAGCTCTTTCTGCTTTGTCAACTGCCATCTGGCAGCACATCAAAATCAAGTGTCGGCACGTAACAATGACACCGCTACGATCCTTAAGGATGCGCACTTCCCCCCTAAACCATCATACGAAGGTGTATTTGTCGGAGGTGGAGACGGATCATTGATCTTGGTGCGTCGAAAAACTCTTCCGCGCGGACCGGATAGAATCTAATAAGCTCTATTGACAGGATCATGAAAATGTCTTTTGGTCCGGGGATTTAAATTACCGTATTGATCTCGCCCGTGAGCGTGTAGTCGAGCTTGTGGAACAGCAAGATTGGGCAACGCTTCAGGAACATGATCAGCTGATCCGGCAGATGATGACGAATCCTTCGTTTGGACTTCGAGGGTTCGCGGAGGGACCGCTAAACTTTGCGCCTACGTTCAAGTATGATGTGGGGATGGATCGGTATGATACAAGCGAAAAGCGGCGAGTTCCCAGTTGGTGTGATCGGGTGAGTTTGCTGGATGACCTTTCAAATTGATAGAGGCACGAACACCGATCTTACTAGTTATATTGTACCAGGTCCTCTACCGAGGTCCCGACGTCCGCCTCCAGGTTTACACCCGCTTTTCACCATCTATCAGCGATCACCGTCCCATAGCCGCTAGCTTCATCGTCCGGGTAAAATCTGCGAACAATGACCTCTTCGTACCTGTCAAAGGAGACGTTGATGCCAAACTTCAATTCTATCTATCGCGAGCAATCGAAATTGAAAAGATTCAGTGGCTGTGCGATGTTTGTGGATGCTCTCGGGAAGTGGCTAGAACGTGTTTGGGAGATGTGGGGGGTGAGCTACGTTTGGCCCGGGATAGGATTGGAGCAATGGGTTTGGGACCAGGAAGTTGAATACTTGCGTTTTACTATTCTGTGTGTGCACTGCCTGTACTGGGACTTATTTCTTTCTTTTTTGTACATTCAATTATTTCATATTATTATTATTTGAAGAATAGTTAATTACTCGGATCATGTAATGCTATATGTTTCACCGTATTGCGACTTTCAATTATCACATGTAAATATAAGCCTCGACCATTTCCAGAGCCGCGCAAATAAATCGATGGTCCACAATGTTCAGAAAAACAAAGGCGCCCATTTGCTGGAACAATGCCCTATGCTTGTCGATTTGCTTTGTCTGATCCCTATAGGGTAAATGACTATCTTAGCTTTGTTCAGGGAGCATTATTACCTGGTAGATTGCCATTGTCCTCATGATCTTGCGGGTATTTTTAGTTTCATGTGATCTCTCGCAATGAGCCCCATGGATTGAATTTCAATGCAGCCCTGGTCGAAGGGTTTGGATTCGAGATTTTGCATTTACACACAATGCTCAAGAAAAGCCCTGGGGGTATGGCCTGTGCAATTAAGTCTCTTTGTTGTGGTTGGCGGAAGTTTGAGGAGCGCCGCTTGCCTGGTGTGTTTGCTGATGAATAGATTTCCATCGGGACGGTCGGGACAGTGTGTATTGACCTGCAAATTGCACGGCTAGACCCCTGTGTTTGTTTAGTGCGCAACTGAATGGAGTAAATGCCACCCATAGGTTCCGAGGGAGGGTTTTTTAACCTCCCTCTCAAAGGCTTATTTGAAGTGGATATTCAGATCTATGGAGTGAATATAGGCGAAAATGGGCGTATTTGGTTGGGTTATGCTTCTGTTCGTTGCATGATGTAAAAGAAACCCAAAATTGCAAGCAGGTAGAGATGCTTCGCGCTTTATATAAAGCGAAGTGGGCGATGCTCATCTCTCCATCGCATTCTTTCGGTGCTCTCCTTGCTCCTTGACCTATTGTTCGGCTTCTAGTCTTCAAGAGTCCTCAACACAAGGCTTATACTTGAAGATCCAACGACCTAGATCTGCAACATGAGTGATCCCCTCCTCGGTCTCCCTCTTTACCTCCACAAGCTCGGTGTAGCAAACCTCACAACATCTCTCCTTCTCAATGTTCTCAACCTCGTCACGTACTTCTCCCTATTCGAAACACGATGGACTAAAATGTCATCGACGATCATGTTCCAGATAATTGGAAACCTTGTGCACACGATTTTGTTCTACATTTCCGTATTCGAGTATAACAACATGAACTACTCTTGGGTCATATTCGATGGCATCGGCTACATTGTCATGTCCAACGCTTGTGTCTGGATGCTTCGGGATCGGTACAAGGTCTTTGCAGTGTCAACCAGTTACGTGGAGAAACTGATGGTGGGCCTGGGTATTCTTCATTTGGGAATCATCACTGCCGACGTTATGGTGTTTGGTTCCTCCTTTTACCTCCCCCTCAATTGGGACCTTGTGAACAAAGTTGGGATCTTCACCAAGATCCTGACCTTTGCGATTGAGATTTACATTGACCTCAACATGCTCCACGTCATTCGACGAAACGCCAGTCTCTCCAAAACTCAAATCAACGACTTGCTCCGCTACATTATCTTCATCATCATCCTGAGTATTGGAGAGCTCTGCTACGCCAATTTGGTGCACTACAGTTTCGACGTGCTCAGCAAGTGTCCCATCTACGCTTTTAAAACCCTCTTTGTGCTCCAATTATTCGATAGCATAAAGAAGGACAAGATGAGAAGCAAGAGCGGCACTCGAAAGGAGTACGTGTCGAGTGTTTCGTCTGGAAAGGAGCAATCGGCAACTAGCGGAGCTCCATCATTGGCAAAGGACAAGAGGCCAAGCCAGGCACAGGTTCCTTCAATGGTTTGAACTAGTGCAAGACCCGGTTGTGCAACTGCCATCATATGGTTAAAAAGGGAGGGAAATAGCGTAGAGAAGAAAATGCAGAAAGGCACAAATAATTTGCATACGAATTAGCGAATCATAAATCTTACCATAAGATAATATACCATTATATCCTTCAATCGAAGCATCTGAATGGTTTTTGCAGAACGTTGGCTGGTCGATTTTGAATGGGGAATTGGGTGGCTTAGTTACGTGACATCCCCATACACCGCACCGCACCACGGTTCTTTCGAACATTCACGACTGCGTGTATGTTGGTATACACACATTCATGGCCGGAAACTGCGCAAACTGGCATAACGATTCCAGAGATGGCTCTTATTATTTTTGGGGGTCCTTTGCGGCCGAAAATTCAACGCATCATTCCTTTCAAATGGATTCTTCTTTTTGTTTCTTGGACAGACAATGGATACCAAATAGGTTGATTGGAGTATGGCATCCATCTCTATGGGTAACAGAGACCCATAGTCTGCAGGAAGGTTGCACCTGCTAGAGTCTGGAGAGGTGTGATGTAAACCACAGACGCATGCTTATGCAATAAAGTGGCCCAGCCTTGAACACGTGAACGGCTAATGATTGGTGGCATCAGGACAGCGCTATTATTTGTTTTAACGCTTGTCGCGGAGATCTCTGCAAACGGACGTCGGGCATTACCATAAAATGGCCGCAGTGCAGTACGGCAAGCTCCACTTGAAGACACATTTTCAAAATGTGACAACAATAGAGTCTATATATACGGGTGGTAAGGCTGTTATCTCTCGTGACGAAGCGTTTCTTGTTACACCGGTTGCAGACGATGTCAATGTCCTTGACCTCACGACGGGCCGTACTGTTCACCGGCTTAAAGGCGAAGCAGATTCAATGTCATGTATAGCCGTGAAACCCTCTGGAACACATCTCATGAGCGCTTCGCAAAGTCTATTGTTGGTCCTCTGGGACCTCGCAACGGGTGAAAAAGTCAAGAGTTGGAAGGCTCATGAGGCACCCGTTCTTGCGATGGATTTTGATCCAACGTCAACACTTGTTGCGACAGGAAGTGCTGATAGCACGGTCAAGGTCTGGGATGTAGATGGAGGGTACTGTACGCACAATTTCCGAGGGCACAGTGGGATTGTGAGCGTGGTCAAATTTCATCCTAATGCGAAGAAATTGAAACTGGTGTCTGGAAGTGATGATTGCAAGATTCGGGTATGGGATTTGCATGCGAGGTCTTGTGTGGCTGTTTTGGAGAGCCATGTGAGTGTGGTTCGCGGATTGGATTTCACTGCGGATGGAAAGTTTCTTGTGAGCGGTGCCAGGGATAAGGTGGTCAACGTCTGGGATTTTGAGACAGGGTCGTTGGAGAAGACTGTACCCATTTATGAGTCGGTAGAGAGTGTTGGGCTGGTGCCGGATGCAGCTATTCCTGTTGGCGAGGGACGATCAAAGGTCCTTGCTTTCACTGGAGGTGACAAGGGCATCGTGCGAATATGGGATCTAGAAGCCGGTACATGCATCCTCGCTCAAGAACCGGAATTGAACAGCAAACACGTCATCATAGACGTACTATATCTCCAAAAAAGTAACACCCTCGTCGCCATCACAAGCGACCAAAACATTCTCTTTTATGACCTTACTTCGGGCCTGAAGCGTACTCGACAGATTGCAGGGTACAATGAAGAAGTCTTGGATCTCAAATTCATGGGCCCGGAGGATACACACTTGGCTGTAGTGACAAACACGGAGCAAGTCCGCATTTACAACATGAGCACGATGGACTGCGACATTCTCTATGGACACTCTGAAATCGTAATGAGCATCGATCGGTCAATTGATGGGAGTTTGTTGGCATCTGGTGCAAGGGATCACAAAGTTATTATATGGAGATTCCTACCGGATGAGGAGCCGAGCAAGCGGTATCAACAAATCGGTCTCGGCGTTGGGCACACCGAACCCGTTAGCACGGTCGCTTTTGGACGAAAGTCATCTCGATTCGTGCTATCCGGTTCCCATGATCGTACCATCAAGGTCTGGGACATACCCGACACTTCCGTCTCAACCGAACTCACCAAACTCAAAACCCGTTACACCTTTCAAGCCCACGACAAGGACATTCAATCCATCGCCGTGGCACCCAACGACAAATTATTTGCTTCAGGGTCATTGGATAAGACTGCCAAACTATGGGCGATGGAGGACGGGCGGTTATTGGGAGTTTTCAAAGGCCACAAGAGGGGTATATGGTCCGTGGCGTTTTCACCAGTCGATCAAGTTTTGGCGACGAGTTCGACGGATAAGACTATTAAGTTGTGGAGTGTCGTTGACTTCAGTTGTGTCAAGGTCAGTGTGTATGTGTATGTGTGGTGTTCTTGCAGGGGTTGCTTATTTCTTTTTGGGTAGACTTTTGAAGGGCATTTGAACTCTGTCCTTTCGGTTTCGTTCCTGTCGGCCGGGATGCAATTGGTGTCTAGCGGATCTGATGGGTTGGTAAAGCTCTGGACGATACGAAGCAATGAATGCGTGACAACTCTGGATGGACATGAAGATCGAGTGAGTTGTGTGATAATAAAGTATCGAAAGTCTAGGACGTTTAATAACCGGATGTTTACAGATCTGGGCATTGGCGGTACAGAAGGACGAAAAATACGTAGTGTCGGGTTCATCAGATTCTACTATCGTAGTATGGGAGGACATGACGATACAAGAAGAAGAAAAGAAGCAAAGAGAGAACGAGGAGCGGGTACTCCTGTAAGTCCCCCTCTAGACCAATCCTCTCTCATGCACACTTCTCTAACATTCTCTTGCAACAGAGAACAAGACCTCTCCAATTACCTTCACAAACGCGACTACAAAAATGCCATTCTCCTTGCCATGCGCCTAGACCAACCTTTCCGCCTCCTCACCCTTTTCGAAGACCTTTCCACCAACCGCCAAGACCCATCCAGCATTCTCGGCTCCACCGCCGTCGACAGCATCATCTCCAACCTTAGCGATTCCAAACTTGCTCAATTACTAAACTACATACGGACTTGGAACACAAATACCCGGCACGCACGCACCGCCCAGTCCCTCCTACATGTCATTTTGAAAGCATATACTCCTAACCGGTTGATGCGAGTACCTAAATGTAAAGAGATTGTGGATGCACTTTTGGCTTACACAGAGCGACATTTGAAGATTGCGGATGGCTTGCTGATACAGAGTTATGTTGTTGACTATACTGTTGAGTGTATGGTTGGGTTTGAGGAACGGGATGATTTAGGGGAAGGCGAGGAGGAAGGTAAAGTAACGGGGGAAATGGAGGACTGGATGGACGGGTTGCTTAGTAGTGGTGTGAATGGGTCGCATGCACATGGAATGTCGAGTGGGAGTGAGCCCGAGGACGAAGATGAGCGGAGTAGTAGCGAACAAGAGGATGACAATGATGATGATGATGACGCAAGTCCATCGTCTGAGCAGGACAGCGATGACGGATCAGAAGAAGAGGACGAAGATGATGATGGAGAAGGGAGCGAAAGCGACGGTGGCATGGATGTAGATGCATGAATCTGTAATTTGTACAATGAATCATATCGTTAATTTATTTTCTCGCAACATCAATTCCTCTTCTTTCGCTAGTTGGCTGCTTTCCGGCAAACTTTTTTGGCAAACCTCATCCATTTGATCAATATGGTAACGACCATAACGGACAAGAAGCAAGAGCCGAGCCATGGGTCATATGTACAATCCATCTCATTTAATGTCTTTTACATTTCGTTTTCTCACGCAGATCTAAGCCTCCAGTCCTTCCCAGTCTCCCGTCGATCACCTTTAACTTCCTTCAAGAATCAGCCAATATAAAACGATACTGGCGCTTAAGAAGTGAGCAATTTGCCTGGATAGGGCCCGGATAGCCATATTTTCCATAAAAGATCTTGTAGTTCACTCCTCAATTCCCCTTCTTTCGCGTCTTGGCCTGCTGCTTCCCGGAAGCAGCCCCAAATCTCTTTTCTAGCTCCTCCTCCTTCATCCAATTCGGCAATTTTTTGATTTCAACAAACTTGCGGACAACATCTTCAACCTCCTCCAATTTCTCCTTGTTGTTCTCACCACTAACATATGTTTCTGTCATGGGCATGCGATATGTGCCGTGGTTGGAGTAGAACTCAAGTTCAAGACGGTAGAGGGGCTTTTGCTTCTTGGAGGTTGTTTCCATAGTGGTTGTTTCGATAGCGACGAGTTCGTCCAGCTGCACAGACACATATGTCCAGATTGATATAGAGTGCATACAGCAATTTACAGCATGTCAGCGTACCGGAGCCACCCTTGCCCATCTCTTGATCCCCAACGTTGTCTTGATAATGCTAACCTGTTCGAGCTTCTTGTCGAACACTGTCTCGTATGTGTCCACGACTGTGGAGGTCGGGAGATATATGAAACTACCACGACGGACGAAATGAAATAAGGTATTCTTACCAAGAGTCCAAGCCAGGTAGGCATACATTGCACTACCAGCAATTCTATATGGCCAGTCTTCAGTAGTGTAGAGTGTCATGACAACTCCAAACTGTAGTCTCAAAGGAATCAGCTTTCGTATCGCTTGCTGGCTTTAGCACTGATTACTCACAAAGAGAATGGAAGACATCATGACAACATCGCCCTTTCCTGTTGTGACGGGAATGATAGAAAGGGTCCCTTCTGCGCGTACGATGTGTGGGTTGATCGTCTTCCAAGCCGAAAACATTGTGTTGCAAGTGTGGAAAGGAAGGAAAGCGTCAGCGAAGGGGAAATGTCTCAGGGCATTGGAATTGCTGCGCACGCGGGAGAGCACGTGCCCATGCCTGGTGCTGACATAAAGGTAATATAAACAAAACGGGCCCTAGGATGCAGTAAAGAATGCAGCCAATTTCATTGTCATTTCTCGTATTGCTGTCATAGCAGTAAAGGAGTCCATTTTGCCCCCCTCTCTATGATAAATATCGTCGCCCCACATCGATAATGAAAACTGTGACGATGCTGAAGTGTTTCTGGCGTACCGATGTGCCTCGGCCATCGTGCCAATTGGCAACATGCAAGCTACAGCGTCCCTGCAATTGCAGGTCTAAACCAAAACTGCATTGGCAATCACAAATGTCACACAATACACCAGTGTGAATTGAATCACCTGGGCGTGGCGACAACAGCCCGGAAAAGCTAACTAACTACCACCACTAGGTCTAATTACGCATGCAATACATCACGGTTGGTCAACCGGGTAACTAGTGCCCACCACCACAAGAAAAATCATACTAGGCGGTTGGTTCCGAAGCTTTGTGGTCGCAGGATGTTCAGATACTAGTAAACCAGAATTAGACTGGGTAATAGTGTGGGAAAAAACAAACACATACCTGCGATCATAGCAGCATAGTAGTAGTAGCGTCTGCAAGGTGATCCTTGTGCATTGTAGTTATTGTCGGGAGGGCGAGGTCCTTGGCACCAGATTGGCATTCGTCTCATGATTAACTTGCAGAGAGTCCAGGATAAAGAACAAAATGGGGGAGAGGGAAGAGGAGGGGTTTATATAGAAAAACAAGTGGATACAATGAGTCATGCATGTGGCAACTGCTACAGGACAATATTCCACTCATCAGATGGCCGCAAAGGGCAATCAATAATGGCTGCATGTATTGAACCCGTCCTTTTATTTATCTTCATGATGACCATGTCACAATAAGTGTGGTTAGTTCATGGCTGCAATGGTAGACATTTGCATTTTCCCACATTCTCCGGTATGCCCGGACGAGCAAGAGCGTACGCACAGATCTTTTCATAAACCTTTATACCGTAACGCCTCCTTGGCTCAGTTGGTTAGAGCGTCTGCCTAGTAAGCAGAAGGTCCCGTGTTCGAATCTCGGAGGAGGCATCGCGTTCGAACAAACTTGCTTTTTAAATTCATCTATGGCTCTCTCTACTCGCGGCTGGTTTTGCATTTGGCAGCTGTGACGATTTCCTTTTATTGATAACAACCAAAGTCGCGGTAATGTTTAGATGTGTTTTTGTTTTGTGCTCCTAGGTGAATGATCAAGATCATCTGCCATATTGTTGTCGAGTATAGGTCTCCATGAACCAAATTCTACGAGTTCTCCATATACATGGTGAACAAAAACTTTAAAACATTCTCTTATGGGAAGAGATGTTATGTATTTTGTCAGCAGTTTTTGCGATCGCAATGGCTCTTCATGCCAAAGGTGATCTTTGTCAACGTTCCTGTAACAATAAAGTCCCCATCCGGCTTTGTAATGGGGATTGCGTCGACCATTGAAACTCACTTGGCAAAGGCTTATCACATTGTGGAATTCCTCTAGGATGGACATGATGTTGGTCTAGAACTGTAGTGCGTCAAATCTGATGAGATTATTTAATGATGTTAAAAGAGATTTGGTTGGAGAGAAAGTATGGGATACCGTTTGTAAGTTGAGAAACCGACGAGGATGGGATATCATTTGCAAGTTTCGTGCTTTTTCCGTAGTATGTTTTGTTTTGATATACGTAAGCGGACAGGACATTGAGCAAAAAAAAATACTACGCATGTGTTATGTATGCATTGGCCGAGAATCGAACTCGGGTCTACCGCGTGGCAGGCGGTAATTATGCCACTAAACCACCAATGCTTATTTTGATTAAGCGGGTAGTGAAAAGTCCCTACGCATGTTATGCAAGAGCGCGCTTGTCAGCAGCCGTTACGACATGTCAGCCTCGAGTGTGGATCTGCCCTCATGAGGCACGGCGGCGGCCGACAGCGAGGTCCTTGGTTCGCCGAAAAGACGATAGGAGTATCTTTTCCCGATAATTGGAAACACAGTCAATTCATTCTGTTTGGCAAAGCTTACGAATTTGAACACGACAATGTCTGCACCACCGTCGCTTCCACCACATATTACCACCAAGGTCGTCAGAAGGGTGAACCCGACCCTCTCTCCGTTCTTTGCTACGTCGCTTTCGTCCTATCAGTCAGCTTGTCAGCATGAAGCAGACCTCTATGTGCAAGGAAACATCTCTGAGGCATACCAAATATTTCAAGCCTTTGTGGAAGAGGAGGGAAAGAGGCGGAGGCAAATTTATGGCATAGGTTTGGAGAAGGAACCTAGTGCGGTAAACAAAGCTGAGGGGGTACGATTCGAAGGAAATGACGAGCAGAAAGCAGGGATTCCGAGTAACCCTTCCACCCCGACCTTGGACGTGAAAGAAGGCCAACAGGCGCATGAAAATGTTGCAGTTCCTACTATTTCTGCCAACAGTGCCGATAGATCATCTTCAAATAAGGAGCAACAAAATGAGAATCCCGAACCGCGCCCTACACTACCTGCATACCAAGACCTTGCAAGCATACTTGATAGAGCAGCTCTGCTCACCTCGGATCCGCCGTCAGATCTAATTGACTTAATGAACAAAGTCCAACAAGCCATAACGCAAACCTGTACCCTCACCAACCTCGACTGGCGACGGAATTATGAGAACGCCATTACGCACAATCTAGAGTCCCAAGCCTCCCGATGACGTGAAACTAACAGCAATGGTCTTAAATGATACTACAACAGTGGTGATTGGAATGGTGTTAACGCTCTAAAGGAAGGATTGAACAAAATGCAAAGCTAATGCGGCTCCAAGATAGGCGGGAAGCCCTCGAGCAATGGTTTCTAGGATATCATCTACCAACACGAAAGAGATTGGAACGAGCATCTCAAGAAATTGAAACTTTCTACGCAAGCCTCAAGTCTGATCCGAAAGCTATCCATCACATCCTCACCACGCTGCAAAGGGCCCATGACACCGTCCTCACCCTCATAAACACCATTCACGATCTCAGCGTAGACTGGCAGTCACGGTTCCATCAACTTGATCTCTATGGGTTCTGCGGTCCCAACGTCCGGGAGCAAGTGTGTCAAGCCGAAGAGCGCTTGGAGGCTCTGGAAAAAAGAATGCGGACGTGGATCGAAGGTGACAATTATCGCAAGGTTCAGGCACACGTGGTATGGGTCAACGACGCCTGTGGAAGTTATGTGAAGGACCTGGAGGAGCGTTGCAACGAGATCAAGCAAAAGTTGGACACTGTCCTAGCAGACATTCAGCAGAATGCATTGCAGGACGACAAAGTTTACCCCTCAGAAGCGCTCATTACTCAACTCCAAACGGCGAAGGACATCTTATTTGCCCTCACCGACCGCCTCGAGAACCACCTATCAACAATTAGCAGTCAAAAAACTACCCTGATTTCAGCGGCCCATACTCTGTCCCAATCCGAGATGTACGCGGAGAACTATTGGGACATCGCACGATATGCCAACGATTCGTTCCAAAAGTCTGAATCAGAGCGACATAAAGCGGAGTCTGCCTACCGCGAAAAGTTGCTAGCAGATCTGGGAGTACGAGCGCTTCGCGACCGTATTCAGAATGTGGTGTCTGATCATCAAAAGCGCGGCAAATGGGAACGGTGCTAGTGGGGGAGATTTGCATCCGCATATGGGAAGTTGATGCAGCAGCAAATGCAGACACAAATATGCTACATACAAGGCATGTATCACAACATGTCGGTCATCAACAACATTGGGAAGTTCACATACGAGATGTGAACACGTGCGCAAGTGGTGATGGTATGCATTATGGTCGCCAACGTTGTCAGAATTAGATGATCTGTAGAGATAGTCGTCTTTGAATGACACTTATGTAGATACTCAATGCAAGGATGTTTCACCCAATTTGCATATTAAGCTTCATGTCGTTAGACACATTGATCACACTGGTTGTACAATAAAAAAATCTAAACACAACACAACCCGGCCGGCCGGCTCTTATGTTTACTATCTATCCAGAATAGTAGAAAAAAAAATATAAAAAAAGGGAGAAGTTAAATGAGAAAGGGACGGAGAGACGTGCGTATCTAGCGGAATTCGAAAGCTGGATGGGCAAGAATAAACTGAGTATACTGAAAACTTGCCAATGCCAGTTCAGCTCCTACCTGGGAATGAGGTGGAAGGAACATGTTTCAAGGACAAATGCTGGAACCATTCCGAATTGTGGTGCTGCAGCCACAGAACAAAGTCAATATGTAACAGCATCATCTGCCCAACCAGTGAATAGTGAACATACAAAGTATAAGCCCGTTATTGTCCCTGTAGACTTCTGGTACGCAATGTAGTAAAATCCGGCAAAGGACGCGCCCGAAATCGATTTGATCCGATGATCTGGTACCAAAAAGTGTTCCTGATGAAGGATTAGCAACATGTTCCTTTGCGAGGTTCTTGCCAGCACGCATCAAAAACTCTTACCTTCCATCGCATAAAGATGTAATCGTTATTTTCAAAGTCATATACAAATCCATCCTTGTTGAAGACGTCCGCGTATTCCTTAAACGCCGAAAATTTTGTCTATACCAAGATGGTCTCATCAGCAACGTCATTGTTAGCATCAAAATAAACATAAGTTACCCACCCAATGCTGTCTGTCGATTTGCTCATCGGCATCCCACTTGCGCGTCAAGAACGAGAATTTTGGACCAATGATTTCTCCCTCGAAAAAGGTGCAAAGATCTGGCCAGTCATCCGTGAGACCCTTTATACTCAGGTATCCGCAAAGGAAAGAATTTCGCAAATCTACGTGCTGAGAGAAAGATGGGAACATTAGCTAAAGGTGGCAGAGCGCAGTAATCGAGTTTGCACAGCCACAGATAACATGATTTAAGGGACTAGTCGCGTTGCAATCAGCGATAGCAGCTCTCAAAGGACAATCGTCGAGACAATGGCGTTGCTTGTCTCTCACATTGAGACCATGCCTGCAGACCATTGCATCGGCATGAGGAAACCAATGCCGTCCATAATAGCCCTTTATGAGCGTAATCCTTGCTCACAAACTCCACGTCCTGTTCCACGGATTCCACGCATAAAAGTACCATTTCCCCGTCAGCATCTACCTGAATCTCTACTGTGACTTCGTAAGAGCTTCTCCCACTCTTTTGCTCTCCATTGAACTTGCTCCCGGAAAAGAGGGAACTGCAGTGCCGATCAATCAGCCGCACGTCATGGTGTGCACTCTTCTCATGTGCAAAGTTCTGCTCTGGCTGATCGTCCTCAACTTTTTCCTTTCTGTCGATGGGCTCGGATATCCGTTCCGTAATGACCGGCATTTGCAAAAGACAGACAACAAGCGGTAGCGAATGTAAGCTTGTGATCAGTGAGTGTCGTGAGAGTAATTAAATGTCGGAGGAAAGGGCCGCTTGGAAGGAAGGAGTAGAGTGACAAGTCAAGAGATCTAGGTGCGGTTGACGAGGGCTTTGGACTTGACTTGTCCGCAACGAAATCTCAGAAAGCTGGACCAACAAAAACGAGAAAACAAAAAGAAATTGGAATGCAAATGGGAGAAAACCCTTGGGAAAAGAAGGAGCACCACCTTGTAATCAAAACCCCCACCAGAGGCCCACAGGGGGGGCTTGGAACACAGCGTCCAATTTTAGCCACATGCAATTTAAATTTAGCCACAGCGTAACCGCATTACAATGTCATTTGATTGGGTAATGGAGAGGGATGTTTCGTTTCCAGCGTTTCCAAATGATCATGGGAGATGCCAATCCACAACACAAGCAACAACAGCAACAAGAACACATACAGCAACAGCAACTTCCATCTATTCTGTCGGCAATAGAGTGCGATACCGCACTCGGCCTCTTTGCTTGTTATCAGAGAAATACCCCTTTGGTGCTCGCAGCAGGCCTGCCAACAGTCCATGTAGGTGAACTTGTCGATATATCCGGTGCTCAAGGCTGTGGAAAGACCCAGCTGCTTATGGTATGGGTTCAGTTATTATGGTTCTTGTCCGAATCACTGTCTAATTGTTTCCGTCATAGCAACTAATTGCTCTCGCCGTTCTACCCGCCACATGGACGCCGCCTTCCGCAACAGATGCGATTCCCCTCCGCGGTTCCGCAACACCAGTCCTACTCATTGATTTAGATCTCCGATTCTCTCTCTCCCAGCTAGCTGCTTTCATGAGAGCACACATCCAATTGTGCATTTCACCGACCTCCGTCTCTCAGCCCTCCCTCACCGCACTTATCAACAGCTCGCTATCCCGATTGCACATTTGCCGTCCTACAAGTCCACTTCAAATGCTTGCGACTTTATTGAACGCCCCAAAATCATTCATATTGGAGCAGGACACATTGTCCTCACTTGTAGTCATCGACGGTTACTCAACATATTACTGGTTCAACCGCTTTGACGATTATGACATCAATAAAAGTTCAGCGGGGCAACCGTCCATGCATCGTGCGATCGCACGCGCACTCAGGCGATTGAAACAAGAGTACGCATGTGGTGTCATTGTGACACGCGGCGAACGTGTCATGTCGAGGCAGGGTGATTTTGTGGTTTCTAGAGATACTGTGTGGACCTCCCTTGTGGACAGGTTTGTCATGGTGTGGAAAGAGCAGGAAAAGGTCCGATGGAAAGAGTTGTAAATGTCGCTGCAGTGTATATATAGTATGTAGAAATCATGTGTATAACGAATGATACCTAAACCATGTGCATAAATACAATTTAACTAAGACTATCCCTCAAACTTCCGCTTCTTCTTCTCCCCTTTTTCACCTGCGCCGGCCTTTTTGGCCTTGCCCTTCCTACGTTTTGTCGCTGAAATGGCGTCCAGGACGCCGGCCAAATCTTCTTCAACGTTTCTGGGCACCGGTATGGTTCGATCCTCTTCATCCTCTACAGCCTCGTCATCTAGCGCATTGGACCCAACTTCTCCACGCTTCCTTTTCTTTGTCTTTTTGAACAAGTTTTCAATTTCATCTCGGCTTTCCTTGGTCACATCAGTAGTTGTCTCTTCCATTGTGACGCCGTCTTGTTCATCGTCCAGCGCCATCTATACGTTTGCACGAACGATCGCATATGAGTAACTGATCTCCTAACCCAAAAACATTAGCAATAAGTCAACACCGTACCTTTTCAACGTTTTCGAAATCCTTTACAGCGCTAGAAACTTTCTTCTTCTTCTTCTTGTCTTTCTTCATATTATCCTCTGTTCCCTTCCTCAAGCTCTCTGCCTTCCTATTCGCGAACCCTAGCGCCGCCATCCCCTCATCAAAGATGTGAGTAGTCCAAAGAGGATCCTCATCTGCTTTCGATTCCCCTTCTGTCCCATTGGCTGCCCCTTGCTCAGTTGCAACCACCTTCTTTCCTTGTTTGTCTGCATCGTCGAAAAACTCCCCAAACATATCCTTCTTCTTTTCCACCCCAGCCAACCGCTCAACCCACTCCTCTCGTCTCCTCTTGAAGTTCTCCAACTTGCAATTTCGTGCCACAAATCGTCCGAAATGGTCGTTGCGGAGTCTATCAAAACTCTTAACGAGCTCCTCCGCCATCTTCTCCTTTAATGCCAGATCCGCCACTGCCCAGCATTTGTCAACGACATGGGAACCATACTTATTGCAAGCCATAGGAACAAAGCTTCCGAGCCAGCCGCGGATAAGCTTTCGTTTAGCTTTCGTGTTTAGAGTTGAGGTTATGAGAAGAGTTTCTAGGAGATGAGAAGCGACTGCATCTTGGGACCATCGAACAGTGGTCTCCACAGGTAGGGCCATGAAGCTGATAGGATACAAGAATAAATAACACACGCCATATTATCAAGCATTTGAGTGGGATGCCCATACCTGTCCACAATGACCTTATTACTTTCTTCGTCGAATTCCAATAACTTTTGCAAAATCAGGGACCCCTGCAGATTAGGTGCATCATTCTCATACCATCTCTCCAACGGTCTCATTGCCAACAGAAGGAGTGCAATTTTCTTTCGCTCCTCGAGAGTAGAAACGTGCAAAGACGCACATATTGCCTTTACAACCTCCTTTTGGTACACCCGATGTCTCACACACGCTTCACACACTTTCACGACCAACCCCGCTCGCTGTTGCCTCCCAACAACTACTTCCTCCAAAAACGGTAACATTTCATCCAAAATTACTCGCAACTGTGTTCCATTGCGCGTCTGGGCAATCAGCTGCTGCACAACGAAATTTGCTACTGGGTGGAGACACCAATCTTGAAGTTTGCCACGGAAATATGTGATGTAGAGCTGGTGGAAAAGATGGGGTGGTGATGTTGCTAGTAGTTTCTCGAATAGGTGGGATCCGACTTGGGATTTGATGAGAGATTCGATAAAATCGTCGTGCGACAGTGTGCTAGTGCTTGCGTCTGGGATATTCAATAATGCAGTGATCAGCGGCTCACTGGCGTGTGGGAACGACAAGAGGAGTTGGATAACTGGGTTGGCAACAGGGTCCTGCGCGTAGTTGCGTAGTTCGGGACCAGAGAGACTGGATACGATATCTTGAGAAATCTGCCGTAACATTTCGCCAAAGGATTCGGGAACGATCCGCTGTTTCTTTGGCTTTGTCGTCGGCCGACCTTGAGTGTGTGTAGCGACGTTGACATTGTTGTGCTCTTCGTTGTACTTTTTTGACTTTTTGCTCCTCAAATCGACCTCTCCCTTCCCCGCCAGGACACATAATACCGTTCTAACAAGATGGGACGCATAGGGGTCGACCATCCACTCGGCCCAATGCCCCTCACCTTGTTCACACAAGCCTGAGACCAACTCGACCATGGTCGGTAGCTCCGTCACCAGCTCTGGATCCACCTCATCTATATCAACCTTAGACTCGCCCTGACATTCCCTCTCAATAACATCAGCAGCAATTCCCAAAAGCGCCTGTATGACATGGGATCCAAATTGATGCCTGAACAAGTCCCCAAATCGCCCATTTAGTCGGTCAAAAAAGATGCGAAGGCGAAAATCATCGGAGAGTTTCAAGAGCTTTTCGAGCACCATGGAGCACTCCGGTGAAGAGGCTACGATGAGCTCCTTCCCGTCGAGTTCGCGATACATTGCTTGAACAAACAACGTCTGATCTTCGGCAGTTTCGAAAGGCGAGTCGAGACGAGGTGCAAGAGTAAGAAAGTAGGTTTGGTCATCGGGAGAGAGGTGTCCGAAAAAGGGCTGATTTTGCAAAGCGGGTTTCGAAGGTTTATCCGATTCCCAGTTGTCCCAAGCGACTTGTTCAGCATCTGTGTGTCCAGAGCCAATCCCCACTGCGTTTACACCACTTGCTTCAGCCTCAACCGCTGCTTTCCCCCTTCTCCCACGTCTCGTTTTCTTTTTTTCAGGAAGCTGTCCATCCGTTGTTGATGTTTCCGTGGGTGTTTCTGCTGGTTGAGGCTCCGATACCTGTTGCTCACTAGTTTCTTCAGCAATTCCACTCTCTGCTGTCAAGGGTCTATTCTCCTCCGCTAGTTCTCGCTCCTTGGCCCGCTTACCCCCTCGCTTTCCCCGCTTGGCCTTTTTCTTTTGTACGTCGGTAGACATGATATATGCAAGCAGTTAAATGGAGATCACCAGCTTTTCGAAAATTGAAACCTCAAAGCTAAGCCTCCAGCAAAAACAATTCAAGTTCTTACATAATCATAGCGTAACTTTGGAGGGTGTGCTTGCTGGGACTACATTGAGGATATCAGACGGGATAACACAGCCTAGTTTATAAACCTATAGGTTACAAAGATCATAGATCTCCACTGATTTGACCATGATTATAGGTTATAAAGATCACAGATCTCCACTGGTTTGACCATGAATCCCTCCTACTCGCATGTACACACGGATCATCGAAAAGAACGAAGAAAGCGGTGCCTTTTGTTACGCTTCTTTCTCGAGTTTTGATACAATGGCGCACTAGCGACGGCAAGAAGAGTCATGGGAATGGTTTTGGATGACAATGAGATCCACTATGTCCAAAAATTCCAAAAAAGATGGCAGTCGATGCATGTGGCTTAGCGGCTGCTTACCCCACACGCGTCTTCTCGTCCAGAAGCAACCACCATCGCTTCTTTTCTTTTTAAAACAACTTCCAGTATCTTCCACAACAGTTTCTTGATACAGACCGAAAACAGCCGGACAAATATGGCAGCAACAGCAAAATACAATGGTGCACAGCATTTGAAATCCTTTTCTGTTACTTTGCAGCCAGACTAACCTTTGCGGTTATTCCCAACCCAACACCAGAACCGATCCAGAACATTCAGTTCCTCGAGGAGGATATGGTATTGGCCAGGTAGTGGCTCTTGTGCAAGTTGCGCGACACCTAATGCTGATTTGATCTGTTTACTATAGTGAAACAAACACGCAAGACGCTACCTTTGATACGATCGTCGGGGAGCTTGAAGACATGTTGATGGGTTCGTATCGAGAGTACTTTTACTGTTTCTGCGCAGTTGGGTGACCAAAAGGCTATTTGGATGTGCATAGACCCCTATTTCATATCCCTCCAAGAAACCCTCCTTTCCGAAAACTGCCACCACTTTACAGACGATGAGGAAAACAAACTTGTTTACATGGACGTGTTTCAGCAATACGTACGTACAACGATCACAATTGTTCATCGGAGCTAGTTTGTCTTTGGCTTACCAGCAAGCAGGTGTCCAATTTGGAACAATTTATTGAAAAGCGACTCAACTCCCGATTACCGGGCTTCTCGATGGCGGATTTCATGCGCATGATAAAGTACGGCGAAGAATTATTCTACTTGCAATGCAGTCAAATTCTGACATGTACATGTCAGGAACCGACCAGAACAATTGGACGGTGACGTCTTTGATGTTCTGAGCAGCCTAGCAGACTTTAATGCGTTCAAGGATCTCATTCTTAGTTACAGAAATGTGAGTTCATTTAACTTCGTTGCCATGAGTACCGCTCCATTAAAAATCTGGTTCGTCTCTCTACATAGGAACAACAAGGTCTGTCCTTGGATATATCAGATCTGTTGGCTGTGCAAGGGACAGGCTCATCAAGCGGAGCCATGGCTGTCGCTGCAGAGCGCCCTGGAAGCCGTTCAAAAGTAGTCACATGAAGACCATAGGAAACCCAACGAAACTGTTGTTTTTCATGTTACATGTAACTGCCCGAAAGGTCCATCATATTCACTTCTTCTGAGACGCCAAGGACTTGTACATTTGCTCAATCTGCGGTGCATAGTATTTTTGCGCAACATTTCTGTGCATCCGAAGAGAAAGTCTTTTAAGAATTGACCTCAGTATCCGCAAAGAATAATTGCATACAAACCTCTTCGTCTTGAAAGTAGGCGTCAACAGACCGTTCTCCACTGTCATGGGTTCCGGTGTCAGGCAGAGGGCTTTCGGAATTTCGAATGTGTGCAAACCGCTCTACAGAATTGCAATGTAAATGAGAACCAAGCCAACATGTTCTCAGCCACTTCAGGCTTGTACCTTCTTGCCAATTGTCGTAATATCGGTCAATACAGCCTTACGGATCCCCTCATCGTTGCATGCGTCTTCAAGGGTTCCGTCGAAACCTTGCGTTTTTGCCCAAGGAAGGAAAGCTTCCGGATCAGGAATCACGATAACTACAAGCGTTGATTGAAGCGAGTCGCCGTAAATGTACAGCTAAAAATATCAGTTAATTCGGGCCATCCAGATAATAACCACATCCTTCTTCGGAAAAACAACATCCACCTGAGCCATGTACCTGCAACAGCAACATTCGACCAGTTAGTAATAGCCAGGATACGTGTCGATCGCACTTGATTACTCACGTCGTCTTGATCTTCTGCTCTATTTTCTCGGGTGCGACATATTCCTATAATCAAGCATAACTGGTTCGTCAAAGTTCTACATGAAAAAGGGAGGTATTGGCTCAGAACGCAACCCACCCCTTGAGATAATTTGAAGATATTCTTGACCCTATCGATGATTTTCAAGGTCCCATTCGGCAAGATCGTTCCAATGTCGCCCGTATGGAGCCAGCCATCAGAGTCGATTGCATCCTATAGGTGCGGGAGTCATGTTACCAAAAGCACTGTCAGCTATGCAAAATGACTAGCTCGGCTTACTGCTGTCAGCTTTGGTTCCTTGAAGTATCCCTTCATGACAAGCGGACCACGGAAGCAGATCTAATTAGCAGCTTTTATTAGCAACAGTTTGCAATTCAGCGAGCAGACCATCCAAATAGGCCCACCTCTCCTCTTGGATTCGGCTTGTCTGTCGCGTAGTATTCCATAGACGGTACATCGACTAGTTTGACTTCCGCAGACGGGAAGGGTACACCTGTAACCCAAATATGAGAAATCGACTCCAAACGGGCCATCCGAGTTACACTAAACCCACCAACATGGGATCCGAATGGGAACTGATAGTCTCCAACGCGCGTGACGAATCCTGGTTCACAGCACTTAATCACCTTGCACGTGCATGACAAAGTACATTCACGTACCAGCCGCGGTCGATTCAGTCTGGCCATATCCTTCCAAAACTTGACAACCCATCACAATCCTCACAAATTCAATGACATCGGGAGAAATTGGGGCAGCACCGGTCAACTATGATGACCAATTTGCTTTATCAACGCCGAGCGGTGTGAAGTTCTTATTCAAAGATATCCGAACACCCACCATTGTTCGCACCCGTCCGCCAATGCGAGCTTGAATTTTGCCGAAAACAAGGCGATCCCAAATCGAGTCCTTCGTCACTCTTTGACGTAACACGGCTGAAAGCTTATTCTCCTGCGATATAGAGATGCGTACAAAATCAGTCGTACCTGCCGCTTTGTAGCAGACGTCGTTTTGCTCCATATGCCAAATTAAATACGGACTTCTTGACCACGCCCGACTGTTCAATGGTACCACTGACTTTGTCATATAGACGGCCCAAAAGCCTAGGAACGGTGGGAAACAGGGTGGGCTGGAATGTTTGGATATCATCGAATAGTTTGGTAATGTCGCCCGAGAAAAATCCGATCTCGCAACCGCTAAGAGAACACATTTTAGTATAGTTGTCCTCCATCCATGCAGCAGCCCGGGTATCAGATCATACAGATGGGTCAAGGTATGAAAAATAATACGTTCGAACATGTGACTCAAGGGTAGCTATAGAGACTTCAATCAGCCAAATTCTTGAAAAAGCTAAACTCAAGGTGGGACAAACATATGAGAGATGCCGGTCACTTTTGCCCAGTTTGTATGCGTCCGGTAGCGTCGCACACATGCCAGCACCAGCAGCCTTTAGAACAATGTTAGTACATAGACCGAAAGGACTGAAAAGTGCCTAGCTGATACGCACCACTACGTTTCTATGCGTAATCATTGCACCTTTGGGGACTTTACGAGGCGTTATCGGCTATTCGGCGCCTGCAATAGCAAAATTGATGTCGACTTACGCCCAGTTGTTCCGGATGTGTAGCAAATCTGAGAAATCGTGTTTACGATAAGACCACCCGTATGACCGCATGTACAATCAGCAAGTAAATTTACCGTGAAAACATCTGTAGGCTTTGGGGCGACGGGCTCTCGCGGGTTCGCTTTACCGGACCTTCCGTTGCAAGTTAAAAGGTGTGGCCTCGTTAAAGCTCGGTAAAATGTACGTACTGCTCCACAGCCTGAAGTGTCGTGACATTGATTTTCACAGCTTCAGCACGCTGCTGTACATCTGCAGGCACGTTCTGCAAGTCAACTACGACAATATGCTACCAGGAAAAAGTTGTGATACGTCTCGCAGGAGCGAGATAAAGAAGAAGACGATATACCTTCAGAGCATGACACTTTCCGGAAATATCAAACATTTTGTTCAGATGTTTTGCAGACAATACGATGACCGTCATCCCCGTTTGATTGATGATATGCTCGAGGGACGCAAGATCAAAGGTATCATACAATGGGACCGTAACAATATTATATGTAGAGCATGCTGCGACGGAAAACACGGTTGACAAGATTGTTTACTGCAGCGATTTCCTAATGCAAGTCATACCATGGTCGGTAATGATCCATTCTGCAATTATATACTTAGAGAACATATGAAATAAATGCAATTACATCAAGGACCTACCTGGCGAATTGGGCAAAAAGATGCCAACCATCGGGGAAGAGGTGGAGACGCCGTCCCCCGATCCTGCAAGAGGTGCAACCCCGGTCACATGAATCAAGCCAGCACCTAGGTTCTTAGCTCTTGACCCGACTATAATCATCGATACATTGAATACAAGAATTGCATGCGCACTAGGCGAATATGTTGCATAGTGTACCTCCTGCGAACGTCTCCCAGACCCACGACCCAGCAACTCGGTGAGCCATATAATTTCGGGAACCATGTTCAGTCACAGCAGTCCAAAACATGTCATACGCAGTGTTGACTTTCGTGGAAAACGAAGCCATAAGAGGGCTGCCATGAGGGGTGATTGGGTTCCGTAAAATGGCACTTTCACCCTTGTTTCGGCTTTTACTTCGCTAAATAGCAACTTGCTAAATAACAAAGTACTACATGGACCATGACATATCAATTTGCCTACGTGAGATTGCTCTCGGAACGTTGCAGGGTGGAAGTCGGGACCTTTCCTGTTGGCCAGAAACGCGCCGACAAGGACTAGGAGGAAACGGCATAAAGTGTTAGGATTACCCAGTCTCTCCAATCTGCCACATCGCATTATACAACAATTTACCAACTGCCGACGCGAGAACTACAGTTAAACCGTCAACCTGAAAGGACATCATGATCTCAATAGATTGGAGTATCCGCTGGGAGGCCGGAATTCAAGGGATGATCGACGTTGCCACATTTAATGTCGTTAGGATCGAACCACATCGTGCGGGGGGCCAGGTAATCGTCCAGTTAAACCCTGATGGAATGGTGGTCAACACGGGGCAAGGGACTTCTTACAGTGTCCTAATGGCAAAGGATCGTCCGGACGAGGATCTTGGAGGGGGAGTGCATGCCCAGAGTCGGTCTGCTCATCTTTTATCTTCGTTACCATTCATCGACATATCTGTGCCTTTGAATGGTTTTTAAATGATAATCCCGCGGCGAATTGGGTAGACTTCGTTTCGTAACTGAATGAAGTAATTGCAGTTGCTCCTTCAGGTCCTTGGGGCATTCCGGAATTCGAGCATATGGTGGCGGAAGATGAAAAGGGTGATGTCTTGAAAATTGAAGCCACTGAATATGGGTTGAAGAGCAGCGCTTTTCCGCTGGGAGTAGGAACCACATCTTGTATGTCGCCTCCTACCCTAGGCATGGTCTCCGCTTCTGCCGATGCATATATTCGACGGGCGGCCCACGCTATCCCGTCCGTGGGGTTTTCTCTTCCTTACTTCTTACTAAAGCAATATTATTAGATCTTTACATCTTTCCATGTTACTAAGTCGGAGAAGGAGTCTCAGAGGGGAGAAAGCACAAAAGAAGATAGAGACGTGTCAAGTAAGTATCTTACACTATTGCACCACTGATTGCAGCCTTCTGATCGCAATGGCAATTCTACAGGAGCAGCACTGAGTATATTGTTTTAACAATGTTTTGTATATATATTTATTGAAAATAAGCTTCTCCTTTCAGTCAATTAGTCATGGAAGGTCCTCTCTAATCAGCCATGTAGGACGCATCCAAACTTGTAGCTATTGAGATAACAACAGGACATGCTGGGATCAATCAGCTCGACTCCGGGATGAGACTTTCTCATTTGCTGCATTCGAATATTTGGTGAAGCTAGAGGGAGCTGTGGAGAGTATTTTTTACGCAGCATATGTCGTTCCCTTTCCGCTCCCGGCCAGCAGGATGCTCGTCCATTGCATAAGATTTAGCAATTTTTGGTTATTCATATCATTCATTCAGAGAAGGAACACTTGGAAAAATTAGACGATCTGCGACTCGAGGCGCTATGGGAGAAACTCATGGTGCTCAGCAATGAGAAAAGGCGCAAGTGGAAGTGGAGTGGAGAAGGTTGAGCCAGCAGTTCTGGGAGTTTAACGCAGCATTTGTTTATTTCGGTTGGATCTATGTGTAACGTTCAGATTTCATGTCACGTGATAATGTGCTGACCTTATCGCAGGCTTGCGATCTTTCCATCACGTCAACCAATTCGTTTCCCACGCTCCATCCACCGCCATGGCAAGCAGCATGGCTAGCGTTTCCAGCCCCTCCAACGGCAGGGAGAAGCAAATGCCTGCTACTGGACCCTCTGAAGGTTCTCCGGAGGATGATGAAGCTGAAAGTCCAGGAGATGATGAAAGCGATACTGAGGAAAATGGCGATGCAGATGGGACAGCATCCCAGACTTGTCCTGGAATGCCTCTGTCGTTTGTTCATCGATACCTCAACTTTGGTGCTTACTCCGTGCTATCTGAGGTTGCCTCATACTGGTCAGAAGAGATTTATGGATTTCTCCTTCGGAGAGATCTACGAGCGTACTATCAACATCTGATGGAAGTTGCCACAAATTATGAACAATGGGCTGCTGCGGGAGGCATGTTAGACAAGCTGACTGGAAAAGACAAGTGGAAAAACGATCCCGTAAGGAGCCCATCTACCATGGTTTCTGAAGAGATGCTCACGTGTGTCATTTAGGTATCCCCTGACTATGATTATGAGCTTTTGCAAGATCGATTAGCCCAATTGAAAAAAGCACGAGAGTCTGGCAATATGTCATCCATGATGTTTATGTTGCGAACGTCTTTAAGTAGAAATCTTGGAGATGCCGGAAACCCACGGGTACGCCCAGGAACGGATCTTCTTAATGCACAGTGAGATAGTGACTAAGGCACGGCAACAGCTTTATGGAGCCACGCACGTGGGAACCAAGAGATTGATTGAAGACTGTATCGACGAAGTCATACGACAACTTCATTTTATTTGCGAGGAGGAGTCTCCTCAGATCACGCTAAAGGCAAAATACGACTTTTTCACCCAAACGCAAAGGGCCTACGGAAGGACTGCACTATGTCTAAGTGGAGGTGGTGCCTTGGGTACGTTTGGGAGCGCTTCCAGGGTTACGATTATGCATGCCTATTTACACATTTACATACGAAACTACCTGACGATTTCCAGCGCTGTGTCACGTTGGTGTGGTCAAAACTCTTTTCGAGGCAAACCTACTTCCACGTGTCATCAGCGGGTCATCTGGGGGATCCATTATTGCAGCCTGCGTATGTACGCGGACAGACGAAGAAGTGACCCAACTCCTCGATCCCAAAAATGTTAATATGGTACGACCATTAAATGACGTGACTCGCTACATGGTGGTTTCCTTACGATTCCCCTAAAGAACTTCTTTGAGAGACCCGGAGAAGAATCAACCTTCTTGGCAAAAATGCGGAAATTCTGGAAAGATGGTGATGATGCATTTTATGGGCAGGTATCTGCGTCTCCCCAGGAAAATGGGTATCTAATGACTGATGTCTCCGTCACGCGCAGGATATCTATACGATGTAGACACTTTTTCTCATGCGATGCGAGAAAATATCGGGGATGTTACCTTTCAGGTTGCATACTCATGTGCGCTTGTTTTCACGATGTGATACTTAAACGAATTATAGGAAGCGTTCAATAGGACCCGACGTATTTTGAACATCACTGTCAGCTCGTCGACTGTGTATGAGATGCCAAGGCTTCTCAACTACTTGACTGCCCCCAATGTGGTATGGGCTCTGTATTTCCTTCATTTGGTAACGAGCGCTGACCAGGATTATAGGTCATTTGGTCAGCTGTGTAAGTTCAAATATATAGCCTATCCGTTGGCACGTTGACTCGAACTACTTTTGGTCCTGATCATATATATCACCCAGTGCTGCATCATGTGCAGTTCCTTTCGTGTTCAATTCTTGTCCCCTTATTGCGAAAAAGAAGTCAGGTTTTGTGCCCTGGAATCCGTCAGGTAAGCAATTCTGTCTTCCATTCTCGAATGGCATCTCTTGGTGCTCATAGGGGAAATCTCGTCATTAGGGCATCGATGGATCGATGGATCAGGTGAGCATGTCGTGGAGAGGAGCTCACTGGTATAGCTAGAAATCGTACAGTAACATGTGGTTGAACTTAACTGGCGTATGTTCTAGTGGAGGGGTATGTGGTTGCATTTCAGTGCGCTTTCCAGCTGGTACCTAACCGTCGTTTTCAATTTAGTGATCTACCCATGACACGCATATCCGAAATGTTCAACGTAAACCACTTCATCGTGTGTCAAGGCAAGTGCAGGATTCCCAGACCGTATTTCCCATCACTCTGGAACTGACACTCCGACAGTGAACCCTCATGTCCTCCCATTTATGCACAATACTCCTTCCCCATCCATGTTGACACGAGCCATCAACAGTATGGCCTTCCTAGTCCGCTCAGAGGTTCACCATCGGCTTACACAGGTGAGCCCGACAGTCCTACTGAGCAGCGTCTCAACAGCCCGTGTGATTGACCTCTGAGAGGCAGCTGTCAGAACTGGGAGTGTCCTCTCCGACCGTATACCGGGTGCGAACAATTTTAAGTCAGCGGTATTATGGAGATATTACCATCGTCCCAAGCATACGTATGGCGGATTTCACACGAATTCTTGGAAATCCTGGTATGAACGATATTGGGTTTGGCTTGCTCAGTTTGGGGCTGTTAAGGGTCATTTACTTTGTTGACTGATTCAATGAGGATTCTATAGACCCGGAAATGATGATTTACTGCAGTAACCTTGGAGAAAGAGCAACGTGGCCACGTAAGTTTCCATATACACACCGCCAATAGAATTGAAGGTCAATACCATTTACCGCCATATAATACACATTAGAAATATCCCTCCTACGAAACCGGTGCAAAATCGAACTCTGCGTAGACGACATGCTGTACCGCCTCCGAATTCGGCGCTTCATGGATGCACGCCTCACAATAGTATCTGAATCCCAGGGTCCCGATTTCGATGTCCGCTTGATGGGTCCACCTACAGCACCTCCCTTGGCGGGCAACTCCTCCATGGCGCACAGTTTGCCGAACGTGGTGGAGGATTTTGGGAAGAGAAAAATTCGGGAGACCGTGTCAAGTCCCATGATAAATGATGTGGAATCGGAGCCCGAGGACTATTTTTCGATCAAGTGCACGGATGTGAATCCGGGAGGATGACTTGTTATGTAATTGGGATAATGTTTTTTTGGATACAATGAACCCAGAGTAAAAGTTTGTTCACATGGTATCTCTTTGGCTTGCCCTCCTTCTCTCCAAACTTGTCGATGTTAATACTTGGAATCGTCAAGAAGCAATGACTGCGTCTGTTTTGCCGTGGCTTGTGGAGAAGACGTGTATGTAAATCTTATTACATGAATGTATGGAAGTTAGAGAGAAATGAGAATCATGGACAAACCATCCAGATAAATTACGCCATCCCATCCTCTGGCACATCCAGCATATCCGCCACCGTATTAACAACCATCAACACAACTGCTGACACCATTCTCATTCTAAAGCCCCGATACAGCCCCGAAACGCCCCAGCTACCCCACCAGGACACGGCCTGACCCTTTCTCCTCTTCCTTCTTCGCCTCCCTTTAGCACGTGTCCGCACTCCCCCCTCCTCGAGCACAACTCTCCCAGCGCAATCCACCAAACCGGTATACGGAATCGGGTTCTGCTCCACACACCCCTCGAATGTATCTCCTGGGACACGGGTTATCACCTGACACTGCAACCGTCTCCGCACTGTCTCAAGAGGGAGCATGACCACTAGTTCTACGGCTTTCAGTCCCAGTTCGGCGAGTGCGTACAAGAAGGGACTCATTTCCGACGAGATGTTGAGGAGGTTTTCGATGACGAAGGCTGATGAGCAGTGAAATAGTGGTTTGAGTGTTTGATGGAGGAGCGTTGGGATGAGGTGGCGACCGGCGTATAAAGAGACGAAACCTTCTTCGGATATAATGGTACGGAAGGCGTGGAGGGTGCCCTTATATTTTCGGTGATACGGATTTGATGTTTGCACCACGAGTCTAGAAGGTAAATGTGAGTTGGTGGGAGTGCAGTGTGTGAAAAGATTACACGCGCACCTAGTGCGAACAAGATCTAGTGGAGAAAGAATAAACGAGGATATAGCGTGACTTGCGACTTTGGTGGCGAGAGAAGGGAAGATGTCGTCAACGTCAGTGATGGCGAAAGGTTCGTGCTCGCGGATAAATTCGGTTAGATTGCCTTCTATGCTGGGTTGGAGAACAGAGTGGCTGGTTTCGTGTAGCCATGATGGGATATGTCCTATGATGCGCAACTTAGCCAGCTGCCCACAGAGAGTCTCGCACCGGATGGACATACCTTTCCACAACGAAGGCAATCCCTCACTATTTGACGCCAAAATTTCACCCACAGTTGCCAACGTCGATCCCTCCAGCGGTGGAAGCTGATACGGAGGGCGGGTGGGTTCATCTTCGTTATGTCCCGCCTTCATCAGGTACCCCGACGCATCCGCAACGGCGGTCTCAGCACTCTTCGCATCAGACGAAAACGATCGTCCCCCATTTTCAGTATGAAAAGCGTACGCATTCACACTCTCATCCGATTCGTCTTCGGAAGCCTATACAGATGTCCGAGTCAATAGGCGATCACAGACATGACACCACCGCATCGTACATCAACTGGTTCGGCATCAGGCACATCGCTACTATCCCCCTCTATTTCGCATGTTCTGGAACCGTATCGAGCAAGGTAACTGTCAGATGGGAGAAACTGCACTTGTTGGAGAATGGTGGCCACCTCGAAAGGGTTTGCTAGGGCTTTTGCTATAAACTATAAACATAGATTGAGATCATGTTTGCACAACCTAGTAATCGTCGGATCTACTCGGTTCCTCACCTGCACTGCAGCATATACCGCTAAAACATTTCAAAACAATCAGTTAGCTGCAAGAATCCACAATGCGAATCCATAAGCAGCGGAAGATCTACCAAATTCTTTTCCCGTGTAGCCCTCCTCATCAAAGTTTCCGTCCCACTCTGGTAAAAACAACCCTGTATCATCTCCAGCCTGTATTGTAGCAGCCGCTGTTGCATACGGGTTAAACCGCTCGAATATCTCGTGGCGATCCGTCATTGGTTCCATCTTGCATATTCGCTGTATTTTGCTGAAAGGTGAGGAGACATATTCTGCGCCACTTGGCTGCGCCTGAGGCTTATAAAACCCAGTCATCGGAAACTGGATGCAACTTTACGAAATACATTTTAAATTATCTGTTTTCCGATTGTATAATTTTGTATGTGATGGACAGTGATAATTTCTGTTGCTTGCGAACTATCCGTGACAAGTATTGGAGTTCGGAAGAAGACCTACCCTATCGTCGCTGTCCCTGGTCATTTTCAGATACGCACGTAAGAAATTTAGACCTAGCGGTCATTGACCATACCAAGTGCTTAAAGGACCGTGGGGTGTGTTTGTTGTGGAGCGGAAGGGGTTCTAAGGTCCATGTTCATTCGCTGGGTGGAAATGAACCATCAGAGACAGGATGAATAGAATTTAACAAAATGAGCTCGTCTTGTCGTCCCGATACGACCATATCGTATGAATTCGGACCAAGAAATTACATGTCCATGGCCGATAAGATGTCTATCAGTTTACGGGGTGGAACGTCGTCTGAGCAGAGTCGTCTCCATGTCGCTCATAACCTTGCCGTTTCAATTGAGCTTTTATTTCTTTTCATAAAAAGAATGCGCCCGACATACGGATATGCGTTTCTGTGTTTGTTGTGTTTGTTATATCTGCCCATGTAGCATGGTGGAACCGTCCGTGTATAATTGTGAGCTGTCTGGTTGCCATTCCGTTCACTAGTCAAGGACGCTGGTGCGTTGTCCATGGCAACAAGTGTCCGAAAGTGTGTCCAGCAAAAGGGCACACGTCTAATTTAGAAGATCAAGAAACGCATGCAAAACGCACCAACCCTCCCACCTCACGCGAGATCACCGATTCGCCTTTTCGTTTTTTCTGTTTGTCTCTTGTCTTTGGTTGTTTTGAAGCAGAATTATTGTTGGCTATCCTTGTAACTGCGTAATTGGAACATGTCTAGCAATAGGTCCAACCCTCTTCCTATCGGAGGTACTGCGTGATGGATGGTGTGTGGATTGATCAGTAATGAAATTGACACGACGCATTTTATAGGTCAAAGAACATCTGGAGCCGATGTGAGGCAGCAGAATGGTACGGTTTGTTCCCATGTTCTTGTTTCCTGCGCAAGGCGACTAGGATACTAATGACCTGGTCCGCGCAGTGCTGTCGGCGCTGGCTATCTCGAATATCGTCAAGAGTTCCTTGGGACCTGTTGGTTTGGATAAAATGCTTGTGGATGATATTGGGGTACGAATATTGTGAATGTGTAAAGCAGTGTGATACTCTATTCAACGCAACACCTGTCAGGATGTCACGATTTCCAACGACGGAGCAACGATTCTCCGACTCCTCGAGGTCGAACACCCGGCTGCGCGGGTCCTTGTTGAGCTCGCTCAGCAGCAAGACAAGGAAGTTGGCGACGGTACGACTTCAGTTGTCATCATCGCTGCAGAACTCTTGCGACGGGCCAACGAGCTCGTGAAAAACAAGATACATCCAACAACGATCATTACGGGATACCGTTTGGCGAGCAAGGAGGCTGTAAAGTTTATTGTGGACCAGATGACGACAAAGGTGGAGAGCTTGGGTCGGGAGTGTTTGATTAATGTTGCCAAGACGTCAATGTCGTCCAAGATTATTGGATCGTAAGTAACCAGTGTTTTTGGTGTTAATAACTGGTAATGCATGGCCCAACTGAGTCTATCATGTACCATAGGGACGACGACTTTTTTGCTGACTTGGTTGTGGACGGTATCACAGCCGTGAAGACCGTGAATGCGAAAGGCGAAGCTAAATACCCCATTAAAGCTGTTAACATCCTCAAAGCCCACGGAAGGGGTGTCCGCGAGAGTACACTTGTCAAGGGATACGCGTTGAACTGCACTGTTGCTTCCCA
The DNA here is from genome assembly GCA_006535965.1 of Spizellomyces sp. 'palustris'. Lineage (NCBI taxonomy): Eukaryota > Fungi > Chytridiomycota > Chytridiomycetes > Spizellomycetales > Spizellomycetaceae > Spizellomyces > Spizellomyces sp. 'palustris'. The sequence goes on along the minus strand of QEAR01000009.1, from coordinate 90,509 downwards.
AGGTGCGCATATGGTGTATACCGCAAGCCGACCAGTGCCATAAACTTATTGTGTCCTTGAATAGCCTTGAAGACAAGAATCACGAACGCCAAGATTGCCTGTCTCGATATCAACCTTCAAAAAGCACGCATGCACCTCGGTGTCAACATTGTGATTGACGACCCAGACAAACTGGAGGACATTCGCCGAAGGTTGGTACTGGTGTATTTCCATAAGATTGCGTAAGTCGGCTCAATTTGTTCTACACAGGGAAATTGAGATTACGACCGAGCGCATCAAGAAGATTCTTGCCACTGGTGCCAACGTTGTATTGACGACCAAGGGAATTGACGATCTTTGCTTGAAGCTGTTTGTGGAGGCTGGTGCCATGGCGGTACGACGTTGCAAGAAGGATGATTTGAAGCGGATTGCCAAGGCTACTGGAGGTGTGTGTGTAGCTCTTTACAGGTAACAATTTTGTTACGTGCCACACTCAACTGCATCTTCCACAGCTACCTTGGTGTCCACTTTGGCTAACCTGGAAGGTGAAGAGACCTTTGAGGCTTCGTACCTCGGTCAAGCCGAGGAAGTGGTCCAAGAGCGCATATCCGATGACGAATGCATCCTAGTCAAGGGAACCAAGGCCCATTCTTCGGCCTCCATCATTTTGCGAGGTGCGAATGACTACATGTTGGACGAGATGGAGCGATCTGTACATGATTGCTTGTGTGCTGTCAAGCGGACCTTGGAGAGCAATGCTGTTGTGCCCGGTGGTGGAGCTGTCGAGAGTGCTCTGTCGATCTATTTGGAGAATTTTGCAACAACTTTGGTTTGTGGTCTTGGTTGCGTATCCCAGTTTGGGAATCAGTTGCTGATAGAATTCATTCACAGGGATCCCGTGAGCAGCTTGCCATTGCGGAATACGCCAACGCGTTGCTGGTCATTCCGAAGACGTTGGCTGTGAATGCGGCCAAGGATTCTACCGATTTGGTTGCAAAACTTCGTGCGTTCCACAATGCGGCCCAAAACGCTGGCGGGGATAATTCGAAAAAGGCGCTAAAATGGTACGTTTTTTAAAGAGAGGCTCTGGGTTTGTTGCAGACTGTAACTGTTGGGTTTTAGGTATGGATTGGATCTCATCAAGGGTGTTCCTCGTGATAATATGAAAGCGGGTGTACTGGAACCTGCCATGTCCAAGCTAAAGTCTTTGAAAGCGGCCACGGAAGCTGCTATTGCCTTGTTGCGGATAGAGTGAGTGTCTGGCTTGGTAGACAATTTTCTTGCCTTTCGTTGCTGATGACTTTTTTGTTTGTGTAGTGATATGATTAAGATTGAGCCTGAGCAGCAGGGAGGTGATCCTCACGGGCACTAAATGTATTGTGCGAAATGGTCAAGTTGTTTTGTACGATGGGTGTAGGTTGATATACGTGCGTGTGCGTGTGTGTGTGTTTTCCGAATGTCCGATTCCCAATAGGGCCATGAATATTATATTTATGCCCGAGATAATTTTTCAGACATGCAGCTTTCCAGTCCATTTCAATGTGAAGGTGGGCTGATCTGAACTGATGGTTTCCAAGCATCTCCACTTTTTGTTCTTGAAACACTAGAGCCATTTTTGATAGATTGTGATCATCTATCAGCGAGTAACACAGGGGGCACCCTGCTACTTACTCTAACCTCTGGTACTTGCCGTTCCGTCGTCCTTAATCTAGGGTATCATTTGCGTGGGCGACAGAAAACAGAAAAGCAGGGAATATGAAGGTTCAACCTACTGGAACCAATAGCAAGACGACCCTTTAATAGCATCATAGCTTGTGCCTCCATAAAGTACATGTGTGCTGAGGAAGTTACGCAAAATGAAATTAAGATCAGGAAATTGATGTATCGTTAGAGGGTTGCATTCCGCGCTTGGGGGACGCATGATCATGATGACCTGAGAGCTTGGAGGAAGGATAGCAGAGATGCAAAGGGTTGAAGTAAAACAAGCCGAATGTAAGGCCAACTACTCGTCATTTCCTTTTTTTGTTTTTAGAATGATTAACATGAAGTTAAACATTTTCTAGGATAAGAGCAATGCCGTACGAGTGCCACTGGTCCCCCATTCTGTGATATTCGTGCGGGGTCGTAAGATCATTTACCTTCTAGAATCGTACCAATGACCATTAGCAATAATTTGTTACTTGCCATCATTGATCACGGATGGACACGAGATTTGGGCACAGCAGTGGGGGAAGCGTTGTGTTGTCTAGAACGGGGGGGTCCCTCCATCTCCATCGCCGCGGGATCCGCCCCCGCAGTCGCCGCCGTCTGCGTGTGGAGCGTAAAGGCAACTCTTCTTGCCAAGCGATGCAATGATCCCAAAAGAGATAAAGTATATAAGGTAACCATATATGGGTATAATAGAGTGGTGGCTGTGGGCAAAAAGTTTGGATTTAAAAAAAAGTGGCAGAACGGAATTTTGATTCTAGTTGCTGTTCATGTGATGATGTGATCAAGGCTCGTCATGAGATGGACGGGAACTGCAGTTTGGACGAGAACTGATCTACTACTCTACTATTCGTAGTAATCGAGTGGGTTTGGGGATGGCTGTGTGTTGGGTAGGGGATTTTTCAAGAGTCGATTTCTAGTATAAAGGACGGTTTGCCTTTTCGCTCGTTTCTCGCCAACTTCTCCTCCATTTACACTCTAACGACTGATACTTGCTCTTTCCAAACACACTACGAGTTTTTGATTTCATTGAATGCGATACGATCTTTCGTATCCATTCCCTTCTATCCCTCCCCCCAATCCATCGCACATGTGTCTGCCCACATGGATGCAGTCACATCACGATGGAGGATGGGGAGGGGAGCTTGGTTACAATGTCATGCCTCCAAGCATGAACATGTTTGACGCTTCTCTGATGACGACGACGGCAGCGACGACGACATATCCTGTATGGCAAATGACGGATATGGCGGCTGCAGTACCGACGACGACGATGCCTTGGACGAGTGATGTGGATGCATTCCAGACGCCGCTGCCTCTCGACATTCCTTATTGGGATCCGACGCTGATCAACGACACGTCATATCAACCGCAACTGCAAGACATGTCGCAGCAGTATCCCGAACAGCAGCAGCAGGACATGTCCTGGTCATCCGCTTCCTCCTCTTCCTCTTCATCGTCTCCTTTATCACCTTTTGAAGCACCTCATCACAGCCTTCCCCCACTTGTCCCCTCCCTTCCTCTCTGGAGTGTCGAGTCGTCGCCCCCACCGCGCCCACCTTCCCCAGCTCCAAAAGTCCGCACGTTCCACTGCCAAACGTGCCCAAAATCTTTTGCCCGCAAACAGGACCTCAAACGACACATTGTCACGCACATGCCGGGCTACAAGCCTTTTCGGTGCTATAACTGTGGGACGGGCTTCACGAGAAGTGATGCCGTTCACAGGCATTTGAAGGCCAGGAGGTGCATGTAATGCACTTGGGTTTTTTTTCGTTTTTCTTGTATACTTTGATACCTCATGTAGATATTTGATCTTTCGTCTTCCTCTCTCGCGACAGGAACTGTCTCTTATTTCTATGTAGCATCCTCGTCATTCTCTTGGTTGTTTTGCGTCTCACCTTTTCATGTGGATGCGTCTCTTTTGCGCTGGAGGAAACCTCATTTGTAGATATCTTTATCTTGGTCGTTTGCGTTGGCCTTATTAAGTCATGTTGGTTGGATGCGCGTTACGTATGGCTTGCGTTGATACCTTGATAATTGCGAATACCCTCATCTGTACATGCACAAATTGTAAATTAGCACTTGTTTTGACCTCGATTGGTTGCGTTGCCCTTGTATTAGTCCTCGCAGAACTCAAGCTCCTTTTCACAATTACAGATGAGACCGGCTTTTTTGAACGAAAGGCAGTGCACGGTAGGCATCTGGTGAACTTTTAAACTTTAATCGCTGGGATTACCACCCCTTGTCGCATTTTGCACCTTCAAGGAACTGGTTATACAAATCCCATATCCGCCGGCAAACGCTCCTTGGATTTGTCGTTACTGTCTTTTTATCAGGTGCTTGTGGCGATAACAGCGGTGCGTGGCTCCCCGCTTACTTCAATTGATCGTGATGAGTCAGCAACGTGGCAAAGGGACTTTTACAGCGTTTTCACCTCAGTCTTCTCGTCCTGCTACCACCTCGATCGCACAGTCCATTGAAAGGTCGAAACTCTTTCCTGCGACACCGAGAAAACATAGCGGCGTACTGATCGGCATTTTAGGGCACTGCTTGACAAACGCTGCGGGGCACTCTGCACTTTCGATTCGGTGCCGGATCAAAAAATTCCCACGCAACGGGTTCGTCTGCAGGGTTGCGATAAACAGTGTGGGCTCCTCAACGTGCATCTGCTATACTCTACCTTGTGTTTCTGTGAGCAACTGCCACTTGTTTCTCACAAAGCTATCCAATCAATCAGAATGCCTCTTCGCGCAACCTCAACCACAGGGTCCGCCCCGCGTTCCTCTCTACAAGGTCTCTTTCAAACAACGGAAACCACAACGCGGTTCATGTCGTCCCTAAATAGTGTTCCCCAGCGGCAATCTTCCTCCCGCTCGCAGAACCGTCAGATTCAGCGCATGACACGTCCCCAAAAGGAATCCGTCCAGTTCACCTCCACGACGGTGAGAATCGCTTGCGCCTTTTGCTTGATCGGACATGTCCTGAGTGTCATGGTTCCTTGCGGGCATATCGCTGTGTGTGACAATTGTATTGAGAGATCTGTCGCTGAGAATGGAAAGTGCCCGGTTTGTAGATGCTTTGTGGGGAAACATGTAAAGTTTTTCGTTTGTGGTGCTGTCACGGATGCTGCATAGAGTACAACGCAGGCTTTACGATTTATTTTAGATACTTTGTTGAATGGGTAGAACGCCTTTCTATGACGAAAGGTCATCTGGCGATAATGGTTATCGGGCTTTATCTTTTTAACAAGATCCTATTGTAATCTGGCGCCTGCAAGTGTTTTTGAACCATTTGCATTCTCGATATTTCCGCACGCAAATACAGGCAAAAATAGCGGGTGCTCGGCCTAGTTTTAAAGTACGGACATTTTACGGATACTCAAACCTCAACTGAACCCTCTATGCACACAGGGATGTGTAACGCAATTTGTGAAACGTTCCAGTTCAAATGGTATGTCCATATGATCTCTGCATTGATGCAAGTGTCGTCGCACCATGCAAAGAAGCTGAATAAGTAATGCATCGACTTGTTTGTTTTGGTACGCATGTAGCATGTCTGATAGCACATACTATGGCGAATAGAAGCACGATTCACTCTGAGGGAACCCGTACAAAAAAGTCCACCAAAAATGGGTATTGGATCGGGAATGCCAAGGCCCGGAATCGAACCGGGGTCATTGCGGCCACAACGCAGTGTACTGCCACTATACTACCTTGGCGCTGAAAGTTTTGGGCGGCCGCTTCTTCATGAAGCAGGCATGCCTTCAGTCTAATCAAGAGTTGCTTTCCCCCTGCCAACTATTCTCCTGGAAAGATCAAACTACCCTTAAGACAACTCATTGTAAATCATAACGATTACGTCTCCCTAACCCTTATTATCATGGGAACCAGGGATCTTTAAATGCGGCAGCGTGACAGCGTTATGAACTGTGATCCTTGTCTTCCCAAGCGAGATCCAGATCTACACTGTGGAAATCATAGTTGGCCACTTTGGTGTGCGCGCAGGCCTCTCATATGCGAGGCCGCTTTACTGGTTCTGTGATCGTGGGAGGACAAATTGATCAGACATGTAGGATATTACAGATTGCCAATTACTGAACTAGGAGCTTATCTATTAATTGGTCCCATATGTGACTATTTCTCACTTTCTCAGTTCTGGAAATAGATGACCAAAAGCGTCTCCCAATCCAAGTCCAACCAACCATTCCTCTAGCTTCTCCAGACTATTGTGATTTGATCTATGCCCATGGACATCAAAACTGACTTCGGTCATGTCGGTGAAACGTCTACAGGCATTCAATTCTTCGGGATTGGCACAATCCTTCACCTCGCGATGAACTACTGTCATCTTTTTATGACCGGCTGGAATGTCTGCCCATGACTTTGTTCTAATATCTACTAGGTACGGAGCGATATTTTCTATTGGGCCTTCCACGGTTAGCACGGCTGGCTTTCCTGGGCATACAAATCCTGTCAGTGAATAGGCGCGTGCAAAGGATATCATGTCCTGTCGTTTCGCTTTCATGTATAATTGAGGAAGGAATATCCATTCTCGGGCAAACGTGTGCGTGGCATTGACGGATGATTCGATAGAGTGTGGTGCATTATCCACCTGAGAAGGTATGAGACTCGGTGCCGTTGAACGGAGCCATTCCAAAGTCTCAAGGATGGGAGTTTCCGAATTACACCAAGTTGTATTAGCGTGAGCAATCAGGGCGGTACTGAGCTTTTGGTGGCCTAGAATGAGACATTCAGTTTACAAATTCGCACCAGCACAATCTCGCCGGGAGGCTCTTGTTCCAGTCGCGCAGGCAACAGCGTCAAGAAGTGGTTGAACTCCCACTCTACGTTTCCCAACCTTCTTTTGTTAACCAGGCTGCTGATGCCAAGGATATTTGCGGCATTTCTGGCCGCCCCAAGGAAACGGAGACGTTAACGGATAGTCTTCGCGGTTCCATGACGGTCGTGTCATGGTCTTCAATCAGCTCCACAGTCACGGCAAATGACACGATCTCGTCCACAGAAATCTCACGGTCATCGGCCAACTTGGTTTGGAGGGAATGATACCGTTGACCATCTGTTCGTAATTCAAATTCCCCATCGCCACAAAACATGCATCGAATCAGTTCCACTTCACCCAGTTTCTGTTGTGCCGTGCTCATTTGCCAAAACCAACAAAACCTAAAAACACGTTGGTGCGGAAGGATGTGTGTCTCTCACATGACTTCGGAAGGAGACTTCTTGTGGTACGGTGGTACCCCCCCTGTTGGGAACGGAACCCATGTAAAGAAAAACCCACAGCAAAACAATTACACGAGAACATTTGACCTTTTTCAACAATGTGCCCAATTCTGGAATCGTTCCCGAGAACCCGGTTCGTGACAGGAACTCTGTCCGCTGGACCAAATATTCTAATCTCTTATTTTTTTTCTGGACCTCCGAATCAGCCGACCAGCAGCAGCCAGCAGCAAGACACGAATGACATTGGAAAAGAACCTTGTTTTGCCGAGTATTGAATGTAAAAAACATACAGTATTTAGTGGACCTGAGGCATGCCAGGTATCCTTAAGGGAAGAGAGCACGCGAGAGCTGATTCACCACGTTTCTTAATATTTTCATGATCACAATATGGGGTATAGAATCAATCGAGTTACATTCATGTAGATGAGAGAAAAATAGAACAAAACTTGAGAACATGTTGCAAGATATTGTTTAAATGAATACGATTATCTTAACCTGTATGGGTCAAAAAACACTATTTATTTTCCCTGCGAGTTCGTAAAACTCGGGCAAAAAAGCACAACGGGAACACAACAAGCCCAAGTCCCTCAGCTCTCAACGCCATCAAAAATCGGACGCGCTCCTACCCAAATTACCCCGGGCGTCTTCCGGGCGGCCCAGCAAGAGCTCTAAGTTGGACACCATAACTTTCTTGGACGACAAATAAAAGATCACCCTTGAGGGGGTGGGCCTACATCGCTATCAGTTCCTTCCTTTTTGGTTTTTGCAGCATCATCTGCTAGCATCAAGTCCTCAATACTCAGGTCTCCTGCATCAGATCCTTCCCCATCCATAGAGTCATCCGCTACAATTGGAAACCCGAGAGCCTCAAATGTAAAGTCCGACCCATTGAACAAGTCTTGGTGATATACCACAGGCCCGTCGTAGATGTAGTGCTCGTGTCCTTGTTGCATTTGCGGGGGCAGTGGCATCTGGTTGGGTGGGCGGTGTGTCTGTGGTTGGTGTTGCGGCGGTGGTGGTAGTTGTTGCTGCTGTGGTTGGTGGTGTGGGTCGACCGGATGCTCCCAGAATCGATTGAATTCAAAGGATGCCCGAGGACTGATTGGAGATGGGCCTTCACCGGAATCAGACCCTTCAGAGTCTACCCAAGATTGGACATGTTCTGCTCCCGGCCGTTCAGGCATGTACGGCCGTGCTCCAAACTTATTTGGAATGTCTTTTGTAGGTGACGGCCAAGCATCGGATGCAGAAGATGGGTCCGTTGGCGATGTCGCTTCACCACTTCCCTCCCGTTGATGATATGGCTGATGGTGGCTGGCGCTATTCGGCTTTCGCTTTCGTCTCTTTGGCTTGTTTTTTCTTGGTGCGTACTTGTAGTCTGGGTGCAAAAGTCGGTGACGCCGACGCTCCTCTTCAGCACGAGTTTTGTAAATATTCTTAATGTGCTCCGGTTCGGCTTTCCACATCTCCGCCACGATTTTAGATATTTCATTGTTCGTGATACCTTCGTGTTCCGCCAAGACAATAGGGTGCTTTTCTTGTCGGTACAAAATCCATGAATTCGCCGGCCGTTTTGCCCCTTTGGCTTTAACGGCAGCAGTTCTAGTTGGACTTCGAAACGAGCTGCTATGGCTGCTGCGAGTGGGTGAGTTTCCGCTAGTAGCAGTATTGGGTGTGGCGGTATCGGCACTGCTTAGCCGAGGACTCCTTCCACGGTTAGCGACATTGGTATTGATTGCAAGGTTTCCTGAATTGTGTGGACGTTGTTGGTGTAGGGCAGGGCTAGAATGGTAAGTAGGTCGAGGATTTGTGGGAATGTTCATGCTTCCGGATACAGGTATCGGTAGATTGTGGGAGCCCGTTTGTTGAAGGATCGATGTGGCCGACGGATAAGGAGGGTGTTGACTTCCCCGCGGTACGTGATACCCCATCCCCCCTATAGCAAGCCCACCCTGCCCTACACCTCCCATCATGGGTGGTTGTAGCATATTGCCTGGCGCAGGGCCCATCACTGGACTGAGAAGCGCTCCGGGATGCATCTGTCCATGTTCGGCGGACGATGGACCTCCCATTGGTGGTCCATTTTGGCCTTCGGGGTATAAAAGTGGCATGTAGCCATCCGGGATATATATAATAGTACCTTGCGGGACGTTTGGTGGTGGTGCCATGGGTCTCATTTGAGGTCCAAGCATTTGTCCGGGATGGACGAGCGGACCTCCCGGCATTTGCATCATCGGTAATCCTGGGGGAAGTCCTGTAGGTTGTCCCGGGTACCCGTACGGATGCATCGGTGGGAATGGATACCCAGGCGGTAGCCCCATCGGACCGCCGTAGGCGACCATCGGACTGTTGGCGGACGAAATGTGCTGGCCCCCGGGAAGATGGACTGAAGGCGGAGTTGGGGGCAAGGCTTGAGGATTATATTGATGCCAAGCTGGACTTTGCTGAAATTGCTCGCGTTCGGTCATCTCTTGGGGTATCACAATTATTGCAGGTCTTGCGAATTGAAGAGGATAACGACTTGAGAGTGTTGCGCGTATATCGCAGCTAAGTAGGTAAGGTACCAAGTAGAAAGAACGGTGAGATGTCTACATATATCATGAAATAATAGTGGCAGACGCCTTTGAGATATTAAACTTTACGGAATAGCGCACCAGAGAGTGTTCTCTGACAAGCGTCGTCCCTGACGCTCTGTACTGGACCGCCTTTTTTTTTTTCGGATCCTCTCCCAAGCAGCACTGCTGCTTGCCAGACGTCCTGCCCTGCAATATACGCGGGAGAGTTCACCGCTGCGCTGAAAAAGCACGTTGTCCAATCCTCCCAACTGACTTCTTATGCGTTGTTGATAAAAATTCGCCCAAATCCTCCGATTACTCCGACAGAAGGAGACATAGCGCGCCGTTTCCCGTCCAGGGCCTACCGGAACGGAAAAGCGTATCTTACCTGGCATACGGCACCAAAACAAATCTTTACAAGCTTTGCGCTGACGTGCTGTCGACGACGACACCAAAAGTCAAGGCGCAGGTTAGGACGGGGGGGGGGGATTGATGGCGAAGAAGCAAACGCGGACCCGAACGACAGGCCTTCCAGCACTGTGGACCGTAAATTGAGAACTAGGCTCGGGTCGTTTGGTACGCTTGGATCCTTAGACAGTCACGTAGCCACTTTAATGCTCAAATTAAACAAGGGAATAGTGGCGGCAAAGTCACGCCGTACTGAGGTCACCGTGCTTGTGGACCTGTTCAAATGTTGCCGGATTTACCAGGTTCCCGTTCGCCACCATCACGAATGGCTGTGCAAACCCGGGGGTGGTCCTTTCATTGATCCAACTGCTTGTCCGCCCCATTTTCTGTAAAGGAGAGAATGATTGTATGCCAACATTACAAGAGCACGCGGCCATGTCACCGCGTGTGATGCTTATCCATCGTCGTCCTCCCCCCTCGCCGTTGATCGTCCCCGTAGGACTTTGTTTTCCCTTGTTCTGCGGCGGCTTTTCACTTTTGAATTGTGAACGTGTCATTTCTCTTGCTTGGTGTGGTACGCCTCCGGCGGCACGCCAATTTTGAAATATTCTCCACGAACCAAAATGGCGACGGACTAGAGTTCTAAATTCTAATTTCCAAAATAAAAAAGGGAGAAATAACGGAGAGTTTATTCGTGCCTTCTTTCCTTTTCATCCCGGGGGAGACAAGGCTCCGATTGAACTGCCTATCCTTTTTACGCGTGAGATATTCTGGCGCAGATCAGCCAAGAAAAAGTCCAGGTCGAGGCTTTGTACCACGTAGAGTTCCAGTCGGACATTGCGGCTCACGGTTCTGCTCCCCGACAGCTTGGCCTTGTCAAACGGGCCCGTCCACAACCACGCAAACTCTAACGACCCAAGGGACCATCAGCAACAGATGGAGCCCTCCGGTTGGGTATTTTTCCCCCTGCTACGGATGGGCCATGGGCTTCAGCATGGGCTTCCCTTGATCAAGTCCTCTCGTGGGCAAGGTACACGTGACACCGTCACCCTGCCCAGAGCGGTTGTGGCGAGCCAACCCTTGGGCGGAGATCAAGGCGAAGGGGAGACATGAACCGATTCGGACGGCATAAACTCTAAATCTGGATGTATGGCTAATTTCTCACGGACCCTGTGATGACCAGTCTCTGAGAAACTTTTGATGTTTGGCAAGTACGCTTGTATTGAGAGGTACTATACCCCTTCTCGAGAAGCTACAACAACAGAAGCAAAGCCGCAAATACAATCGTGCTATGGCGGCATGCGAGCAAAGAAATGACAAAGAAGCGGTTAACCTGCCCGTGTGGATCAGGAAAAGTGCCGACAATCAAAATAAGAGATGCGTAGTGCGCTAGCTAAGAGAAACAACCAAACCTTGGATGATCAGGTAGATTGCCGACATTCAAAAGAAAACTTAAACCAGTCATGCATTGGCCGAGAATCGAACTCGGGTCTACCGCGTGGCAGGCGGTAATTATGCCACTAAACCACCAATGCCTTCTGGAAGTGCTCAGCATAAAGACCTATACTACATAATTATATACAATTTGTTGTTGAAAGAGCGGGAAAGGAGTGGCACGCATCTGCACGCAACATGGGTATACACTTTCGCACGGAGCACAAAGCAACCTGGTTGTTAGATGGCTGCGAAGCTGAATTATTCGTGATCATTAATTATGATTGGGTATTGAGCATATCTACGGGGCAACCAAGTGGTATTCGTTGGCAGATTTGCTTCTATTTTCTACTCTCCCTTGTTTGTAGCGAACAGGTAGCCGATGTGGAAACGGGAACTGATGCCGTGTTGACACGAAGTGGTTTCATTACCAAGGAAGATGAGGGAATGCTCAAAATGGCATTTATGCGAGTTCACAAGACATGTGCGATATATTATAGCGATACACAACAGATAGGAAGAATCACAATTATAGTACAGTTACAATTAATATTACACCGCAGACTGGCACCGAGGGGACCGAGGGTATCGCTGGAACCTGCAAAAAACTTTTAAAAAGTGATTAGCTTAAAAAGCTAAGTAGGCGCAAAGGAAGATACTAAGTTGAAAGTGCACCGACGATACCCTCCGTTATCGGCGCCCCAGCATGCACACCAAAAAGACGAAAGCACCCCGACAATACCCTCCGTTATCGGCGCCCCAGCATGCAACTTTCACCCAAGTAGTTCACAATGCGAGAACCTACCCAAGGCATCAAACACAGGACGGGGGGGGGGGGGGGGGGCAAACGCGACGCGCTTTTATGGACCTCAAATCAAGGGGTAGGGCAATACCTGCGCCACCTCTGTTACATGGCAACGCATCGATATTACGTGAGCGGTTACTCCGTAATTAGTAATTAGCAGACGCGTCACGACGCAGGCCCATCTTAGACCATCGCCGGTTTTCCTCTACTTTTCTACATATTACAGCTAGTTTTACATGCTTTAAAATACAGTAAAAGGGGCGGGGTGTTTTCTATACATCGGATAATGTTTTCTCTATAGATACCCGGCAAATATGTGCTATTGTAGTCTGAAAGGAATGGGTCAATGCGTCGGCCATGTCCAATCGAGATGTATAGAGACCTCCGTCAGGGGCCTGTCCTCTTGATTCCGTTACTTTCAATTTACTGCTGTGAGAGTGTCTGTTCCGGTGGGTAACTTCCACCATTTTGGCCACGGAAATCTAGTAGCACTCATCGCCTAGGCCACTGATCGGATCTGGTTAATGCATGCATTGACCAAGATTTTGAAGCATCGCGCACAGCAACTGGGGTAGGAATGAATATGTCCCATGCGGGTGTCCGCACCCAAAGCAATTTTGGTTGCAGAGATGACCAAAAGTGGCCTCGAACTAAATAACAAGGCCATGAAAAGAAAACTAGGACAATTGGAGCGGGCAATCGTGTGAAGTACTGCGGCATTGACTGGATGGTGGGCTGGCAGCTCGTTCTCCTGTCCACTGCAGTGGCCGTGTTGCTGCTGGCCTCTTGTAGATGCATTCTGACGTTTGACGAGCGCGCCTACGCCACTGATCGAACCTGGTTGATGCACACGCGCGCTGACTGAATAACATCGATGCTTGTGCAAATCACGAAGTAACGCAGAATACGGTAGTCAAGACGAACAATTGTAAGCGGCGATCTAAGAATCAAACAATCCGCTTGGTTGATGATATACCCAACTCACGATTGGTTTATTTAGACACCACCAGAAATCTCTCTTCTCTGGCCAGCCGAGCAAGGATCGGAAATGATCGTCCATACCCACCCGGACCAAATGAATCATTACGAAACTGCCGTGCTGGGGCGGGCAGGCGTCGAAGCGTGCAGAGGAATGCGAAAATACGGGTAGGCTTGATAGAATAAAGAGTGCATAAAAACACGATTGCCCGCTCCAATTGTCCTAGTTTTCTTTTCGTGACCTTGTTATTTAGTTCGAGGCCGCTTTTGGTCATCTCCCCGACCAAAATTGCATTGGGTGCGGACACTCGCATGGTCGACATAATCATTCCTACCCCAGTTGCTGTGCGCAATGCTTCAAAATCTTGGTCAATAGGGGTTTTGGGCGTAGCAAAGGGCGGTGATGTCATCGGGGTTCCTGATATGCCGGAATGGTAGCAAATGTACAAGAAATTGATCTCGATCATTCTGGGCCTAGCCTGGACAGGGATCTCACTCGCTTCTCCATTGTGTCTCATAATTGTGCTTTAGTGCAGTCCAAAGGCGTCGAAAAGAAGGCTCGTTTTCTGTGAGCATGCCCACCAGAAAATAGTTGAGTCTCAATGATATTTCAGTAAAGATGAACATTTTTACCTTCTTTTGTGAACTCCACTCCAGGAAGTTTGATGCCTTCTACACTCGTTGTCTCATCAATGTTGAAGATCTTCTTTACATGAGCCAAAACTGGCTCATGTCCAACGTATTTTAACATGGCACCCATATCCCTCTTTAGTTCCCCAACACCACGGTCGAACACCTTAATAAGCTCCGTATAAAGAATCTGTAAATCTTTGCCGAGTCCGGTGATAGACTTGGGAACTTGTTCTTCCTCTTCTTCATCTGAGTCGATTGGATCTTCTGTACCGGGATCCTCGGCAAGGTCATCCATGAAAGCCTGACAAAACTGGGATCAAAAAAATGTATTTGGCGTTCATAAGCGGTCATTCAGTCGGTACCCATGGCTCCCCCGAACTGATCCTCAGCCCACCAAGTCTTGCGGTGGTGGCAGAAATGTCGCTTGTTGCCTCTTGCGCCACCTGGATCGGCGCTGTTACTACTTGTTTGATTACAGGAAGGGTATCCACGATGACGTCGTTGGCGGCCTGGCATGTTCCGACGGGGTGAACGACCTCATCGGTGAGCATACCAGCTGCATTTAATGCTTTCCGTGTCACATCTGTGGGTAGATCAGGCCCTTCAACCTGAGAAATAGTAGGCGCCAGGGGAGTGGGCGGCGCTGGAATTACTGGCATGCTGTCAAACGCTGGAATCCGCGGTCAAATGACGTATTGACAATTTGACAGATTGAAACAGAATAAACGGCCATACCATGCCATCCATCCAGATTCTGTGACTTGCTGCAGAGGAAGCATTCGTTGGGTCTCCTATTCGGGTCCCGTATAGCAGAGAACAATGCCAAATGTTTGCCTGTCAAATCGACAGTTCTTGGAGGATCGAGAATGGCATCTTCCGCTGAGGGACGCTTGCCGCCGGACGTTGCGCCGTGGTATACAAAATGCACATGGCCGTCTTACCTCCAGTTCTTCTGACGGCGCAATTTGTCACGGGCGTATGGGAAGAGACCTTTCTGAAAATCCAGAGATGCGAGGTCGATGTTAGCGACGCCAGTATCCTTGAGGTATTCGTTGCTCCTAATGGTAAGGTAATGAGTAATTGTTCCTGAAGCGGCCATTGAAAGTCGGACAGTTGGCAAGAAGAGTGGGAAAAACAAGAAAGAGTGCAAGGGAAGAAAAGCCTAAAATACTAGAAAGTGGGGAAGCAAAGTCACGTGATACCTGCTTACGAATCGTCCGATCATATGAATACAGATTTTTATTTGGTAATTTTGCCTTTTGTGAAATATACAGAAGTCTGTCACGTGCGGCCATTGGGAGGTGCGCCTCTGGGTACGCCTTGGAACTCTGGCTGGAACTTGCTACTTTACCGCTAAACCACCAACGACATGGGTTGATATGACATTGTTTACCGTTTGGTTCAGATACAGGTGGTTGGGGATAACAAGCCGCGGTCGTGGAATCGTGCTGTGTTTTGGTGCATTGGTATTGAAAATACGTTCAAATTACAGGCGCTGTTCTCTATGATCCCGCTAGCTTCGACTACGGAGCATTGCTCATGATTTCTAACCATTGGTATCAAATGGGATACCTTTCTAGCGGGCCGTTTTGGAATAAAACTTTATAAAGGTCAACTTTTACTTTGCGCGCGAAGCGACATGATCTGTGTAGCGTTCAGATTGCAAGAGATCCCGCTATTGATCTTTCCCTGGTCAGTTGCTCTGTAAAGGGGTGTTTGTACAGGCTTTCACAGCAGTAGGAATGGGTGCCCGCCCATCCGTTGCGGGATGAGTCCGTCAAGCTGATTGGGTATTAGTTTGATTGGTAACAGGCACCCTTGCACTGCCAGTCCATCATGAACCCTCCGAGGATGATGAGCTTTGACTGAAGAAAATTTATTGCATTTACACGAAGTGCAAATCGGGAGTGCCAATACAGATCTTGTGCATTATCTCTCATGGAATTGAACAGCCGTTACTTTGCTTCGCCGTGGCCTGTTTCGCTAGATTTCCTTTCAGCAAGCTGATGATGAAGAGATGCTCCTTCTATCATATTCCTGTTTCTGGAAAGGGAGAACATTGAACAAATGTCTCAATGAATTCCAACTGTAATCATCCTTGGCACATACCTTGATAGATCCGCAGTAAGTCCGGAGCGCACACGCAAAGCGGCTTCCTTCTGCCGAATCTTGTTTCGCAGATCGTGAATAGCACGTTTCTGTTCGTCCCAACCTTGCTGTTCTTCTTTCGTCAAAGGTATCTCCCTAGCATTCGTTTTCTTGCTCAAAAAGCGTGCGTAAATTGCATAGCATCCTCGCTGATGCAGAGACTTATTCCCGAAAAGTAACAAGGACGACATGTTCGTGGCTCACGTAAAACACCCCGATACTGAAATGGCTTGTTGAGCGTCGTTGCCCTGTATTAAGCATAACAGTTTACGTAACAAACCAGTCCACTGTGGTGAACCATCCAGCGTCCTTGCAGCGAACTACGTAAACGCAAAAGGGATTGGCTGTCCCTTGATTTTTACTTCAACCAGGAAGGATCTGGCTGTTAATCTTCCTCTGATGGCTTTCATGAGCCCATCAGAACAGTTGGGCTTTTCTGTGTGATGGGAACCAGCAGCTACGGAGTGACATTTTGAAGTAACCGTAGTTTGGTATTTGCAATTACGAGAATTGCTATTTCCCAGTCCATTTGTTCCTGGATGAAAGTAAATGGATTCGAAAAAAGGCCAGTCAAAAGAACAAGCGTTTTGATCGAACACCGTGACAGATTCAATCATGTGGCACAGCTTCCCAGGATGAGATATCTGCTGAAGTCCAATCTTTCCGAGCTTTCCCCTCCCTTCTTTCAACCTCGTTGGCTCCTGCTGCCGGAAACATGCCTCCACTAAGTTTGCGCATACGCTGGTCGTACGCATGCTGCCGACATCAACATTCAAAAGCCAATACCCCTTCACCTCAAAACAACATATCAGGTCGCGTCCCTTCCATCACCATCAGCAAAGCAAACCTTTTTAGATATGGTCCATCCTCTGCTCCCGTCTTCAAAAATCTGTCATGGAATATCCATGAAAACGAGCGTTGGGCAATTATTGGGCCCCTTGGTTCGGGCAAAACTAGCATGTGCGAGCTATTGATGGGCAAACTTCGAGCACATCCAACCGGAACTGTGGCATATCCCTTCATCGAACGTCTCTCCGAAGCTCAGCCAGAAAATTCCTCTCGTTTGTCTCTGTGGCCCCAAGATCTCGTACGCCATGTTTCCTTCAAAGAAGAATCAGGGCTCTTTGATTTCAGCAAACACTATTATCAGCAGCGATTCGAGTATATTGATGAGTGGGAGGACATTACGTTACGTGCATATCTAGAGTCTTCTCTGAAGGGCCAGGAGGAGGAGTCTACAACGAAGAATGTGGACAGACAAGTGCTGGAGGCGGCTGAGAGAGTTGGTCTTGGTCATCTTTTGGATTTATCATTTATGAAGCTATCAAACGGCCAGATGCGTAGAGCAAGAATTGCAAAGTTTTTGCTGGCCAAACCGCAATATCTTCTTGTCGACGAGCCATTCAGTAAGGCAGCCCAGATGTTGTGCCTTTAATATTGTACCGTAACCTCACCACCCTCTTTGCGTCCCTTCCAGTGGGTCTTGATGTTAAAAGTAGACGAGAAATTTCAGATCTGCTCGGACAAGTCGCTGACCAGGGGTTGACCGAGGTTATCCTGACATTGCGACCTCAGGATGAATTGCCAGAATGGGTGACACATGTCCTATCGTTAAATCGCGACAGGGCTATTCGGTGGCAAGGACTGAGGGACCAATGGTCTCAGCAAGCCCCGACGGGAAGCATCCTTTCTCAACACCAAGGGTTTGACAATAAGAAGCATGTAGACGTGGAATGTCAGAGTGAGCCAGTGGTAGAGCTGCAAAACGTGAACTTGTCATTTGGCGGAACTCCCATTTTGCGTGATGTTTCATGGACAGTACGAGTTGGTGAGCGTTGGGCGCTTATGGGACATAATGGTAAGTGACTGTTTCCGTCAGTCCTATACATGCGACCCTCACATCTCATGCTGTGTGCGATGTGCAGGATCGGGCAAGAGTACCTTGTTGTCTCTGCTTCTCGGTGACAACCCACAAGCGTATTCAAATGACATATCGCTGTTTGGAAAGAAACGAGGAACCGGAGAGACCATTGTAAGTTCAAAGGGCCGATCATTTATTCGCACCTTGTACGATGGAAGTATGTAATCTGACATTCATTGTACGATAGTGGGACATAAAATCCCAAACAGGCTTTTCGTCACCGGAACTCCACATGTACTTTACGAAACCGCTATCGTGTCGCGAAGTCATCGCTACCGGCTTCTTTGATATTCCTGCTCTCATTCGCTCCCCTACTCCCGCCCAAGACAAGGTGATCAACGCTTTCTTATCCGAATTCTGTATTGAACACCTCGGAGATCGCCCTTTTCGGCAATTGTCGACAGGCGAACAGCGCTTCGTTCTACTGGTCCGTGCTCTTATAAAGGAACCGCGGCTACTGGTCTTGGACGAGCCCTTCCAAGGACTGGACGAAGAAGCGGTAGAGCGTGCCAAAAGATGGTTGGATACGAAATTACGGAAGGACCAGACCTTGATATTTGTGACCCACTGCTTGGAGGAGATTCCGGCATCTGTGGACAGGCTGCTGACACTGGAAGGAGGGAGAGTGGTGAAGCATGTGTAGATTTAGCTTGTTTAGTATAGTAACCCCGCCGTTTTTTGGATATCCCGTAGACTTCTGTGGTCGTATTTAAGTGGATGCGTTTGCGCTAACCTTCGAGAGTCGTTTGCTCATGTCAACTCTGCGACAATGTACATACCATAGAGCTTTGTGCGTCAAAAAAAAGCACTTGTAGGACTAGTAGAAGGAACCTGACGAAACATTGCAAAATCATAAATATACATTGACAAAGATTGTATTTATGGTATACACCAGAATGCTGGTATAGTTCTCCGTGCAAGAACACACAATTCATCTATTTACAAATCAACTTTGCAAAAATAACATTTGATCCATTCCTTCCTTCAAAAACATCGAACTTGAAATAACAAGGGAAACTGACACATACAGTCCAGAGACTTCATTTACAAATGGCAGTATGGGTGTCATACGACCCAAAAAGTGTGAATCAAGCGGCCAAGGGAGGGATCCCAACCTCAGCCAAGACATCTGATTCGTAAATGTGATTGGCAATGTCTTTGCCAATAGGACGCCAGGCCATGCGAAGCTCGTACTCCAGCTGGCGAAGCCGACGACGATCACGGCGAGTGAGGCGAGGAATATGGACGATCTTGTAACCCAGTTCGTCCACCTGAATCTGCGGCGTCGTGCGCTGAGTAACGTAGTCCATGTCTTCAGATGATTTGCAAGAGGTAAATTCAATGGCACTGTCTCGTCGGTCGTCCGGCATCATGAACGGCTTATCACCGTTATGGTCGTTCGCGAAGGCGGACGTTTCGAAGTGGTGAGCATTGACCAGAATAGGAGTGAAAGTAGCCATGACGAATCGTTTCAATATACAAAGATAATGTATCAAAACCGTGCGATTTCTCAGGCCTGCAGGTGCGTGGGCTTAAAGCGAAAGGTTGGCTCGAGGAGGGGCAACCTGTGATGGGGGTTTTATGCTTTTTCTGCGGGACCATCGCCAAGCCTTACCTGCAGCCACACGATTTTTTATTGTTGTCGGACCCGAGGCATTCCCTCTTCCCTCTTTCCCCTTTGTCATGGCATCTTTAAGCGAAGCAAAGCCACCTGCATGATGTCCCATTGACACGGTGAGCGAGAAATACGGGTACTCGCGTCTTGTTGGGGCGGAGACAATACGATATCTTTAATGGCAGAGGTCGGGCAAAATCTTGCGAGCCAACAGGATGTAATGTTTACATGTCACGATTGACCAATCATGGAGTGATCAACAATGATGAAGAGTGACTGTAATTGATAGGAAATGAAAGTTGATAGCAAATGTTGATTTGGTCCCGAATGTTCAGGAAGGCCCTAGCTGGTAGGGCACTGCGGGCAAGATATAAACTCCGAATACGATACGAAGATGCACTCGCACCTGCCGTAATATAAACTTTTCAAGTGCTTGTTCGTATTAGACGTGAAAGAACGGCGGAGTGCATATCAAAGGAAAAACCTGTCCGATCAAACGTAGCAAAAGTCTAATAAGTCTAATTAACTCGACCAGTTATGATACAGAAAGGTAAAAACAAAACGAAAGATGTACATAGGGCGAACAGTCCTCCTATACAATAGTGTCCCCCTTCCCAAAGACTCTTTACAGTTTTCCGGTACAATTATGTCCCATATGTCGTGACTTCAAGTACCACTCCCATTTTCAAATCCATCTCTTTTGAGAAATCTCTCTATAGCCTCCCCCAGGTCCCCCATCTTTAGCGGCTTCGGCAAAAATAAGTCCATTCCGGCCCTTTCACATTCTACGCGACTCTCGGCGCTCACATTCGCCGTTAAGGCAATAATGGGGAGTCTTCTGGGTGCGCTACCCTCCATTGACTCCGATCTCCGGGCGAAGATAATGCCTTGTCGTTCCATTGCTCTTATGCGCTTAGTAGCTTCAGAACCAGACATGACGGGCATTTGGCAATCCATCAGTACTACGTCGAAATTTAGAGGATTGGCTTGTAGAGTTTGGACCGCTTCTAGCCCATTGGTCGCGAGTGTCGCATCGTAGCCCAGTTTCCGAAGTAGACGAAAGCCTAATCGTTGATTGACCTATCGGTAATAAATGACAATGATAAAGAGTGCCGGCCCCAGCGCTGATCGAAAGGAAACCAGCACAAACGTACCACGTTGTCCTCAACCAACAAGACAGACCCTTTTGAGTGGGAGACATTGGATGGATGGATCAACCTGCTCTCACGATTCTCATCTTGTGATTGCGTGTTTTCCGCTGTCAGCGAATCAGGGACCGCCACCAACTCAGCACCGCTATCAATACGAGCCACCATCTCCGCTCCGTTGATGACCTGTCGCCTCTCGTTGTCAACAGAAAATCGCATTTCCTTCGTCTTACCAGATGAGGCGTGCTTTACATTCTTTGTGGGTACTATGTACTCGGCGTTTGTTCTCTCAATCGATGTTGATGATTCGGCGACTGAATGGACCACTCCATCGTTTTCTAACTTGCGATCAGGGTTCTGTAACCACTCTTCAATAAGATGAACGATGATCGGTCTCTTAACGCCAACCACATTTCCTCCAAGGGAAGTCATATCCAAATCCACGTCGGTTTCATGGTAGCAGATGAACAGCGGTTTGGAGCTATTGACCACATCTTTAAGAGCAGGTTTCTGGTTAAAGACCTCTATATCCGTCCAAATAATATCTGCCTGCCGCAAGGCCTCAGGCAGATCCGCTTCTGGTACATCTTCATGTGAATTAATGATGGAAAATCCGCGTTTCGTCCATAGCGTCTTCAGGAGGTCAAATGACAGGCAATTTCGAGTCAGCAATGCAATCCGTCCAAGGTGAGGGTATTCGGATAAAGCACCGCGTGATATGCCCGCTTTCGGTGCACCGTGAATCGGTACTCGGACGCTGAAAACTGTTCCAACTTTCTCCGTGGACTGGAACTCTATTGTCCCTTGCATTATTGTTATCAGTTGTTTGCAAATTGCAAGTCCCAAGCCTGTATGCATGTTAGTTTGAGGCTTTCCGTCGAACGAAAAAGCAATACTTACCTGCGCCATTGTGCTTCCTGGTATGCGACGTATCTACAAGTGTATGTTAGTATATGCACATTCTTCACCAACTTAGACCGGTGTGAACATACCGGCTTGTCTAAATGGTTCGAAGATTGCATTCTTAAACGCCGGCGGTACTCCTAGTCGCTGGACATAAGGATCCGCAATAAGCATACCCATGAACGCGCACTCACCGACGCCTGTGTCCTTCACCCGTATCAGCAGAATATCATCACCGTGTTCATTCCGCTCCATTTCTAGCGCCAGCAGGACGTATCCTTCATTCGTAAACTTTAACGCATTGCTGACAAGATTCATCAAAACCTAGACATGACTGTCGCTCAGCAATTACATAATAGCTGTTACAACCTCACTGTTTCACCTACTCGTGTTATATAGATCTCATCGATCAACATCTGCTGTGGCACCTCATCTTCAACCACCAGGATTAAGTCCACTTTGGTTTGATGAGGGCGTGGTGCGCAACTCTTGACGATGTTGGTCGCTACCCGGCGGATGTCCAGCTCTACCGGTCTAGCCCGTGTTTCGGCATTTCCACGTTCCAGCTTGGTGAAATCCAGCACATTTGTTGTGATTAATTGGATTGTGTGGCACCCATTCTTGATTGCTTCGACGTATATCCGTTGCTCTTCGGTTAGGTGAGTTTGCTCCAGGAGCTCTGTGTATCCTGATATGGCGTGAAGAGGGGTCTATAAAAAGATAGCGAGATAAGGTCCCCAAATTTCGGTATCAAATCCCACTAGAGATAAAATTACCCGAATTTCGTGACTAGCAACCGAGATAAAATCCGTTTTGACTTTATTCGCCCTCTCGGCAGCCTCCTTCTCTGCCAACACTTTCCACAGTCGTCGTTTGGTGGTGATCATTTCCGCCAAACGATTCCGAGACTGGGTGACAATGTTGGCCAGCATAATATAGCTAATAAAGCAGGTTCCCAGAGCAAAACCAATTATATAGAAGGCCAGGTACAACGGATATCCTCCTTTGTTATATGGAGGTGGAGCTGTGGTATAAAAAGTGGCCGCATATACTCCTACATACTATGTCAGCGGGAATTTGAATACTGCACGAATTTGATATTTTGCTTACCCGTGTAGTGCATGATAGCGGCGCCAGCTGCTGCAACCAGGCTGAAAATGAATTGTCGCATAGATTCGACTCGCTGAGGCACTATGCAAGCATAGTCATTAGGTACATCCTCTCGTGGCAAAGAAAATCACGCTTCCAGTGCTTACTGAATATGAAGGCAATTATACAGATGAACCACGCATCCAGGAAAGACAAAAGGATAAAGAGAGGGTTCCACTCGATGACCGCATCCATTTTCATCGCAAACATTCCCATGTAATGCATGGCTACAGATAGTAACTCATGAGCATCTCAAGTCGAGAAAAACAGATCTTCGTTTGAAACGGACGAACCTGCATATGCGAGGGCTAAAAAGAAACCTTTCAGCATGACAGATGTGCTGAGAGAGAGCCAAAACTTCCAAAATATGCGTCCCAATAAATAATTAGCACCCGGGCGGTGTGACCAGAAAGGTGCCACGTTGGTGCGTTCTATCGGTATATCGTCGATCAACGATGTTTCAGAATCAGCTTCGTCCCTTTCGATAGAGGTAGGTAGTGACTCTCGTGGATGCAGCACTCCAACACCACCTTCCTCCTCGTCCCATACCGGGGTGTTTTCACCACTTGTTCCCGTAACACGCTGGTAGCCTGCCTCGTCGGACGCTGGAAACAAAACATTCAAATTTCGTCGCGGAATTTGTTGCAAGAAGGCAAGAACTTCATCAACGGCAAATGTGGAAAATGTAAAAGACACGGTCACCAAGAAGCTGGCAACAGTCAAGGGAACATCGTATGACACCGGGATACCCTAATCAACTTGGTTAGTGTCTCTCAGACAGACCCTAATCAACAGGTGACCTCAACGTTACCAGATCCATTGCCAAGATTCCAACAAAGTGCATACTCCAGATGCCGCACTATTACGAGTCCATATTAGCTGGGGTCGAGAAACCCTCATTCCGCCGTTCGATACTACGTACACCTCCTAGCGTAAGGGCCGCCAACCCTAACCATGTAAGCTTCCAAGTCCGTGACTTGCATCCCGTTGCGTGAATAACAAGTTGCGTCGTCGTGTAGGAGCCCTGAAATTATATTCAAGCATGAATGTTACTATTCAATGTGCCGTCTTCGCTATTTCTGCAAAGTAGCTCATTTACTTACCAACACGGCCACTACATAGGACAGGAGAACGAGCTGCCAGCTCCACCTAGGAGTCAATTCCGTATAGTGGTCTGGAGCAAGTCCCATTGTAGCGTGGACTGTAGATAACACCAGAGCAAATTACGAAGCGAGACGAGACCAGCTCGAACTGCGCAAATTGTCCCAGTACTGAACTTGCGATTCTGCAGACCAAGGTCAACAGTGCGCAACCAAAGTACTTGCTGGCCAGGTTGCTGGGCCATCGTCATGTCACGTGCCATGTTTGGCACGTCAGGTCAAAGAAAAAATTGGTTCAAGCCTCAGATGCTCCGCGTCTCCGGTACTTGGCTTCATGTAATTAATGCCAATAGTATAGTGTAGAGGTGACAGAAAATGGCACCAGCTACTGGAAACCAGGGAATCTTCCGAGGCTGCTGCTGGCTCCAACTTGAACCACTTGTCATCGACTACGAGTTACAACTCTTGATGCATGAATGTGTGCAATAAATATTTTGTAAACTCATAACGCCAAAAAATATACAAAATAAGAAATTCTTCTATAAACAAATGTGCTCCACTACGTCGTCATGAATTGATAGTCTTGAAGATGTTAAATCCATCAAATGCCGTACTGACCAACACCCCCGGTACTTGCCCATGCCAATGAACCTCTTTGATGTTTTTTTGGCCTTGATGGATGAAGAGCAACTGTGGCGGTACCTCAACCTGTGACCCATCCACCCCAGTTGTCATCGTCGATTCCTCCTCAGCATCCCGCTCCAGGGCAAAATCCCAAATTGTCAATTGATCGTCTGCACCCGCGACCGCCACAACAGAACTCTCGTGGGGTTTCCACTCAATCGACGTCACCGGTCCCTGATGCCATTTGAACGTGGCTGCAGGTTGTGGATTGCTTGCGGGAGACCACATACGGAGATCCCAGATGCTGAAGACACCAGAGTCCGAGCCAGAAGCAATGAGATATTCGACGGTTCTAAACGTGAGAGCACATCAGTTAAAAGTCGCGTAAGATAACTATCTTCCAGTAATCATCGCAGCGATTAATGTGTGATCAAAAAATAGTGCAGATATCAAGTAGATCTGATGGATTTGCATCCTCAGTGTTGATACTGCGTGGAGATGATCCAATTTGATGTTGCTTACTCTGACAGCCAAAGCACAGAGTCACGAAGACGACCCCGGCGGCACAAAATCGAGTAGCGTAACGGTGACTTCTAGACTAGCATAACTAGCGAGACACTTACGGATGCCAGCTGATCACGTTGACGTCGCTGTCGTGAGCATGTACACTCAATTCCGCTTTTCCTTTATTCCGAGCGTCCCATATCTTGATGGTTTGATCCACAGACGCTGACGCAAAGACTCCCGCTTGCTTCTTCGACCACTGAATGTCTTCCACAGATCCTGTATGGCCCACGTAGCTTTGCGCATCAGTCGCAAACGCTGATGGCGTGCGAATGGTAAGAAATATCCGGCCTGCGTGGTCACCAGACAAGAGACGACCAATTTGAACACTGGACCAATCTAAACCGTAGCCCTCAGTTTTGCCATGTTGCCCCACCGTGTAAATGGGCGCCGGGTTTTTTGGTGGAATCACCCCAGGGGTATCGAGTGCTCGAACGTGCTCAGTAAGGTCATGAATGTGCACTTTGCCGGTGTCTGCCCAAGTCGCAACAATGTGCGATTCTGGATGGGGCATAACCTATTAATTGCCTCACGTGTTACTCAACGGAAGTGGAAAGAGAAAAGGTGGCAGTACATACCCGTAGCCTATTTACGCCACCGACATGAGGTACTGTTCTACTTTCCAAAATGGGGTCCTCATCGAGATCATCGTCATCGTCGTCTGCCATGCCATCTTCATCATCGTGCTTCGTCCGATGTAGCTGAGACATCTTCATAACATACAATTTATTGTCTTTTGGACGATCCGCTTGTGATCCGGCAACGACGTACATGGTCGCAGGAAACGTTGTCCTCCCGGTACCCAGGTTGTCACGTAGGATGTCAAAAGTGAGGCAAGGCCATTCAACTCCCATGGAATGCAGCATTTCGTAGGTGCTATTATCTGCTACTAACTCCTCCCCTTCCCCAATCTCTTGCCCTGGGAGATACACTTTGAAATCATCATGCTTTTCGTCGTCCTCCTCCTCTTGCTGATCTGGATCTACGTCCATCCCTATTATGAATCATTTGGTCAGCCAGTGCGCTGAGAAATAACATAATATCAA
Organism: Spizellomyces sp. 'palustris'; assembly: GCA_006535965.1. NCBI lineage: Eukaryota > Fungi > Chytridiomycota > Chytridiomycetes > Spizellomycetales > Spizellomycetaceae > Spizellomyces > Spizellomyces sp. 'palustris'. Next base: position 64,552 of record QEAR01000009.1, on the reverse strand, counting down.
CCCCAGTGTTTCACTCGCTACATCAGTCAGATTAAGCCCCAGTGGGGCAGTTACAGCATGGTCAGATCTCAGAAGACCGTCGTGATAGTAAATTCTCATCACTCAAGTAGCGCTCCAGTATCGGAATCCCTACAGATAGCATAACTTACTTCAAAGAGTAACTCACCATCCTCATCATCGCTGTCTGGCGCAATAACTACTTCCCCTTCATCTTCACCATCTTCTACATCGTCTTCCCATTGATCTTCAAACTCGCCCATCTCCTCCAACACTTCCGCAGGTAGCACCCCAGCCGTGGCTTCAGCGGATGCCTTGAGACCCTTGCGAGGGGACTCGGCAGAAGCGTCCACATCTTCCGCCGTCGGTGCTTCTCTTTTTCTGGCCATGACAGCCAAGTTGTGGCAGAGGGAGGACGCGAATAAATAGTGATGGTCGACAAAAAAAATACTTTGTCATGGCTAAGCCACTGCGTCCCTGCGCCACACCAGAAACTTAGAGCCCTTCGAACTTGGCGATGTTTGAATTTACTTAATCTTGACCCAGCTGGTGATACTAGCCGGATTACCCTCTTGTGGATAGTGGGCTCAAAGTTCTATTTTTTTTATATAACTGGAGCAGGGCAGTGATTATGTGCATGGATCCCAAGCCTAGGGTCGTTTAAACCCACCATGCGGGCTCATAATTCAGGAGCGAAACTCTTTATAGTGCGCACGGACGGTACATAGCGAAACTTGCACAGAAGTACGAAAATTCACTCCCAACGCACTCTCCCCAAACAATCATCATTTGCATTCTTCTTATTACCTCTTATTCCTGATTTAGTCCCTTTCGCTTAAAATACTGCTCACACAAGCTGGAAGAAGCCCTTAACAGTCTTGATTTTCATTTCTTCCGCGTAGGAGCCTCTATACATGGAGAGGCAATGTTTGAGGTCGCACATACGCTCAGATATCGTCCACATTGATTCCCAGATATTTAGTCCCTGTTGCTGACATGCTTTTTGCTTTCTATTACAATCGCTTTGCCGATGCCTCCCAAAACCAACCCTAATATTCAATGAATGGAGCAAATACGCCTTCCATGTGCAGACGTGCTCGCCAAAATCTTATGGGAGTCACGAGCTCTGACACTGCTGTAATAATAGAAGAATTTCATCCCGATCTCCAATAGGGTAGCGCTTTAGTGTGGTGCATTCTCAACAGATACTTCGAGGGTGTGAGCGGTGTTTGGCGAATTCTTCACAACGCCCGTGGTTGCGTCGCTCATTGGTGTCCGTTGTCAGCAATGTCCGGACGTGGATCGGAGGGCTTGGATGATGTGACGCTCATTTATCCTATTTAGGCTTTATTACCAAACCCAGATCTGTCCGAACTGTCCTCCCTCACACCCTGCTGGCGACCCAACTGAATGCTAGAAGTTCAGGTCCTTTACCACAGCGAAGGGAGTCAACAGGAAGCGTGGCAGCGATCGACACGGCTGTGGAGGTGGGCCGTGCAGCCGCCCTCTATAACTGTACCAAGTCCTCCCGCTCAAGTTGAATGTAGTGACATAGATGGTAAGGACTTTCCTTGCGGTAATGTTTTGTCCTTTAGCTCACACTGCCGGTGGTTTGAAAAGATTTGCCGAAGATTGGAAGTCTGGAAGCAGGGGATGTTGGACCAGACTCCCTTACCATCTCCGTTGATATCCCGCGGGCATTGGATGGGAATCTCATACGCCCGTCGTCAGATACGATTATGCCAATATGTAAAAACAGCCAACCTTGCGGCGAGCACGTTGGATTGCTGCTCTTGTCGGGTAACGTAAAAACGATGCTGAACAGATCTCAGCACGGCGCCTGCGACACAAGTCAGACTCAACGTGGTATAGATCTGCCACGGTTGGGATTAAGCCCACGCGTTCAGGTTCCATCGACCCGCGGTTGTGCAGCCGAAACCAATTCATTGAAATCGGAACGACAATTAAAAATGGAACACCAAGCCCCTATAGCCAGCGACCTTCCACATGGCCGCCCACCGTCATTAGTTCAAAATTCCCAATCTGTTGCGCTACTCTCAATACCGGAATTTATATCCCAAATCAACTTGGTAGACGCAAGCAACAAGCCTAATGCTAGACATGCACCGGTTCCTTCACTGCTAATTAACCAGCAAGACCTTAATCTACTATATTTCCCGGACGGTTGCGTCCTACCGTCCCTTTTCGAGCGAGAAAGCACCCCTGGCGGGCCTACAAACGATAGTCTTCCAACGGAGGACCCCAATGGCTGGCTGGTCAAGCAGATAGGGGCCGGCACACCTGAGGCTCATGAACATCTGGATAAACCTAGTGAAGGGGCGGACGCCCACGTCCTAGATGGGGTTAAGACTCCTATTTTAAACTGTGAGCCGCCCTCACAACGACAGTATAGAACCATGAATGCTTGCGGTAGTAGTCGGTTTTCTCGTGGACGGAAACGACAGCGAGGTAGAGATCTGACCCCCCCGCGGATGGACGCGCCCGATGTGACGCCGACAAGACGCTCGAGTCGGCAAGCAATGACTCCACTATCAAGCGGGAATGCTCGAAAACGGGGACGGAAAGAAGCAATCAGTCACTTAGCCTCCATGCCACCTCTAAGTGAGTCCCTAGAAATAACCGCGAACCCATGGACACCTGAAAGAGATGAACCAATCGACGCCCCTACGTTACGGAGAGTCGTATCGCTACCTATGCAGGTCAAACAGCAGCCGGTATCAGACCGGCGTAGAAGAGCTGCTTCATTTGACCTTCGCTTTCCGCAAAGTCCCCTAAGCGATCAGAGATTTCAAGAAAACATTCCACCTGAACTTGTAAACCCTTATAATCGCATATCCTTATATTACACACAGGAGGCCACTCAGATGGACAATGAAATCTCAACTGTGCACAATGGTGGGAATATCTCTCCAAGTCCGCAGGGACCGTCACCGGAAGCGGTCCTTCACGTATCATCCCCCTCCCACACAATTGTCTCAAACTGGAGAGAGCGTGGAAGCGCATGGGCCGAAAGCCCTTCGCCCCTAGCCAATGTTTCAACAAAGAAAAAGGACGAGATGGTCACCCCTTCAAAGCAACTTCAACCGACGTCGGATGCAAGCGCGTCGAAATCCTCTCATGATGGCACACCGGAGCAGCGTTATGCCAGGATGCGCAAACGCCAGGGCTTAGGGCCCCTACGGCTTGTCCCCGGTTAGTGGATTTTTGTTTGGACGAACAGCCCCGCGTGAGCTCACAAAATTAAAAACAGTCTCCAGTGGCACTGGCAATGCGTTTGAGCAACGTGAGGCCGCAGGTATGATGCACGCTTTCTGGGACTTGAAAACGCCTTACTGATAAAAATCTCGTCCTTTCCTACTAGAGCAAGGACCTTCTCCTACCCAACCTTTAAGTGTGCCAGATACAGGATTTCTTCATGTTGGAGAGGAAGCTGAAGATGTTCGAAAAGTAGCAGAGTCGGAATGTAATGTATCTATGGCCCAACCTGAGAGAGGAGTTGATTGCCGTGTTGGGGGACAGAGGCCCTCGTCTCTTCCGGAATCGATAGCTGGTCAAGACGAAGAACTGAGGACGGGGTCCCAGCCTCATCGAGGGATACCAACGGTCGTTGCTGTGCAAAACGACAGCGAGAAAGCTCTCAAAAGTGTTTCCGCGAAATTTGCCAATATTTTAACAGAGGGATCGCCTCCCTCTGTCAGAACCGACAAATCTGACAATCGTCCTACCCAGGTTGGAATAGATTCTCTGATATCTACTCCCTCTCAGCAGCTCAGGTTCCGTTTCCTGGCATTCTCGGAGGACCCGCTTCGTGTAGAGAATGGTAAGGCGCATGAGATTGAATCTGATAGACGATCTCCTCAGCGCACACCTGGAAAGCGTCCTCGCTACATACCATTGCAGCGTGACACTGGTCAAAATGCTGACACAGTTGAGGAGGAAAGCGTCGGACGGCGAAAACGACGGAAACTAAGGGTGCATGCATCCTCGAGCGAAAGTCCTGGGATCATACCTCTCCACGAGCGATCTTGGCAAGGGCAAGAATGTGCCACAGTTGCGCGGACGGAGAATGCAATAAGGACCAAACATCGAACAGAGGTCAATGAAATTGAAATGAGCTCCCCAGCCCGCGCACAGGCACCTCCGGCTTTGTCCTCACCTATACGACCCACTTCGACGGCCACTCCGATGGGCACGTCTCAAGGGCACTTAGGGTCATCTTCTCCTTCTTTCACGCAAGTGCAGCCACATACTTCTGATCGCGTGTGTACGGAATGTGGGACCACCGTTACAACAACCTGGCGAAATGGTCCAAAGGGACGGAATTCCCTGTGCTGTAGATGTGGCAAGCGTTGGAAACTTAAACAAAAGCTCCGCGTGCGTCCTTGCCGCCTCGTATTCGAGAAGGCAACATGTCGCGGGGATCTACAACTCCAGAGGTGTCGCACCCCTTGCCAGGAGTAAGGAGCGACGGATCACAACAGAAACGCGTGAAGGATCGTCCAGTGTATTATGAATCCGATAGCCAGAGTTCATCAGAGTGTGATAACGACAGGGGCCAGGATTATGTGGATAAATCTGGCGGACGGTGCAAGGGGCGGCTGGTAGCGTCTAGTCGACAAAAAAGCCGAAGTGAGAACTGCGGCAAACTCAACGGTGTGGAAAACGCGACAGAATTTGGGACCGGAGACCGGGTGTGGGCCTTGTGGGATGATAGTTTATTTTATGCGGTAGGTAGCTGGATATGGTCCTCGATGTTGGCTGCAATAAGTCTCCAGTTGCGGACTGTTGAACTATCCACCTTTACAGGCGATCATTAACTCGCGGTTTGGTCAGACGACCAAGTACATGGTTTCCTTTGAAGATGGTGCGTGATTTTACACCAAATCCGCATGTGAAGATGCCATTTGGGGCTAATGTACTTTTGCGTAGGGGACGAAGCCTTAGTTGAATCCCAACAAATGCGCTTGCTCACACTCGCTCCTGGGGACAAGTGCCTTGCCCCGTACTCTGCTCACACATTCCGCGTCGCCCATGTACTTGAGACAATCCAGGAATTTCAGCTTTTTCAGCTCAGATTTGAGTCCCATCCTCGCACAAAAAAGGGTATGAAGCAGGTCCCACTATCCAAGATTGCGATGAGTGAGCAACTATTCAGCGAAAATGAGAAGCGTACAATGAGGAAAAAGGAAGTAGCCGCGGCTCAACCGCTTCAGGAGCTTGTCAAAATCGTTGGCCCATTGGCGACCAACACACGCATATTTCGTGGGTTTGGGATATTGTTAACTGCTACTTTTGGGACGAACGCTGGGCGGGATGGTATACTGCAGTCATGGTTCCGATTTACTTCATGACATGTTCTGATCATTCGTTTGATCTCTGACACAGAACGAGTATACGTGACGCAACAAATTGAAGAAGGCGGCGGAAGTGTTTTTGACGACTTCTCTCAAGTGTTCGAGGGGCGGAAACGAAGAAATTCAAGTCCCCCTATCAGCCTGTTGGTTGCTTCGAAACCTCTGCGAACAAAGAAATACCTTTGTGCACTGGGTCTAGGCGTCCCTGTAGTTTCTTACGCATGGTGGGTGACATACAAAGCTCAGACCCAAGACGTTGTCGATTAATGTTTGTTGTGAAGGGTTCGCCATGCATGTTTAGAGGTGAGCGTACACATTTCGACCGGCAGTGGGGACTCTTACCGAGGTTTGATCGCCGACAGAATATCCTCCAGGAGTATGAGAAGTATCAGCTATGCAATGGTTTTTCTCTGGAGCTGAATCATGTAAGTTGCGGCCAGGCCTTTGTCGATGTTACTTATTGATGATCTGATGGGTTTCGTATCAGTGGTCAAGTGTGAAAAGTCCCACGAATGGCGTCTTCCATGATCTTCACATTTATGGTAAGTCACGAGAGAGTAGCGCTTGACATACTGAGTTGATTCGATTTTTATTATTATTCTCTATTTATTTCTTGACACACGTATATCAAAACTCAATTGCAGTCTGGGCAGCAAATGACACCTTTCGATCTGACTGGCAAGATATTCTGACGGCGGGAGGTGCCACGATCGTTTCAAAGAAGCTGCTCAAACGCAAGTGCCACTACGTAGTTTGCCAGAGCGTAATACCAGAAATAGAGAAAGCAGTCATCTCGAAATGGACCGATGCACCGATAGTATCTACTGAGGTATTTTATGGCTTCGCTTCAAGTGACAGTTTTGCTGATATCTTCCTATTTTCTATTGAATGCAGTGGGTGGTGCAATGTCTGATAAACCAAAGGATTATGAGCGCTGAACATTTTGTCAATAATCGGAACTTGGAAGATCTGCAGTAACAAATTAACGTTCACGACGAGTATGGCATTTTGCATTGGCCCAAAGATTTGGTACCAGGCAGTCATAGCTGCCTAAAGACTATAAATATCGAAGTATCGTATTGTTACGGAATGGGACCTGCCCAATACACTAGGAAGACTATCTGCGTTTCTATAGATTCTAAGTATGCTCACTCTTTCTTCCCCTTCTTGCTCCTGGGGGCTTTTGCGTCCCCTTTGTCTAATTTGCTCTCTTCAGCTGGCTGTTCCTGGGCCCGCTTGATGATTTCCTCCATTTCCCGATCCTTCTCTTGCTCAATCTTCCAAAACCCAAAGCTCACCGCAACGAACGCAACAAGAAAGCCTGCAATTAGCTTTACGTCTGCGTTACCCCACGCGGTCGTGAATCCGATTAGGTGACTGAGACCCTCCCGAAGACCTCGTTGGCCGGCGCTTAGATGAGGTCCACCAGTCCAGGCCCTTCAAAGAAATTGAATCCTTCAGCATCATTGGCTTACGATCTTCAATAATGACAACTTACCGAGTTGTCGGCTCTGGATCCAACTTCGTTTGCCCTTTTCTTAATTGCCATAACCCGAATGCATATGACAACAAGAACCAGACAAAAATGGTCGTCAAGAACCCAGTCACCAATTGGGTCTGTGACTCCACGGATTGTTCAATGTAACCCAGATACATAAAGAGAGCCCAGAACATGATTCCGTGAAAGGCGTAACTAACAATAGCGTCCTGATCGAAGCCAGTTTTTCCAGGGCGCATGACATTCCTATAGATCGATATCGTCGTTAGCACAAGTAAGAAAGGTCTCGCTATGACAAAAATACCAACCCGCCGAGCATCGCGCCAATATAGTAGTACCATGCCATGTTTGAAGCTCAGTGTTCTGCAAGTTCTCCAGAGATGAGGTCTGTTGGTGTCGAAGTGAAGGGCCGGCCAGCTTAACTAGCGAGCAAACGGCAAACGGAGCGGGTGGAGCGGAGAAAGCGCGATAAGGCTGTGTAACAGCAAATTCTATGGCAACAAGCAACTTACCAGCAAACCTTGTTTTACCATCCCAACATCGCTCAGTGATCACAGGCGACATCACTCGCTCCTGGCAAGCGTAACCCTACGTCTCTTCGTTTGGTCGTATACTGGCTTGAACCATGCGGGCTGTGCGCTATTTCTTGGTCCTCTTACTTCTATGCTTGGCTATAATATCTGTTCGCGCTGAGGCCGAGGATGAGTTCGAGGACGATGACGACGTGGTAGAGCCACGACCAACTCCCGGTACTCGTCGCTATCAGACTGTTCTTGGAAACGAATCGCCGAAAGCTGATGGGAAAAGGTCCATTCAGTGGAGTCAGCTCAACGTTTGGGATTTTCAAGTGGGTTTCTCGTGGACATTTATATTGTATTGGTTCGGTATTACGTTTGAACTAATGACATCTGTAGACCGAAGCCTTAATTCTTGGCGGGCTTGTTCTTTATGTTATATCATACTATTATGGCAGAAGAAAAAATAATCAGATTGCGCGCAATTGGTATGTCCATATATCGCATCATATCTCGCAAATTTCTATAATTGAGATGTGGCCAACATATATGTAGGATGAGAATAACACTGCCCATCTGGGAAAGAAACTTTGCGCAAGTTGGAGACGAAGGCGGTCACAAGCTCATTCGTGATGGTCCTCGCGACTACATTTTTTATGCCACTGGAAGAGCACATGTAAAACATGTGTCCGGTAGTCTTCATGTCAGTTCTCTGCGTGACCTATCGTTGGATAGCCTCTCGGCTATAACTGATTTCATATACAATAGCTTGCAGGCAGGTACGACATTCTGCAGTGGATTGTGGATTACTTGCAACCTCAACAGGCGTATGACAAAATGGTGAGCAGGTCGCTGCTAGTTGCGGGGTCCGGAAAGAGAATCTCGTTCTTGCGTTCTGATATTGACCGTACCTTAATGAAAATCCCTTTCGTAGACCTTTACTGTCACTTTGAATGAAAAAGAGTCAGATCCAACGGTGTTTGCCATTCTTCAGAAGAATCTAGCGAACTCTGTCATCAAAGAACGATGGGATTTGGTATGTTCTGAGCAGACGCACAACAGAGCAGCTGATGGTCATGACTTATGGTGTACATCATAGAGCGAATTTTCTAAGCGCCGCGATGTCGGAATTCGTCAGCCACCGGCCCCGAAAGAATATACCATTATGGCTGACACTGGCGAGTTTGTCACTAATCTCTGGGACGAGGAGCGGATTCGAGAAAAGCTATGGGGTTCGCTTGGGGTAGATCAGAATGGTAAAGGGGAACCGTTGGAGCCGCCGATGCTTGAGCAGATTATTTTGACCGACTTGCCCAAAACGAAGCCGACCAAGTGAGAATTGATGTTCTGACTTCTTTCATATCAGGAGGATCGTAACCGTGGTTCACTTGTCAGAGTGGAAGAGTTGCGCGAGGCGCCAAAGACATTGACGTTTGTTTTACGTCTACCCAATCTGGCAAACCTGAATGCTAAGCATCGGGATGCTATCACGAGTGTAACTGAATTGCTTATCGACATGGTGGACTACATTGGTCAATTTGGAAGTGTCACTGCTGAGGCCAAGGCGAAGTTGGTAAAATTGCGCCAAGCTGCTGAGCAAGTTATCCTCAGATCGCAAGAGGACGAGCGGAAAGTGGTGGGTTCTGTTACTAAGATGTTTTGGACGACATACGCTTACAACTACATCATTGATCACAGACGCTAGCGCAGAAGAAAATGCAGGAGAAGAAGGAGAGAGACGAGCAAGCTGCGAAGCTCAGTCCCGAGGGGCAAAGAAAATATGAGGAGCGAGAGCGCAAGAAGCAGGCGAAGAAAGCGCAAAGCAAGCGGATGAAAAAGGGGAAGGTCATAATGGGTTGATACCGATGCATTTCCATACCCTTACGGATTCCGTGTCTATAATATACATCCGATCAAAAGGTTTCAGCTGCCGTTGACATCTGAGAAAATCCTATGAGTTGAAATGGAGCCTTAGTACGAGCTAACTGGCAAATCTCTTTGCATGCGCAAGCACCCACGATCGGCATCGTCCTCGGCCCGAGATGTGCTTATCTGATCAAAATTTCCAAGAGTTTCTGCAAAGAAGTCCTACAAACGTAAAGTCGCGCGACAGAGATTAGCGACGGCTTCAAGTCAGCTGCAACGGGACAGTATCTCCTCACCGATATCCTTCTGTGTACCCGACGTTCTTGCAATTTACTGCGGGGCATTCCCATTCCAAAACTACCCGCCTGATTTCCTGAACGTTAATGGCTTTTGGTTGCACATTTCCAAAATGATGTCGGCACATACCAAACCGCCTACAGGTCCTATGGTGCTCGCTCCTTTGCCATGTTTCTTGCTTCCATGTGGTCCATCCGCCCCAGTTACAGCCGGCCTGTCATGATCAATGATCACACTGATATTTCCTGTGACCTGTGACAACATTCATAAGCCGCCATGGACATTTGGAACCAGCAGGGAAATAGCGTCCCAACCTTTGCATCCAGCTGAACGTCGATCTCATTTCGAAAGAATCTAAAATCATGCAGATCGGCACGGCATTGCTGGTGTTTCGACCAGTTGAACAAGAAAGTGGTTGCGTCGCCTTCTTGTTGATATTTCAGGAAATCTTCCAGTCGGTCGATTTCGCCTGATTGCCGGGCGAGTTCCAGTTCATCGCCGAGAAGTACGGTAAGCTGCCACGGGAGTTTGAAAGGTCAGGACACCTGACCTATCAACAAAAAGAAGCGCACGGAAGAGCGCACCTTTTTCTGGACGATGTTCTTCAGGTCCTTCATCGCTCGTTTGTACATCTCTTCGATTTGGGCTTCGATTTGTGATCCCATTTTTTCAACTGCTTTAGCTCGCGAGTTGACTGCGGCTATTTGATTATTGATTTCCGTGCGGCGGGTTTGGAGAATAGGGTCGTGCTAAACGATTGGATGTCAGTCACACAGAGTCCTCCTGCAAAAGCACTTGCGAACCTTCGTACCGTCTGCGCTTCCTGTACAACAGTTGTGTACGCCTCTGCCACGCTAACAAGCTGATGCTTGGCTGCTTCGCCATTCGCGTGGTTTCCTACCATCTTGCAGAAAACACAGACGGGGATATGGCACTGAGAACAAAAGAATTCAATGAGCTTCTCGGGATGGTGACGGCAATGACCGAAGACGTCTGATCCCTAATTATATCAGATATCTATAATCAGAATAAGCAAGTCGGTGCCAAATCTTAACCCAATCACGAACTCGTACCTTTCCGATCGGTGTGCGAACATGGCGACTGGCTAGCTTAGAAACATGGAGTTGTGAATCACATTTGTTGCAAAGGTTTGCGGCATCGGCGCTACAGAAAACAGTTGCATGTTCTTCTTCACAGTTGTCACATTTTGCTTTCTGGTGCAATCCAATAATTAAAATCAGAACCTTGTAAATAAACATAGATACTTGAGTTTAATCACCTCTCGCGACTGTCTTTCCTTGTTGAAATCAAAGTCGTAGTGGACGAGATACACGGGGACGACCTAGATCGACAAAACGCATGAGACGCATGAAAGCCCCCTGTTATGAAATTATCTTTTAGATACCTGTGCGGTATCTTTTATGTAGTATTCGTGATGGTAGTCGTCCAGCGATTTTTTCCCATCCCGTGCGGCAGACTGGTCTGCTTTCGTTGATTAGAGCAGGTCCGACCTTACGTAATGAGATCCGCCGTACCTCTCAAGTAGAAACTATCATAACCGTTAGGAATGGGGTTGTCTTCAGCCGTTGCTTCATCCGCCACATAAGCTCGCCCGACACCCACTCGGCACAATAATGCCTTACGCAGCGTCCTGCCTTCACCTTTCCGATCTGTGATTGAGGGCGTCACGCGTCATTTCACTCCTAAACTCAAATGGGCTCCACTGCCATTCCAGAATCCGGTGTTACCTTTCAGCACACCCTTACCAGCCAGCGAGCCAACTGAAAACTTCATGCCTTGCTGTGCAGGGGGGAACTGGAAACCTCGGCGAATGACGTCGTCCTCCGTGTTCACACCTGCCAGTTGTGAAGCGTCCAACCACGAGGATAGCACAAGCATGTCCTACAGCCAGTTGTTCATCCAAATACGTTCCTTTTATGAGTTCACCTGCTTGCTAGCCGATACCCATAATGGCAGATACAGAATCTCACCTTGCATCGTTTTTCGAATTGCACGTTTAAATGCGGATTTGACAGAGAATGAGCTGCAACTATGCGGGCTGTGCTTGCGCCAAGAGCTAGCTGAAGTTCATATTCTAATGCACCGAACTCTGGCGTGCTGGGGCCTAGTTGTGTTTTCCCACCCAACTTGTCTGACATGATTTCCCCGGGAGAACTGAGAGATGGAAGCGTCAAGGAGTGGTATATGATTATGCAAGTTTGCACAACGCCGAGAGTATACAAGTCCGCTTATTGACGGAATAAGCTGTGGAATGTCCGACGGCCGTGTGAGAATTACTCTGCTGGCTGCTTTAAGGGTAAGATAAACAGCCTTTACGAGTTTTAATTGTCGGATATCCCCACATGAGGCCCCTGATGGGCCAACTGCTGGTAACCGCGGGCAGGCCTTACAGTACAGCTGTATTTTTCTTTGACGCCATTACTATATTGAGACGGGAGGGCTAAGACTGCATGCAGGCTCAAGATTCCTCATTAATGTGTTCTGTAGAGATGGTATCAAGCTCCTCACGTATAATCGAAACTACCGTCTGATGTTCCCCTGACGTCTCAGTGGTCAGTTCATCATCCTCATATGTCTTAGGTGAATCCACACCAGTCATGCCGTTGGTTGCTTCAAGTGAAATGTAATCGGCACCTATTTCAGTGTCATCATTTTCCTCTTCGTCCCCGTCCACATCCCGGTCTTCATGCTCTTCTAAAAGGGGGAGCGACTCTGGCTGTTGGCTTACGTCGTCATCAAGCGAGTCATGTGTCAATGATGAATCGCCAGTAGCTTCCAAGACCTCAGCGACCTCGTTTCCAGCTGGGCCGCTGGTCTGTGAGGCCCCGGGTGGAAGACCATCGACGTTAATCATATTCGGTAGGTTCAACAGTTCGCAGAAGCGGACTGTTTGAGGGTTGAGGTAAGGGGGTGCTATTGGAGAAGGTATCTGAGTCGCCCGAACCAATCACTGAGTTAAACAAAACGGTCATCAAACCTGGCTTGGTCTTTTTCCGAGAACTTTGCTGACCGGAAATATACGCTGGTGCGGTCATGGCAAAGTTTTGTGGGATCCGCAAACCATCATCTATTCCGGTAATGTGTTCGTGCACCCACTCCAACTCTTCAGCTATTCGCCTGTGTATGACCATAGAGGTGTCAGAATAGCCCATGAGCTACCTTCAACATCGCTTTGCATATTTTCACGTACCGGGCAATCTCGGCATCCTCAGGTACTTTCTTTTGTTCAGACGACAAACTGAACAGATCGTGAGTCGCACGGACGATCGCGAGCCACTCTTCATCGTAAGTGAACTCCATTGGCCCATTCACTTCCGGGATGTCGACAACCTAGTAGATTATGAGTATATGAAGTCCAGCCTTCCTTCCAAGTGCGTCCACTTACCTGAAGAAAATCGTGGCCAGGCAAGCACTTGTCCAATGCCAGAAACTTGGTATAACTTGCATGCTGCTTAATATCTGTTGATGGCTTTTCTTGAGAATGAGAGCCAGACGCGTCCTCAGGGACGCCAGGAGTATGTGATGGGTCGGAATGACTTGGAGGTGCTTCGGTCTCCTGGGTGGGCGAATCCACGATACTTGAAAGGGCCACGTCAGGTGTTATTGCTTCATTATGAGCCAAATTCGTCGGGGGCTCGATAATTTTCTCGGTTTCGTTGTCCTCGTCAAGCGCTGCTACTCCTTCTACTACCATCTTCACATCCGCCGTCTGAGGGTCATCTTCAACATCGCTAGCAATGTCGATCTCGTCGGGATTTTCCACATCTTCCATGGCACTCGTTGTCAATGACTCCTCAGGTCTTGGCGCTTGAGGAGCGTCTCCACTATCATGTCGATAAATGGCAGCAAACTTGACATGAAGATGCGCCGCAAACCAATATGAAGGGCGCAACCTCTTCAACAGAAACTCATTGGGATAGCTTCCGAGGGTATTTGTATTTATCTGAAATATGCATTTGCCATTGACATTCCCGTACTCAAACATAATATAAAAGATATATATTACCTCGCCACCGAGAAATGGCTTCATTTGAAGAAGAGCCCTTGTGTTTCCGTGAAACGCAATTCCTCGCGGCCAGTCATGTGAAAGCATTATGTCGATTGGCTTTGAAATCTAGGAAAAGGGTATTATGGCCCGAGACTCTTCACAATCACGCTATTATCTCAAATACCTGAGCTAGGCGATATACGTTGAACTTGCGAACATGATAGACGCTCCGTGAATGTGCGTCATTGAAAGGTTGGGTTTCATAGTATCCTAAAGCATGAACGACGTCAGTCAAGAATCATAGGCGCATGCCAATCATGCAGACTCGATATCTAACCAGCATCGTAATCATGTTTTTTATAGATTCCCGACAATCCTGATATGCGAAGTCCACCAAAGTTGATCACCCCGGCAAAGCCAAGAAAGTAAATGTTTGGAGCCACCCATCCGCCATGAAACCTGTACCAGCAGGAAAGCACATCAGTATCAGGAGTCCAGGAGTACCAAAGCCCTTGTCCTCCGGCTAAACGATGCTGCCCAGAACCGTAACCAGGACGGATGCATCACGCTGCACGCTCACTTACAGCTCCCATAAATAACTTGAGGCTTCATGGTTGCCTCCAATGAAAATGGTGGGAACAGGCGCTTTCTTTTCACCAGTATAATATTGATAGAATGTTCCCACCGCCCGATATTTGTCAGGACAAGCCAGCACACCAAGATCGGCGGAATTTCGAATTGACTATGGTAATAGCAACGAAAGTTGCCACAAAGGCAGGCCTTCAGCCGTCTAAAAGTCTCCCAAATGCTGCACAACCCGCAACAGGTGGGAGGTCCTACGCACCTGGAAGTCACCACAGATCAACAAGAGGTCGACGGTTATGTTCTCCACCCGCTGTAAATGCTTGATCGATGCATATATACGATCAAGTTCCCCATGGCAGCAACCTTCCACAGCTATCCGCATCTTACAAACCTAAGACGTCGAGATGGGCTTCAGACTTCCGTTGGAGTAGAACAAAAGCAGACTCGGTTGTCATTCGTGTGGTTGCTATCGTTCGAGCCGACAACAGGAGCCGGATTCTATCCATACGAATACATCCTCATACGGGACCCTGAAAAAAATGTCGCCTCCTTGGCTCAGTTGGTTAGAGCGTCTGCCTAGTAAGCAGAAGGTCCCGCGTTCGAATCGCGGAGGAGGCATTGATCAACAAAATATGGTATTTTTGGCTCTCACGCACATGTCGTATTACGTGGTCGCTTGCGTAGACGTGCCGTTTGGTCGGCGCTCCTCGCAACAGTTTTGGGTATTCTGAAGCGAAGCTCATCTATTAGAAATGTCGGCGTCTAGCTCCTCTATTGATGTGCCCAGTCCCTACGCGATACCCCCACCTTCAGTCCCGCCCCCGGAGGAGCCCAATTCGTCGCTTCCTCCAATTCCCCTTCTGCTCTTGGATCACTCACAGTCACTCTCTCCCGCGACGAAGCCAGAGTTCCTGTATTGGCTGCGAATGGCCATTCTCTATCACGGTAGCTTTTACCTTACGAATACAGGCATTCCGGAAGAGCTCACCGACCAGATGGCAAAGTCTGCTGAGGAACTTTTTAAAATCAGTGACGACGAAAAAGCAGGGTGTTCAATAAATTATAGTCCTGGCTTTCTTGGTTGGTGCGGGATCGTTGACGGAGAGTGTAGAGAGACATGGGAGTTTGGACCTGACTTGGATGGTGTGTTAGCTTGTTGGAGCCTCTAGCATATGATGCTTACCCCTCCCCGCCAGGTAAACAAGTTTCGTCGAACGCGCCCCCATATGCTCGTCTTCGCTACGCGCGTAATCAGTACCCGTCGGAGGCCGCTCTTTCAAACTTCAAGGGAATGCTCAAAGGATATAACAAGTTTTTGACAGACTTGGCATTTATGTACAACGAGTTGATTCTTGAAGCCCTTGGAGTGCCCACCGGAGCTTTTGATGGGTTCTTTGATGAGGAAGCCAAGCTGGGTGGAAGGATCAAGGTTATTATTGTTGAAGTTCATGAGGAAATTGAGAGCAATTTACAGAACGTGTTGATTAACTTTCTGAAATAAAGTTTACCAGGTACTTCCGTGGCGAAGATTCGAAACAATACGGTGAAGCCCCATACCGTGATGCGTGGCTCTCCTTCCTTATGTTTGCAAATGATGTTCCAGGTGTCGAGGTACGCTGAATATGCCCCTTCAAGTCATTCCCGTAAAATGGGAGATAATCTCATGACATGTATCAGATGCTCTCGGAAAAACGCCAAACCCTGACTCTTCCCCCTCTTCCGTCCACCCTTCTTGTCCAAACCGGCACGGCTCTATCCTTTGCGACCCATCATGCTGTCCTTTCTTTACCTCATCGGGTACTACAACCTCCACCCGACGCCCCAGACTCCTTGACAATCCGATACGCAATGCAGCTTCGACCAAACTTGCCGTATGAAGATATTTTGAAGGGGATTGAAGGGGCTGAGAACATGAACGAGGAAGCAAAAAGGGTTCGTGATCAGAGAAGAGAAAGGAGGAAGCGCGGATTTGAAGCCGTTAGAAAGGTCGTGGCGGGCATTAGGGCTTTCAAAGGAACAGGCAAAGGTGAGTTGGTTGGTGTCGGGGATATTGTTCACCCTGATCTTACTATTTGGAATATAGCACCTGAATCTACGTCGAAGGAAGCATCAAAACTAGAAACTGTAGGAGATGCGGATTTATATCGTCGCATCAAGTGAGTATTTCATCAACTCTTCCCAGTAAGCCATATTGCTTATCTTGGATGTCTAGATCGCGCCCCACGGTTGGCAAGAAGTGGTACCCAGAAATAAGTGTTGAATCAGTGCCTGCATCGTCGTAAGCACCAGCATCAACTATTTCACTTCATGACTTTGATGTTACCGATACCGTTCAGTTCGTTTGCTGAGTGTTCGCTTTTTGCCGTCTATTGTTGTGTGCTGATTTACCATCCTTTTTTCACACTGTCCTGGAAATGTCTAAAAATGAAAGCGGTGATACATGCAGTGATTCCCAAAGGATGCTTAATAAAACCCTGTTATTCAATAACAATAGAGTACATTCCCTAGTTTGCTTCAAAGATCAGAAACGGGATTGCTACGATAGTGGGGGTGTCTCATTGTCAATCCAGCGCGCTGCACTAAACATATTTACATTATCGTTTGCATTTTCGCCTCCGCTCTACTCTCAACGCTGTAGCTGATAGCTCCGCCTTTAAAGTGTGCCTAACCCTAACCTAGCCTGCCAAGTTACTCCCTAGAAGCGTACTCCCGCGACTGCGCCCTAACCCTCTTGACATACGCAGATTTGTCCCTTTTCAACATCACATATGCATCCTGCTGCGCTGGGCTTTCTAGGTTTGGATCATCGAGTAAGTCTTGCACGCCGAGCAAGATTTGTTTTATTGTAATCGACGGCTTCCAGTCCTTCTCTTCATCCAAAATCGAAAGACATACTGTGCCAGACGGATAAATGTTGGGATGGAAAAACTTTGGAGGAAACTGAAGCTTGGGGGGTTTCTGGGGGTAATCATCGGGGAATGTCATTGTGAGTGGGTACGTCCCTCCAGCCCACGGTGTGTCAGGTTTCCCTGTAACAAGATACGGCATCAGAGTTAAGAAACTGCAGCTATACAGATATCAGGGAATCCCTCTCCATGTAGCTCGCCTAGCGCTCTTCCAGCCACAGCCTGCATATTGTCACTAGACCTTACCTGGAATTCCCACGGACCACTTGTTCAAATTCAATGTATTATCGGCATTCTTTTCAGGGCGCGCCCAAAATCCAAATGCTAGAGATACAGAGTGAGATATTCAGATTTGCTCAATGGACCGTGCGTCCTGCAAGAGGTAGGATACATCATCCGAGCATAATGTGACACTCACGGTGATCTTTTCGCCATTGTTTGCGTTCCTCCGCCAGTCTTGCTTGGCAGATTGCGTTCGGCATTGCGGTTCAACGGCACTCTTGTGCTCTTGTTGGAGGTCTTGAGGATGACAGGTAGTGACCGATCCGCGATCTTGGAGGGATTCTGGAGACCACAGTGTGCTGGCTCTTGATCAAAGAACTGCCAGGGATGTCCCCTTGCAACAGGTCATGTGATTATGGCAATGTATGATGCCATAATCAAGTCCGACGAAAAGGCACACACTGCAACAAACAAAAATCGATCGATAGATAGAGCAGTTTATTGGTATTAAGCAAACTTTTTTATGTTAGGTATTCAGCAATTAAATCATCTCTATAGCGTTTTTTTATATGAGTAGAGGCGATACTCATTAGCGTCCACTAGGACGTATTTCCACCTCATGGTCCTCTATTTTTTATGTGTTGCTTATCGGCGGTGTCGAGTACGGCCTTTCTATGATAAAAAGTAGCCGCAATATTCTTAACGTCCGCGAAGGCTTCCTTTAATCCCCTTCACCTCACGCCTATGGTCTTTCACATCGCCGGCTTGCTTTATTTGCTGTCTATCACGACGCTGCTGCTTTCTATCTTGACGCTTTTGGTTCGCGCTACTGATGCGCTCTGCATCCAGATCGAAGTCCTTGCCTTGTACCTCCTGGTCGTCGGTACGGACGTCGTCTCGGTTAACGTCGAATGAGGAAGACCGTGGGCGTTTGCGCTGAGTGTGCTGGGCATTGGCTCCCGCGCTGACGGGACGGCGGACACGCTGTTGGCGCTGGTTTTCAACACGCTCTTTCTGGGCGGTGTTTATCACTTGAGCATTGTTGTTTCCCTTCAAATTTCCGTGTTGCGCTTGGGGGTTGGGATTTTGTGCCCTCGGCACATTATTCCTTTGGCCGGCACTCTGTAAACACCGCTACAATTAATTTCATGTTAAGTTCAGGATATCCATGACATAGATTTTACCTGTGAGCGAGGTTGCTGTTTCTGTTGCCTCGCGTGTTCATTTGGCAACTGGGGCAAATTCTGCTTCTCTACATGTGCATTCTTGACGCTGTTAGTACCTGCAGCATCCTGAGCCTGGCCGCGAAGCTGGGTAGCGACGACGTTGCTAGCAATTCGGACCATTTTGGCAAGTTCAAAGATTATCTTGAGGTGGGTATTTCATGAGGGGAGTGGACAACCTGTCCATGTTTTATACTGCACACAAGTCCTCTGGGTACAATTTCCGAGCGCAACAGAGAGGCGGAAGCAGATCATAATAGAGCGCTTGCTTCAAACTATTTGGCTGTCAATCAAATGTTCGCGTCCTATACACTCAGCAACGCCGCAAAGAAGTACAGGAAGGTTCTTCCACGCCTATCGTTCACGCTACGCCCCAAGAATAAACAATCTTGAATATTACTGATTTCGGAGTAGCTGTATCAACTTCAAACATTATTGTGGCTATCCCCGAGCAGCGACGGTATTGAAAGGAGGAACACACAGCAAACAAGAAGCTGTGCTTGGGTGCCCGTCCTGCGTAGGGAAGTAAAGCCTCTGTTCTCTACAACAAAGCCTGGACAAATACACCCGCTATTGAACAGATCTACCGTGTTTTTTCCGGTCAGGATCGTAATGGAATCCAAAAATGACGAAATGATTGAATCAGTTTTCTTCATAGGATATTTAGCTTTTACACATTATAGGTGGAAAAATGTCACTACGGTGTTAGCCATTTTTGTCCTTACATGCGTCGTTAAATATAGAATGTATAGTGAAGCACGCAAGCTAACCAATAGATCTTTAGCGAAACCCGTCCGGGACTCTTTTCCGTACGATGTGTATGCTGCACCGCTCACTAAAGAGCTAACTCGGCATCGAAAAAGGTTATTCCGCCTACAAAACGATCATCATAACCCTGTCCTGTCAAGCCTTTGGCAAATCTCCATGTGGCAGATATGATTACTCGGATCAACATCAGCACTGACAAAATGTGACTAGTTCCAGAAGGCATGCTTCCTAACAAAATGAAAGCATCTTGATTTTGTATCTTTGCACTCAAAGCACTGTCCACTGTCAACCCTCGAATAGTGGCGTATATAAAGGCTTTGTGAAGAACCCTATCCTTCCACACGTTTTTAGGACAGCACGGTACTTCTGGATACTTATGCAGGACCTTGAATTTTGCCCGGAACCATCGTTTCAACCTTCTTGCATGTTGCAATGAATTTCCTTGACTGGTTTGCTTTTCAATTACAGTTTAAGCTAAAGGCTGTAGAGAAGTTCCCCTTTTGTCATGAAGCATGAAGGGAATAGAATAATGCAAACATACTTGCCCGCGGTTAGGGGACAAGAACTGGGGTTATCCCAGTA